>JAKUCG020000061.1:0-330984 GCA_022539655.2 Ceriodaphnia dubia | reverse complement strand
CATAGTCAAGATGGGAATTTGGGTGATGGAACCATTGCGCCCTTCTACGACCAGCTCGCTCGTAAATTGTGGCCGTCGGTGTACATGTAACCGGAAACCACGACGACCCCGGTACTTCTTCACGGGCGAAGAAAACAAACTTCACGCAAAGCTGCAGCGTACGAAGACATGTCAGTCAAAATGACCAAGACGTGTTTCTCACGCATTGGTAGGCCAAAAACTCGGCCGCAGTCAAAGCCAGACGAGGAGTGATACGCTCGATAGTGGGATCGTTTGCCAAGTTTAGAGGCACACATTTTCCATGGATCCGTTTTCTTCGAAATCCTGTTTGAAGAAGCGGGCGATCTCCATGTTGACACCCATAGCGGCGAACACAATGGCAAAGTTATCATCGTGACGATCGTCAAGAACGGATTTACCAGGAACTGACCAAGCCACGTGACGATCTGAGCGGCAATCTGGTCAAAAATAAACGATATAATTTCAAACCCCGCCTAATCTTCATTAATTTTAAAATACCTCGTTATGGGGGAGACCAGCAGCCGAGAAAATGGGAATCTTTTGGCCTCGAGCAATCGAGAGGTTCATGATGTCAATAGCAGAGATACCAGTCTGAATCATTTCCTCTGGGTAAATACGAGACCAGGGATTGATTGGCTGACCTGTATTTTTAAAAAGGTAGAGTTACACACAACTGTTACACAAAAAATATGTAGATGATGTAGGTCACCTTGAATATCTAAAAAGTCTTCAGCCAATACTGTGGGTCCTTTATCAATTGGCTTGCCAGAGCCGTTGAAGACACGACCAAGCATATCTTCAGAGACAGGTGTCCTCAAAATGTCTCCAGTGAACTCGCACACTGTGTTTTTCGCATCAATACCAGAAGTTCCCTCAAAAGACCTGGAACAAATTTCTCAAGTTACTTTCAACCCACCAAAGGCATACTATAAGTCTAAATTACCTGAACTACAGCTTTGCTTCCACTGACTTCCAACACTTGTCCAGATCTGATGGTACCATCATGGAGACGCAGGTTCACAATTTCGGCATACTTTGGAAATTTCACATCATCCAAGATGACCAATGGACCATTTACACCAGAGACAGTCCTGTATGCTGTAATTTAAAAGGGTACTTTAAAACCGGATCCTTCAACAGTCTTCAGCCTAGTCTGGTGAAGTTATCTCCATAAGAGCGAAAATGGCTAAAAAGATGGTTTACTTACACATTCGCGGCTGGAAAATGTAGTCGCGATTAACAGCCATTTTATGCTCAAGACGAGCCTGGGCTTCATTTAAAGTGTGGGACTTATGCGCCATTTTCAGTTTCTGTGCTCGACTTTCTTCGAGTAAAAAATTCGGAATAAAGTACGGCACTTCAGAGCTCTGTCGATACGAAGACCCAACTCAGACCGTATCCGTAGTCATGTGACAGGAGTCAGCCACAAAGTCATATGACAGAACCACTATCGATTTGTTTTTGCTATCGGAGGCTGCAAACGATACATACATCGATCATGAATGAAACCCGCTTGGTTTAAATGACTGATACAAAACATGTTACATAATGCTGCGACGCACAAATGCTATTTTCTTCGTGAGGAATAAAATAAACGTATAAAATTGTTTGCGCTCATCTTGTCAACGATGTTTAGTTAATTTAAAGTTTGCGAACTTAAATAAAATACTTCTTGAAAATCAAATATGCGAATACCGTATATTCAACAATCGATGGGATTCATGTAAATAGTTGGTTGGACAAAAAGCTTAATCTTTCAAATACAATATGCCTGGCCAAAATATTGCATGGCCTGTACAGAATCGTGCTGTCTAAAACAAAATTCAATCATGCAGTATTGCTTGTTCTTCTTGCAGCATGATTAGATCTGCATGACCAATGTTCCAAAATACAAGTAGATGAGTACATATATAAACATTTTTGAAAAAATAACAGGCTTTACACACATTAAACAATTTACATTCTTAGGATTTTCACGTCAGTAAATAGGTATTATTTGACGGAAGACGCAGGTGAATCAAGCTTCAAGCGCAATAGCAAATCTCAAGAGGTTGTGACGTTATTTGAATTACGTATGCCCTTTCACTTTAAAGTGATGAGTTAGTATTTGTGTAAAACGAGATTTTTCTTGGCAAGCACTTATTTGTTCGATTGTTTTGAAGAGCTTGATCCCATCTATGTCTTCAGGTAGATTGGTCAGTAACTGTGCGGAATGGATAAAGTCCGAGTCCAGTAACGTAGACTCGTACAACTTCAATATTCCTGTAAAAGAGAAAAGGTTGTGAAGTAGGTCAAAACTTTCGGAAATGAACATTGTGTTACCTATTGCAATCCGGAAAATGAAATCGTCTCCATCTCTACAATATACATCCCAGACTCTAGAGGCAAGATCAAGGGGCAATGAACGAGAGTAGAGAGTGTAAATCCATTCTTGGAGGTACAGATCTGGTGTGAGGTTCAGCGTTAGAAAGTGCGAATGGATTTTGGGCAGCTGAGTTTTTGAGCAGGGTTTCAAAACCGGCGTAGAAATCAGCCATTTTAGCATGATCCAGACGGAAGAAAGCATGCAACAGCGGACGGTTGAGGAGGTTGGAAAAACTGATGAAGGCATCTGAAACTTCAAGATTGAGCAAGAGCGTCGCAGCCAGGAAAGACATTCCCTACAGAAAAAAAAACTCATGAATGGTAAACCCAAACCAAATGAAAACTATGTAATTCTTGTTCAACTAAAACGTACTTGAACGTATCCAATATCTGGTCGAAAGCAAACGTAAGCGCTCAGCAGATCGCCAAGAACGTGATGGTAGGGCCCTCCTTTTTGAAATATACCTAAATGAGGGAAAGTCCTGGACAAATCTAATTTGATCCCTTCAACACTGCTCTCTAACCCTACTCCGTCCGAATGGATCAGTTTCTCTTTCGCCCGTTCAAGACATAGCGAGAACAGTTCAGGAGTAACGTTAAGGTCATTGCCAATGGAGACCTTCCACACCTGCCCCCGAACGGAAGGTGGAAGTCCTTGCCACCAAAGGTCTCGGGTTTTGCGCAATTTACGGGCAACCTCCCATTGTGGCAGAATTTCTGTTGTCCAGACTTTAGTGGCAGCGGCAACTTGCTCTTCTTGTTTGGACAGTT
This sequence comes from Ceriodaphnia dubia, assembly GCA_022539655.2. Lineage (NCBI taxonomy): Eukaryota > Metazoa > Arthropoda > Branchiopoda > Diplostraca > Daphniidae > Ceriodaphnia > Ceriodaphnia dubia. The sequence continues at coordinate 327,828 of JAKUCG020000061.1, read as the reverse complement.
CTTCTAACCGCTTTTCTTCTTCCTGATCAAGTCAATTTTATTAAAAACGAATTCTGTAACTTTTGATGGATTGGGGATTCTCACTAGAATTTTTGTCTGCTCTCTTCTTTGCGATTCTTCCAACAATTTGTTGTGCAAAAGCTGGTGGTGAAGCTCTTCCTCGGGGCATTTCGCTGGAAGGAACGACGGGCGACTATGTAAAATTAGGCCAGTTGTACCGATGGCCATACTGCGTGGGTTCAACGTTGGACTGCTGCTACTGTTGAGACTGCTGCGACTACTTTGTCCACTTCGAGATTTTTGAAAAAAACTCGTCCGGCTAAAAAGTTTCCATGAGGCAGCCGAATTGTCGGTATCCGACTTTCGAGTAAAAGCCCGTTGCCAAAACGAAGCTAGCCCAAAACGAGGCGGTTCACATGAACGTTCCAGAGAGAATTTGTGTGTGCTCAGTGAAGTCGGTGGATGAACTATAGTTACTCAGACTACTCAAACTTGTGTGAGAATGGGGGTTACTATGCAGTGGCATTAGAGGCAGATGAACTTCACTTCCAGTGCTGCTACGTTACTAAGCAAACTGGGTTGTCTTCTGTGACCCATCTCCTTTTTGTACCAACTGCTCCTCCTTGAGTATTTCAGCCTTAGGCTGAACAAGTCTTAATTGTTTGGTAAAGGATCATAGGCAACAGGCAACTGTTCTAGGAAAATGTCATCAGGAATGCTATCATCAACTTCTTTGTGAATTTCTTTGGATGTCTTCTTTGGGCTCTTCACTTTGTCCTTGCCTCTCTCAGGCCATGTGTGAAATCTTGTATCAAGACATTCATTTTCACATTGACACACTTCTATGATATGACTAATGGGATCAGTGATCTTCTCCTTTGACTTGAGTAACGAGAGGCTATGCATTCTCTGCAGTAGCCCTTTTTCTCAAAGCATTCTGTGCTAGAACTATTATTCTTGGTACTCTCAAATATTTGTTTGAAATTGTGCAACTTGTTACTAAAAGGGTTTGTTAAACTTGCTTTGACTTTTTCTTTATTGGCTGCATTGTCTTGAACAACACAGCCAGATGCCGGTGACTCATGAATGACAAGTTGACTATCTGTTCTTTTCTTCCGATTGTTGCAAACATGACAGATTTCTTCAGAAGTCTTTGTAAGGTCAGAGATCATTTTCTTGATCCATTGCAAACTGTAACGAAAAGTGCATATTATTGATAACAATAACTCTGACTAATCCAGCAGAAGGAATATAGGGCACCTGCGCGACACGATCGATGAAATGCGACTATAAACAAAGACAGGACATGCTGGTGACATGCACTGTTGAAGACTCAACGAAGCGATCAGGAAGTTTAAGATGAATTTTCGTGTTGAAACTTGGTGTGACGTGCACTTTAACTTATTCACTTTTCAGTTTTCATCCACAAGTTTTGCTTCCAGTAGGCTGAAAAAAGTCAACTCTTTCTGCCAATGAAGATTTGGGTCCGCCCACTGAATAAACTCTATACAGTCAACATTGCCAAATTTCCAATTTTCTAGGGAAAGCTGAACGCAAGAAACCAAGATGTCCAAGAAACATGAACTGATAAAACCGCATTCCATAACTAATTAATGTGAGATTGGTGGTCATTCGGTTTTGACATCTAGTAAAAGAAACCTACACCGAACCAACTTTCTCAAAGAATGAACTTTCCCGAAGAAGCTACTATGGCTGGCTAAAGTGGCTATTCAGAAACAGACACCACTTGACTGAAAGTAGCGTGCTTGTTCCAGAATCCGGCTAGTCCTTGGTTTACTATTTAAATTCAAGGTAACTCGCTTCGACGCGACGCACGCGTCCGATGGCTGGGAGGCCAATAATTAAAATATATCTTCAGGGACAGTCCTTTGTAGCAATAAAGACTCTTCACTTGCCCTTTTATCGTCGTTTTATCGCCATGGCACTCTCTTATAAAAACCTGTTTTTGCTTGCAAGGCTGTTCGTATTCTGTTTTCGTGTAGAAAATGTTGTTTTCGATTTAATATGGCTGTAACTATTGGCAACGATTCTTGCCAAACCGGTACTTGTACTGTATAGCTGCGCCTTTCAAAATTCTAAATGCGTGATAGATGAGTTTTGCGGCATTCGCAATTTGACTGTTTGGCGTTGAATTTTTTTCCACATGTAATAAAATACTTATACTCGATGTCCCATCTATTCTTACAATACTAATCAAGAAAAATACTTCAACGCTGGAAACACGTCACCTTTTGTGGTATCGTATATAATTTCAAGAATTATTTCCATTAGTCACGTACGCATTTAGAGTGATAACGAAAATATTTCCATTTGTCACGTAATTTATAGTTAGATCGAATATCCACCTATGCGCTGGCCAAATACACATGACGGCGACGATATGCATCAGTCAGTCCATTACTGTTCAACAAAACGTCAAAACCACAAAGCGTAAGGTGTGAAAATTTATATAAGCTGGTAAGTAAAAGAAACAAATTTCTTGTGTATTTAATACATAAATACATACAAGATTGGCTTCAAACTATAATAATAAATCGTTTGTGTTGATATAACTAGATTAATCAATGATGGAGTCAACAAAATGTGCTTGGCAAATGTGGCTTGTAATGGTGGGTCTGTTATTTCTACATCTTCAAGTGATGCCAATCGCATCAACTCCGACACCACCACTATTAGTAAATGAAATAAGGCCCATATCAAATATAGTGCCCGTATCACTCGCGGTCGATAGGCCAGCTCAAATGTAAATTGTGGTGAAAAAGTTAATGCGCTCGTCAACAGGTATCTTAAGCAAATTGAAGGAGTCCCAAGACCAGTAAGAAATCGTTAAACTGCATCTTATCGCATTCATGAATTTTACGAATCTCCCAAAAATGAACGCTGAAACATTTTCTAGGCGGGATCAACTGACAACGCAACAATAACCACGTCGGCAAAAATTAGAGACGCTATTCAACAGGTATTTATCTAATACCGTACTCGGTAATTTTTCAGCCAGGCTTCAGCTGAATTTGCATTTATGATCAATACTAATAAATCAACTATGGGCTCAACGGAAAGGCTGCTGAGGACTTAGCTGGCGATTGCCAAAATATAGGCGCTAGCAGGACACAGTTCGTAACAACGGAAGTAAAGCAAAATGAACACTTCTACTTAATCCGAATTACTCAAAAGATTATGTGTTGCAGGTCGAAGATCTGGGAGATAGCCTGGTAATTTACCAAATCGGAATCCAGAGATTAGAATTTGAGGTAGGTTCTTCCTTGTCAAACTCCAAAGATTTTTAGGCCTATACAAAAACTTGCTCACTTTAATTTAATATAAGAACATAGTAATTTAGTTTGGAACATAATAAATTGTTATTTTTGCAGCCGGAAAAATAAGATTGAAAGTCGCCTTCAGTTCCCGTTTCAAGAAAACAAATGGCAATGCAAACAGTTTTCAGTCAATTCTCGCACTAGAATTTGGAAGAGCGCACCTTTTTAAATAGAACATCAATTTACTTAAACTATTTCTGGTTTCTACTAATCGCACAACAAATTTCAAATTTGAATAAGATAAATAAACTAGTTTAACCTTAACCTGAAACCATTAGATTTCTGAAGAAACGAAAATACATACACGTTACCATCATGAAAAGACTAGGTCATTACTCTTAAAAAAGGACACGCAAGTGAGGTGTGAACTCGCGATTCGTAAATAAGCAAAGATAAAAATACCATTCGAACCCTTTTCTTGTCTACAGCCAGGTGTGACCGTGTGAGGTGTGGATAATTAAACGAATCAGTCTCGCATGTTACACGAAAGGAAGTAATCATACGTAAAAAAAGAGCACGAAGGGGTAAAACATCAATCTCATTACGACAACAACACCCATGTTCTTATAATTAGCAACCGCGATCGAGCGGTGAAAATATACTTCTAAAAATCATTTTTTATTTCTTTTAATCCGGGAATTGCGCATTTCGTGTGTTCAACAAGGAAGCGCCAACAAAAACATGTTGGTGGAAAATATTAAACCCCCCCCCTCTTGTTTAGAAATTTGATGACGACATGCATCCAGGATGCGTTTCTCGCCGGAATTGGGTTTCCGAGCTAGAAAATGTTGAGGATAAGTGCATACAAATTTTTAACTTACATTTACTATGGCTTCCAGTCGTACAAACTTTATTTTTATTAAGAAGAAAAAAGAAAATGGGAAAACTCCAATTTTTTCTTCATCTTTTAGCTTCACGACATCTTACGTCAACTTTTGTCTTTACATGGTCGAGTCTAGTCTCACTGCTGCTTTCTTATTGCCCAACAAAAACAAGTGGTGCTAGATTGTTTTGACAGCACAAGCAAAGTTTTTGAGCTGCAGGAATAGACTTTTTAAATTTAAGTAAAGTGTAGAAATCGTAAAATTTCTTGTCACAAAAAAGCTAATGTAAATTGTTTTCCAGGAAGCCTTTGAATTGTATGCATTAAGAACTTTTTTCAACAACATAAAATGCAGTACCAGACATGGAGGATTCAAGCTTAAATCAAGTAACAAATTATGATAAAATTCCATATATCTGTAAATTTATATGTACTAATATTTTAGGCTCATTATGAAACAAGAAAGGCAGAAAGATTGACTCGCCAAGGAAAACTTGATGGGGCTATTGAATGCCATGAAAAAGCCTCTACACTACTTTCCAGTGCAATGACATTGAGTAGCCTGACTACTGTTCAACAATCATTACTGTGCCAGAAAGAATATCATACTCGCCAAGTTTGGCTTTTACAATCGAAAATTGCCCAGCTAGAAAAATATCAAAAGAAAATGAACAGCACAGGTGGGAAAATAGAATCAGTTTCATGCTCAGTCGAAAGCCAACAGGATATGCACCAAGGGCTTAAAATTACACAAATGGAAATTATGAGGTACAAACATTTTTCTGCAATCAATGTAACTAATGTTATACCAGAAACCAGAGATGAAACAGATGGCTCTTCTCTGTGTTTTACTAATAGTGTTGAGTGTTGTGACTCACATCTCCAATCTCATCTAAAAAATGTACTGTCTTAACAGAACTTTATCAGAAGCTGATGCAGCCTTGCATTTGCATGCCGATACATGCACAAGTATGGACCCACACCTCAACCAGGTGATTGAGTGCCTTCAAAAAATGAGGCAGCAGCTAGAGCAGCTGTTTCAGTTTAGCCGAGAGTCGGATACAACTACAGACCTACAGTTGGAAGCCATCCAGCCTGTCGACGAATTTGCACAATCTTCTCAGTCTATTTCTCCGGAAGCAGAAAAAAGCTCGAACGACTTGGAGACCGAGTTACCTGCCCTTGCACCTCTAGAAGTTCCTCAGTTTGACTTTGGCATGCTTTCCGATATCAAATTTGATGACAATTGAAGGCTTTCTGTCTTGTGATCTGTAGATTGTCCAATGGCTATTTAAATTGTACAATATAAGGATATGACGCATTGTATTGTTTAACGTAAACTGTGAATACGGGACGAAACATTTGACCAACACTCCGAAAAAAATGATTGCTTGTTGTACGTGCAGGATATATAAAACCCATGTTTTTTTTGTTTTGTTTTTCAACGATTTTTTATCTCAGAAAAGGAAAGGGAAAGCCAGCTCCTCACGCGAAAAAAAAAAAAAAAGATTCTTCTCTAATATTAAGAAAATGAAACACAGAATCTTAATTAAATCGGCTTACGACTAGGCATATAGTGCCAGAAAGACAGAAAGTAGATGAAGAAAGTTGTTAGCGAAAAGTTGAAGTTGATGGATTATTTTAAAAAGTTTGCCACAGCGAAGCCTCCTCCAAGCTTTTAGATGGACATTAACTGTACAATTATGTATCATTCACTTCGAGCGCTGGTGTTGACCAACGAGAATAATCACCAGGTCTTGCCGTTTCAATCCAGACTCAGCTGTAAAACTTCACTACTGCGCCGACTGAGCCAAAATCTATGGGAGGGGGTGGGAAAAATATTTAAATCCTGCGCACAGAAGTATTATTAAACTTTAAGAAATTACCCTATTCCGGTGCCCAGCAGCAACGAAATCAAGTTGGTGAGGACCATTGTATACAAAACTTGTCTAGAAAAAACACTGGTACCCCCAACTTTGGCAAAGCGGATGCTGTAGCCGTAGGGCTTCTTCATCGGAATGCGACCTTCCGGGTGTATAAACTTCCATTCCCTGGAAAATTACAAAAAGGACTGTTAAGATACAATTTCCGAACTACGTGACAAAGATCTACTTTGGCGCTTGCTGCTCAGGACGACTGGACCAGTCCCAAACCCAGTCAGTGTTAGTCTCAAGACTTGCATCCTCCTAAAGGTAAAAATAAGTTGTAACAAAAGCTTTGCTTTAGTTCTTGTCCAGTTGGTACCTTTGAACAATAATTGATGTAGAATCCTTTCAGTTCCTCTCCTTCGCCAACTGGTTCCGTATTGGGACTATTTGGAGGTGATTTGGGCCTGGAATCACAAAAGTTGATTGATTCGTAAGACGCGGAAATAGCTATCATGTTGCACTTACGAGCTATGTGGTGAATTTTTGCGCGTAGAAGCCAAGGAGACGAGGGCAGAGGACTGATTGCTATCGCGTTGGGCTTCTCTTAGCAATCTAAGATAATCTTCAGACCCATGGGGGAGATGAGTAGTACGCTCGGGAGTTGGACTCGTTGGCGGATCCGATACTTCAACCCATGACTCTGCAACAATTTCTTGATGATCATTTCAAAAATTCAGAGAAAATGAGACCAGAAATAGCCAACATTAATCATAGCACGTCATTACATGATTAATTAGCATTTATTTATGCTACCAGGAAGTTAAAAACGTTATCCTGTTTGTTTGTTTTCTCACACGGAAACGCATGTCAGGCTTTTGTTACCTAACAGCAAGGCCACAAGTGGGCTGCCCACGTTCACAACGAGAATACCTCGACAGCCGTCACAAGATTAGTCGCACAAGTTACGTCTTGGAGTCGATATAGTCAACACGCGTCAGTACGCAATACATACGTTTGGTGCCAACGGGTCACTGACATTGTAACCAAGGCCTAAAAATAAACCGTCACCCTCGAAACTTCGACACAACAATCTTTAATTCTAATTCTAAATCAAACAGAAGAATGCGCATTTGGCGTCTGAACGCGCCCATATTGTTACGACCTTCGTCATTCGGTTGGTAGTGCGTATTAAACATGATGCGTGACAGGCTTGGCATTGAGGATACCGATCCAACAAAGAAACAAAGGCGTATACGTGATACGAAGATATCAAGAATGGTTAAAGTGTGGTTTAGGTGCTATCTAAAAAAAAAATAACCGCAACTTTGTGCAAATGGCAACTCACCTCCCAAAATGGGTCCATCTTCAGCAAGAAGGCGGAGACTGGACATTTTTCGTATCACGTCGCGAAATTCAACTCCCAAATCGTCTGGAGTTTAGGAATGACAACAAATTTCTATCGGAATTGGGCCAAAACCAAACGCAAAACGACGACAATGGGGAGAAATTAAACTGCGCAAAAACGATTTCGCGACGAAAGTGAATGAAGACACGAAACTCGTTTGCAGTGAGAGAGGATGCAAAAGGTACGCTGCAGGGACTGGCGTTGTACTGTTGATGTTCTAGCGATGTCAACAGTCGGGCGAGTTGTTGTCTAGTGGGAATGCAGGCCAGAGAGCTACGTGCCTTTCAATCCTCTCGAGTTTCAAAAACCTCCGCTAGTTGTCGCAGAGTAGCTGTGCTTTTCAATTGTCCAATGAATGACCAGAATCTGAAATGACTATCAAATTGTCTGTTGGATGTCCTTTGTCCTGATTCCTGAACAATCACCTTTGATGTTAAAGGATAGAACATCAATTGAATAAAGTCATGCAGGAGCGAAAGTTGCCTTTAATCAAACAAGATAACAGTGATGATAGTTCCTGATAGTTCTATACATCATTTTAGTCGAGATAAGTTAATAAAGTTATATAAATCACTGAGGTCATATGAATTTTTATCTATATGTTAGAATGCAAAATGTGTTGAACATTTTCAGTCGTGTGCGACAAAAGTTTGAAGTGGTAATAAAAGTTTAGGGCCGAGTGGATAGGCCTGTTTCTTTATTGTGACGTCAAAATATCTCGCCACGTTCGTGACGTCACGTCACGCCACAACCGCGCAATCAAATCATTTTATAAAAAAGAAAAGTCTACTTTGTTTACCTTTTTAAATTATGTTTTTGTTTTTTTCAGCTATTTTAAGAATGCTCTTCACGTCCAAAACGTATTTCCTGGCATCCGCGTAGATAAATTATTTAGACTCACTTTTGATGGCCATCTAGCGGATATAGCTTTGCAGACAACATTGAAGGATCGATAAATTTAGACGTTTACACGCGTAAACAAATATTTTGATTCAATTAATATGCCTCTCCCTCCAGCTCTTGCGGCTAAACTAGCCAAAAGAGGGATTTTACAACAATCTGATACCAATGCGAGTACAAAAGCAGCTACGAAATCAGCAGAAGGTATTCAAATTTGTAAAGTTTTTTTCGCCATCGGATCTCGACAACAATTGGTTTGTAGTTCGAGAATCGGAAGCCAAATTAGCAGAAGAAACTGCAGCGTTGAAAGAAAAAGAAGAAAAATTATTAGACATTAAACTCAAGGTAAAAGACTGTTTCAAAAAGACATAAAATTTCTTTCATTAAAATGCTCTGTTGTGAATATTTTAGGGCTATGATAGTTGCCCGAATAAATGGAATCCCTACCATTCATGCACACCTTTTTGCAGTGAAAAATGGGGAGAGGGTAAAACAGTTCCTGACCCAGAATATGAACGAAGAAGACAGAAAATGCTGATGATTTATCCACTGCCTGATGGTTGGCAAGAGATCTATGACCCTGGAACGCAAGTTACAGTAATTTATAGTGAATAAGCTGGTAATTAATTAGGAGTTTACTTTAGGGCAAGACACTATTACTGGTGTTTAGAATCAGATAAAGTCTCTTGGTTCCCTCCTGGTCATCCAAAAGCTTGTCCTGTTGTTGCTGCTGCCAAAGTCAGGGAGAACATAAGTAACCAAAACCACAGCCCAGAGAAAGACATGGACTTTGAGATGGTAGTCAACTATTCAGCTGTGTGTTGTTTTCATCCAGTAATGTTTGTTTTATTGAAAGGGATGTGACAATGAGGACAGAGAAATGGAGCCGACGCGAAAACCACCCAATTTTGCCAAGGACGTGCGAGAAAAACAGCAGGATGATCGAAGCAAAATTAAAGGCAAAGGGCGAGTTAAATTTAATGATTTGGATCCCATGGACCCGGCCTCGTATTCCGACATTCCAAGGTAGTGTGTTCAAAACTTCCTACAGACGTAGTGTTGCTTCAATTCTACATTTTATTTTTTAGAGGCACTTGGTCTACTGGTTTGGCGACGGGAGACGAAGCTAAAACTGGTGTTGATGCAACAGCAAGTGGACCCTTATTTCAGATGAGACCGTACCCAAGTCCGGGCGCTATATTAAGAGCCAACGCAAACTCAAAAGAATGACTGGAATGATTTGACAAACGTAATTAATAAAGAATTTTCGTGACATGAGGGTGTATACTGTAACTAGTACACAAATTTATTCCTTTAAAGTATTACTATAACAATGAACAAATTAGAAAGGCAGGTGGAGGTCAATATTCTTTTCTTCGACTCTTCTTCAGAACTGCTCCACCAATTAATTGGTTTAATGAACATGTCCTTCATTGTTTGAGGATGACAAGCAAACAAGTTTGTCATAAACTCACAGAAATCCAAGAAAAATAAGAACTGTGTACTGCTGCAGGTTGTTAACAACATCTCTTTGGGGAAAATTCCTTAAAGATGTGCTTTGACAACGCTACAGCAGAACTTAACCTCAGCAACCCTTCTGGAGAACGTCAACTCCCGAACTCTTCGTTGCACTCAATGTAGTAAATATCTTAAGAGAAAAATGGTCAGCGTCAACATGCTTAATCCCATACAAGAGAAAAAGATTTTACCTCTGCAATGGTAGGATGAATACCAATAAGATTATCGAAATCCGCTTTTACGGCTCCAAGTTTAAGACCGATAGCAAATCCTTGAGTTATTTCACCAGCGTTTGGTGACAGGATGTGAAAACCAACCACTTTTTCCTGCATAAAAAATTAAATTCAGATGAGTGGTTTATCAAGGCATTATTTTTAGATGTAATTACATTCAACGATTTAACGCAGATCAGCTTAGCGTATCCCGTATTATCGTCACGCTTAGGTACAGTAACTTCAAGTGGTGTCAAGAAGGAATGGTAAACTTCAATGTCGTCAGCGCCGTATTTAGCAATAGCATCCTCTTCCGAAAGCCCAACAGAGCCGTACTCGAGTGGAGTGAAGACCGTAGTTGGTACGTTGACGTAATCTGTAATCAGGGTTCCTCCTCCAAACAAACGCTAAAAACATAAAAAAGAATACAATTTAGTAAGCTAAGTAAGCAGTGAACCTTATTTCATGCATAAAACAAGTACTTTGGCTAGAAGACGTCCAGCTTGGATAGCGACCGGTGTTAGTTCCAGTTTACCATCCAAAATATCTCCAATTGCATAGATATGAGGAACGTTAGTTTGCTCTTTCTCGTCACAGATCACTTTTCCATTCCTGAACAAATGACGAAATCATTTTAAGGTTTGTCTGATACAATTAGATTAGAGGTTTTACTTTGGATTGAGCATAACTTTTGCGTTTTCAATTCCAATCTTGTTGGTGCATGCATCGCGACCAATTGCGAAAAGGACGGTGTTGTATTCCTCTTCCATGAATTCTCCTTGTTCATTTTGGGATGTCACCTAGAAATTTTAGGAATGAAATCACCAAGCTAAACTGGTTCATTGGCAAATTTCCGTATTACCTTGATTCTTCCAGGAGATCCCTCTTCGATGCGCTCCAATTTGGTGGGAACGTAACCGCGCTGGAATCGAATACCATGATTTTCCATGTACGAACCAATCATCTCTGCGATTTGTTGATCAAATCCTCTCAACAGAATCGAACGAACCTAATAATCCAGACAATTACATTACAGTTTCTCTAATCCCTCGGGAGGCTCAAAGTACTCACCATCACTGTCGAGTCAATACCAAGTCCCGCGAGGAATCCGGCGCATTCAAGTGCGATGTAGGAGGCTCCTACAAGCAGGGTTTTGCCCGGATGGTGTGGCAACGAGAAGATATCGTCAGATGTAATGCCGAACTCCTGAGCGCCTGGAATGTCTGGATAGCGCGGACGACCGCCAGTAGCAAGCAAGATGTGTTTGGCCGTGATTATGGTTTCTTTCTTTCTTTTATCGGTTGTCTGTACATATTTAAACTGTTTAAAAAGAGTTTTTTTATGAAATGGAAAGTGTTTTCACCTTCAGTGTGTGGGGGTCAATGAATTCAGCAAACGCGTTAAGATAGTTGACCTTCTTTTCACGCAAGGCAACACGGTATCCCCAATTAAGCGATCCAATATGGGCTTGAATGGCCTCGACCATCGTCTCCCAGTTGTGTTTAGCTATCGGTAATACGCAATCCATTAGTTTAAAGTTTGGCCCGAAACAAGTTTTGTTTTGTTACTTACAGGCATCAGGTAGTTCCCAACCGAACTTTTTGGCATCATTTACTGATTGTCCTAAAATGGCTGCTTGATGCATAAGCTTTTTAGGAATGCATCCTACATTGACGCAAGTGCCTCCAAGGCCCCAAGTGGTGCCGATGGGAGTTGGCACTACGAAATCGCAAACAGCTACTTTAGCGCCCAAATTCGCAGCTTCCTAAAATATTCGAGAAAGTTGAAAACACCAAACCAATGTGACCAAAAGAACCATAAGGAATAATTAATTAATTAATTAATTAGTTACCTTAGATGCGGCGAGACCACCAGAACCGCCGCCAATAACCACCAAGTCGTAATCATACTTAGTTTCATCGGGGATTTCGGTGGCAGGGGCCTGTTCCGACTTGTTAAGCAAAAACTGGAGTCTTCCATTCTGATGGGCTGCGATGGTGTTGTCGCAACCACCAACGTGTTCGCCATTGATGAAAACATTCGGAACGGTCTTTTGCCCCGTTTTTTGCAACAGAGCATCCTGGATATCGGCACCATCCTCTGTGCAGATAAAAACCAATTATCAATTAATTTATATCCTTATTTTCGTATCGAGTTACTATGGTAAAAAACCTAAAAGTCGTCCTAAACAACCACTACCCATCTCATATGTTTATTTGTTACTGAGCCCTAGCAACAAGATGTTTGAAAAGCCAACAAAGGCTCTTAATCAATACTTCAACAGTATCATCTCTACTAGACCAGCAAAATTAGGGTGTCATCCATAAAAATTTGAAATTTCTTACCTCTGGTATCAAGTTCCAGTACAGCAATATTCAAATTCAGGGACTGAAACAACTTCTTCACCTATAAATAACAAGACCAGTAAAAAAAAAATCTTGTGGGCAAAAATACTGCTTTAAAACTACCTGGATGCAGAATGGGCAGGTAACCTTACTGAAGACAGCGATCTTATTATTTTTGATGAAATCATCCACAATTTTGACAGGATCTGTTTTAGGAACAACTGGAGCCATGTTGACTGTTGTGTACCTCTGGCAGGGAGTAAACCCCCAGATGTCAGTCAATAAATATTTTTTGGATAAAGAAAGTACTGGTTTTTGCTTTGGGCATGAAAATCTCCTTCTGAAAAGTAAAAAGTGATAAGAAAATTAGTACCCCATTTGTTAACTGATAAAACTGCACCATGCCCTATGACAACTGTAGTGATAGATAGTTTAGTAAATTTATACAGACTACCCTATATAATATTATGTAATAGCTTTAAAAAGATTAAACCGACTAAATCCCGGTGAATTCGAACATGCTCTGTACGAATAAATACCTGTTCAACTCACATGAATTTCGTATTACTTTGTCTTGTTACCCCGAGCGTCAGCTTTCGCTCGACAGCATACAACAACTGTAGAGGTAAAAGTGTGCGACTAGACATTCCCTACCTTTCTTCTTCTACCACATTCTGTAATTCGTATCTAGGAGCCTGCAATAGTGCAATGAGTCGGTGGTAGCAGCAACAGCATGACCTGGCGACTTTCCCTCCCAAGTTACACAACCTTGCTAGTTACTTGTTATTCTTCTAGCAGACGTCGTTCGTTAGAGAATTCTCGAATTTACGGAGATGCCAAATTTCAAAACTACTGTCCGAGTGGTTTTTTGAATCAAAAAGCCACTTTTGATTTGGGTCTACAACCAGCAGAGTAAATAGCAAGCAATCGTATCACGAATGGAAATATCGGTCAACAAATAAAACGCCCATCTCGTTTTTCTTTCTGTGGGGTTAGAATCTAGATCAAATAAATAGTTCAAGATAATGTAGGCAATTGTATATATTTACAATTCACCGATAACATATTACCGTTTCATCGTGGAACCACAATTTCGTGTCTTAAATTGCTCTATCATTGTGCAATGCTTCGGCAAAATTACATTAATAAACTTGGTCAACATAAGTGCAGCTGATTGGATTTCGCCGAAAGCACTCGGAGCAGCTGCATTCTGTCCAAATACATGAAATTAAGGGAAACGTGCCTTACCGTTTCGAGTTTTCACCTTTCACTTTGAAGCTGCAGCCGTCATTTTCGGAGAAAGAACTTGACAAACGACTGGCAAACAAGTGAAAAGAGTTGTTATTTGCGTACTGTACGAGATATTATAGAGGAAATCATAAAGTACCTGAATTTTTTAGAGCGAGATGGCTATCTCTTTGCATTTTCGAGAACATGATAATGCATCAGCAGCAGAAAAATCGTTGTCCCGATTTCTCTCCTTCTCTCTGTTGTTGTTGTAACGGAAAGACGCCATTCATCAAGCAGCAAGTACCGTGACGTCGACGTGATTCTTTACCATCGTAGTAGTTGCGGGTTCCTTCAACTTTCCCGAGATTTTCTCTGAAAACTGCTCACTTGCCTACGAATAATAATAATAATAAGTGATTCGACGTCTGTCAAAAGAAAGGGATCCTTTTTGAGTGGACATGGTCCGGTCGATGTAGTCCAAAACCATCAGTGGACGCGCGTTCGAATCGACGCGCTCGAGTAAGCAGCACGAGCTTTCCCGGCCGTCCTCGAGATCGTGCTTGAACCTAAGCGACGCGTCCGCTGTCGTACGCAAAGGAGAGAAGAAGAAAAAAAAGTATTTTTGGGTATATTTTGATGATCGCCCACTTTTCACCTCGTACATTTATAGAGGCATCGGGATGAATAATTCAACGTTGCAGCAGAGGACTCGAGTCATAAAATACCCACAAGCATTTATATATCGCGCGACCTTTCGCTATATTCAAAGTGCACACACGCAGCAGCATCCTCCCTCGTTTCCTCAAAAAACCGACGTCCTTTGGCGTCGAAGTTATGATGAATGTACGCCATCAACTAAGTAGTATCGTCGCCCAAGTGTGGGCGACACAGAGAGAGAGAGAAAAAGTAGCCGAAGGTGTAAAAAGAATCTAAAAATGAGTTGGAGAAAAAAAAAAAAAAAAAAAGACGAAGAAAAAGGAGAAAAGAAAATCACGGTGTTGACCCTGGCGGATCATCAGCGTTTTGGCACCGAGCAGTTCTCTCTTCTTCTTCTCCTTCTCTGTGTAGTAGGCCAACCAGCGAATGTTTCGGCTGCGAGGGCGGCGCTTGACTCAACAATCATGTTTTTTTTTCTTCTTCTTTCTTTTTCTAAATAGGCAAGAAGATCCTTGTATCCAAATGCATCTCACGTTCGCAACACTCGATGAAGCGAGCGATCTATTCATCACTTTACGCAACGCGCGCGCAACTTGTGCAGAGAATTCAGCTGATGAAATCTACATTCAAATCAGAATGAAAAAAACTGGATTGGGTCGAGTGACCTCTGAAACGGGGGCAATCGGGGACCGCACATTGTGAAAGAAAAAGAAATACCCGAAAACGGGATATTTCGAGTGAAGAAAAATTCAAAAATGGCAGGCATCGTGTCAAGGTAGAAAGAAGAGAAGAAGAAGAGAAGAATAAAAGAGGGAAGAAAAAAAATATATACGTGTGTATATTTGCTTAATGGAAAGGCGCTCGAGGCGAATCTCCGGTTTTACCTTGAAAGATAGAGAGAGACAGCGACTTGGTGGGATGAAGTTCCTCCTTCTTTCTTCTTTTTTTCTTTTTTTTCTTCATCGTGTTTTGTTATTCCTTTTGGGTTCTTCCACCTTCTTGGAGAGAAGGGCAGCCTCACCCGTGGCCGAGTCAGCGCACGCACAACGGGCCACCAGTCGACCAGCAGGAGGAGAAGCGGGCGGTTGGTTATTGCAGCGCTTCGACTTACTCACAAACAACTGGCAGCCATTAACTTGTTTCCTCAACGTCGTCGTTGTACTTTCAATCATCAAGGAATTCGAGCGCGCGTAGCCACGCGTTCTCGTTGTGTTTCGAGTCGCTCGTTGCAATCGCCAACATCGATGGACCCGTGAAGATTTCAACGTTGTGGGAGGAGGATATCATTCTGCGGGAGTGTGTCGTGTGTGTTTACCCGAGAGGAAGAAGAAGACTGTGATGAAATGGCTTCACCTTGACGAGCCGGCGATAACCGTGTCTAAGGTGTTCACCTGCGTCTCCTTTAACCGAAAAGGAAGCGGCATCAGCTTGGGAGGTTTTCGGCCTCTTACTCATGTCGGTCGGATCGGGACAAAGTAGCACGCGCACCATCTCTTCGCCTACGTCAAGTTCAATGTCGTCGTCTTCTACCAAAAATTTTTCAAATTACAACGCGAGTTTTAGTCTAAAAACTTGAAAAAACAGGTGTCGTTGTCACCGTGTGGGAATCTCTCTTTCCGCCCAATCGATCCAAAGAACTTTGAGGAGGAAAAAATAAAATAACAACACATTTCTTCTCTTCTTTAATCTTCGGCCGATGTGTTATTTTGGCTCCGTTCACTGTGTGAAAATGAACATTCCAGCAGCAGCAGTTGAACGTTCCCAGCGAGTGTTGGCTGACGTGTCCGTGACTCGACCAGCACGGTAAGTTTTTCTTCACCAATTCTTTTCCTTCTTTTCAAACGAAAAAAAAAAATGTATATAAAAATTGTGAAAAATATTAGAAGATGCCAAGTGTGTACAGCAGCAGCAGCGGCAAACCCTAAGAAGGTCATCCATGAAGATAGGGCCAGCAACCAGTTTTTTTTTTCTTCTTTCTTCTGTTGTTGTTCTTTCTCCGCTAGCCTCACGCAATCCCGTCATCTTTCTGGATAGAAAAAACAACCGGTTAATACATCCTTTCTTTATCTCCTTTTTTTTTTTACCCCGGACGAAAATCGCATTTGCATCGATTTAAACGGCCAAGAATTTCTCGTTGGTCAATGCCGTAACGAGCCGTTTGGACCGGATGTTTCGATCCGGCATTTGTTGCTAGCGGTTTGGCGGATACGCTACAGAATGAAGAAAAAAAAACCTTGAGACGATAGGGAGGCCATCTTCTTGTGTTGCGAGTTATGGTCACTCTCTCTCTGCTACGGTAGTTCCGCATAGGAGGTGGTCGGATTCTTCTTCTTCCTCTACTCTCTCTGTCTATACGAGTTTTCCTACTTCCTCTATAATATGTGACGTCACGCGGCGAAAGAAGACAAATGGTTGGATAACGTCCGGGTTCTTCTTCTTCTCTCATTAGAGAAGATTCGGTGGTGCCACTGACCTTTGGAGGCTCAAAGAAGATGACACAGAGACGAGAGAGAACCAGTTCTCAGTTTTGGTCGTGGGATTCGTGACGTGTGAAGTCCCGCTCCACTCGCGCGGCGCCCAAGCTCACGATTGCGGACCATTTTTAGGCATCTGCATCCAAGTAGAAAGAGATGTTGAAGGAGAAACGGAGGAAAGAAGAGAGAATGAAAGAAAAGTCTTATACTGACGAGATCAGATAGGCGAAGAATCGCGTGACATTTAGAGCTGCCACGTTCCTTGTTGTTGGCAATCGAACTTAATCGGTGGCCGCCAAGAATCGGGTGTTGTATTATGCGCACACAGCGCAGGTATTGCCGGTCTACCTTTGCGATGGCGTCATCGGGCAAGAATGCTCACAGCAGAAAAGAAAAAAAAAGATCGGTCATTTTTTCTTTTCTTTTCTTTTCTTTTTCCCCTTTTCGTTCGTAGACCCTGCTGCTGCACGCAGACGGGCCCAGCGCAGTCTACTATTGCGCCTTTGGTAAGTAGTTGGGGTCATAAATGTTGAATGAGCTACGAGTCAAAATATGCAAGGCAAAACGCCCAGAGGGCGATCAGGTGGCTGCCAGCAGCAGCAGCAGCGAGTGGCCTCTCTGCCGCGTCGATCAACAACAATTTCTTCCATACCACTTTGACCTTCATTATCGTCATCATCATTTCGTCTTCGTCGTCGTCTTCGTCTTCTCTATTTTTAGCTGTTTTTGTTCTTCTGTTGTTTCGGCCGCTGGAAGAAACGGTACTTTGGATTATTGAGATCTCCGTCAGTCCGTCCGTCGGTCCGTCGTCGCAGGTGCCACTTTGGCGAATTGACGCGTGAAAGAAGAAGAGACAAATGACAGTCGAGACAGGAAAGCGAATCACGGCAATCATGCTAATGATAACAAGACGAGCGCTAGCTGGAAGGAGGAGGAGGAACGATCCTATTCAAAATTCAAGACGAGACGTTTCTTCTTCCCGGACAAGGACACCTGCGATAATAAATTTTGGTAAGAAAGAATAAATAGGAAGAAGATAAAAAGGAAAAGAAAAGACGGCGAACCGGACGAATCCGCGGATCTTGATGACCTTCCCGAAGGTCTAAAACACGTGTAGTGTATATACAACAACGTCTATACGTATATAAAATGGCAACAACGTAGTACAAGACCCGACTCTGTGAAATTGTTGAGCTCCAACATCAGGCAACCGGCTGCTATTATAAATGTAAAAAGTAGAAAAAAAATATCCTGACTTGAATTGTAAACGAAGAAGAATGACGACCGAGGTAGATTATTCACCTGTTTTTTCTCTCTCTCTCCGAGAAAAGAAAAGGCTTGGGCCGTGTAGGCGTGGACGACGACCCATTGAAACCGGCATTCTGCCCTCTCTTCCACTATTTACGCGTCTCTGTCATGAGAGAGAAATGTTAGCCCCCACGAGGGTCAAAGGTGCTATAGTACTGGCAGAGAGCGTGAGGATTTCGGTTTCACATATCATTTTTCTTAATTTCCTCTTTTTTACTTTTTTGTCTTGGCGTCGTGAACTTTGGTCGCTAATTACCATTCTACTGTGTGTAAATAACGGCGAAAACCGAAAGAGGGACAACACAATTGAGCATCACAACTGTTCCCGTTTTTTTCTTTTTCAAAAGAGAGAGATGAACGGCAGGCAGCCCGTCGTGGGAAGTTACTTCGACCGTATCATTCCTCGTTAACGCGCGCGCGCAAATGGCGTCGTCCCCGTTTCCTTCTTTCTCCGGTTACGCGACTCCGTCACGGCGCTTTTTTTGTTGTTGAAAATAAATAAATGTTGTCGCGACTTGGCGTGCCGTACATTTGACATCCGCTTGATTGTTTTCAACAGCGTCGTTAGGCGGTTTTACCACATTGTGTTGTCATCATGTTGGCACGAAAAGGCGGCGCACACAAGACGTATCGAATGTTGGATGAGCCCATTCGGGTAATTCAAGACGACTTGATCGAGTACGTAGTACTGTACTGTACTAAGAATCGACGATTGTGCGGAACCAATCGATTTGGATCTTGTGCGGTTTGTTGGTGTAGCGACCCAAGGTAAACGACCTTTTCCCCAAAGGGTCAATAGAGGTCATTCCGGCGAAAATCGGTTCGGTTTTTCCGAGCCATGAAGGTCGCGACCTAAAGAGACACGGAATAGAATGTCATAAAAATATACTGTAGTAAACGTACCGTATAGACAGAGTAGAACGAGAAAGGTATTGTTTTTTCCTCCCTTTAATTTTAGCATACGGTTTCCGCCTGCTGCTACTGCCGGAATCGAAACAATCAAAAAGCATAAAGTTGCGTTTGTAAAATAACGACTCTCTCTTTCTATCGGGTCACAGAAAACCACAGGCGTTACGAAAGTGGTCGGTTTATAAGCGACTCCCCGTTTCTCTCTCTGTGCCTTACTGTGTCTCTTTCCCCGTCTTTTCTATTAACTAACCAAGTTCAGCCAAGTTGGAATGCTCGGAAAGCGGCCAGTCCCTTTTCGACCGGCCGAGAGATCAGTTTGAAAGTGCGTCTGCTCTCCCAGGTAATAGCTTGCAGACACACACACATTTTCTGACTACGCACACAAGTGGAACGACACAGGTGTTACACTATTCATTTCACTGGGCGGTGAGGCCATTCCGACGATTCTTTCCAAAGGATTTTTCTTTTCCGCATCCCCGAGCAAAATACCGGTTTTAAACGATTCGCCGCCGCGCTTCATCTTAACGATTCCGTCGAATCAACAACAACTGTATACCTGGAAGAACTCTGGCTCTTAAGTGAATTTTCTCTCCGTCAATTCGGACACTCGGCCACAGCTCTCGGAGAGATGATGGATGTTATCATGTCCTCAATTTCTTCCCGTCGTGTTCGCCCCCCTGTACTCACGACCTGACCTCTTCGGCGAGTTTTTTTGGCATTGTGTCGAGTGTGATTGCTTTGCTGCTACCACCATTGGTTGGTTGGCATCTAGAAGAAGAAGAAGAAGCACACAGACAGGGTCTGAGCTCATAATCACTTCCATTATATACGTATATACATAGAGAGGAAATCTTATCGTAGGCAACTATCTCTCTCCGGCTCTTTCCTTTTCATACACCGAACGTTGCCTTTCTATTTGTTGCGCTGCTGCTGCTGTTTCTGCAATTCTCCAAATGGTATTCAAACACAAAAATTCCTTTTACTTGTCACGGCAGGTGGCGTGCTCACGGTGCCCGGCTGGGTTAGCGTTCGCCGCAGCAGTTCCAGCGTCGTCGTCGTCGTCGTGCCAGCAAATATATTTTCGCGCTCCCACCGTGAAAAGAATTGAAATTGAAAAATTAGTTTGAAAAAAACAAAACAAAAAGACAATCATGCATTTGGTAGAAGCCAAGTCCGTTGCGACGACGTCCGGCAGTCCAGAGCCGTCGGCGGGCGAGCAAAGAGCCGTACCCGCGATGGTCCGTCAAAACAAATCGCGTCCGTGGGATTACGACACGGAAGACAGCGGTGTGGACAGTGTCAGCAGTCTGGCCGGCTTGGAAGCGGAGAGTGCCAGCGTCGTCGGCGGAAGCGTCGAATATTCAGCTGTGATAGTGAACAATAACAAAGTGAACAACAACGGGGAACGTCCCCAACAGAGGAAATCCTTCTTGCACACGGTCTACGGTGGTGTCCAGCAGCAGCCGTTGCTGGACTGCAACGCCAACAAGAATCCGTTACGGAAGAATGTCCGTGACACCTGTGCGAAACGAGTGAACCGATTGGTGGACGAAGACCGGTCGGTGGAATCGGCGAAAAACCATTTTCTGCACAGTTTGCTGGACGACGAGACCAAGGCCGTCTCGAGATCGGATCCACCACCGCCGCCTATGGAATCAGCTTCATCAACGTCAGTAGCGTTGGATTTGCTACCCGAGCTGGTCCAGCTGTTGGACGCCAACGGAGTGATGGACGGCGGTTTGATTGAGCTGATCGGGCGGGACGGGACGAGGGCCAGTCTCCGTGTGACCTTGGCGCCTCCTACCCCGTCTTGCACCTCCAATAACACCTCCGCTGCATCGGCCGCGTCTCGCAAAAACAGTTTCAATAGCCGACTCCATCGAAACTCGAAACGGGCATCTCAGAGACGGACCAAGCCCGTCGCCGTCGTAGATACAGCAGCTCCTCCAACAATCGAAGCAACTCCGACTTTGACCGCAACGTCTTCCGTATCCGCTCCGTCTTTGGACACTACAGCAGCAACATCGAGCGTGTCCAGCGGCGGCGCGGGTTTTATTGCTCAGCGGCCCCGCAGCGTCCGGCGGCGACCTTCGTCATCATCGTTCCATAAAAAAGTTCCCGGCTTTAGCGTCTCGATGGCCATACCCCCCAGCAAAGTAGCTATTTTGGCCTCGAAATTCAACTCGCTCATCAACGAAAGTAGTCGCCGAGGCGGAAACACTAGCGCCGCCGCCACAACTCGCGGTGATAAGAATTTATCAGCCGTCACCTCCTCGGGGACATGCTCGACAGAGGCGCAGTCTTCTATCACGTCGGCTTGGTCCTGGCGTTTGGTCACTGAACAACAACCAACCGTCAGTCAATCAGCCGTCAAACGTAACACATCAATTAGCAGCAGCAGCGTCAGACCGAGCATCGACACCATCCCGGAAATCATCGATCCGCCGGAAGAGGCGGCGGCAGCGGCGGTGGATTATTGCAAACCCAGACGGAAGAGTCACGATCTCTCACAGCCTAGCGGTAAGCTCCATTCGGCGGTCAGGCCGTTACCTTCCGATCCGGCAGCGTCGGCAGCGTCGTCGAGACATCACCAACAAGGTGCAAGTGTCTACGGAACGGTGATGAGCATCGTCAAACAAGCCATTCGCAAGTTTGAGAAATTGGAAGGGGGTACTAACAGTTTGACGACGGTGAGCGAAGCGGGCGACGGCGCTTCCGCCGCAACGCCAGCTGCTAGCGACCAGTCCGCCTCTAGCGATCAGACTATGGAACCGCCTGTCGTCATTCCGGAAGGCATCGCGCCCAACAGCTCCTTCCTCTGGCGAGATCAAAAGAGTATGCAAAATCTCATCTACGAAGCCACGAGTTTCAGCGAACGGGCGGCGGCGGCCACGGCCGTCCGGAATAATCACGAGCCGACCAATTATTACGAGATGGGCAGCAGTAAATACGACACGCTCCGATCGCGACGCTCAAACGCTTACGACACTCTCCAACATCCCAACAACAACAAATCGTCGTCGTCGTCATCCAGCGGATACGACGAGATCCGATCGCCGTCGAATCCGTCCGCTTCCGTCAAATACGACGACGTCAAAATGCCGCCCGTCGTCACCTACGACGAATTATCCTACCTCGGACGGAGGCAATCCAACGGATACGACGAGCTGAGATCGCCTCCATCCACGACGTCTTCCGGCGGATACATTGATCCGGGTAGTAGTTCCGCATTGGGATACGAACGCATTTCGGCGCCGGATGATCAACAAGCGAGGACGGAGCAGATTGAAGATGAGGATGGAAGCACTTTGCGATACGAAGAATGCGGATCGCCTCCATCCGCGACTCAGTCCACTCCGATGACGGTCACTGCTCTTCCGGCTATCGTCTGCGAAGATCAGTTGGACAGTATCAGTTACTTGTACGATGATATCCGAGCCGTCGGGCTGGGCAGAAGTGGAATTTACGGATGTTACAGTGGATCCAACCATTCGTACGAGCCCATTTACGCTCATCTGGGTGACGGTTCCAGTAAGATCGAATCTTCGGCCGCTACCAATCAGAACGACAAGTCCAGCGATACGTTATCAGGTACGTCATTCCTTAAAACACCTGTCAAAAGAGAAATAATAATTTAATAATTATTTGTGTGAAATAGATTCGTCAGGGGATGGCGTTCACGAAGTTTGTTCTTATAAACTGACCCAAATGGGGAGCGCCGTGCCGGATTCTCCGGCGCCTAGTTTAGCCGGAACATCGACATCAACACGGACGGGAACGGAAAGGCGTAGCGAAACGAGTGACGAATGGATAGATATTAGCGATCCAGAAGAGCCGGCCTGGACGGTAACGCGGATTCGACAAAGGCATGAAGTGACCAACGCTTCTTTGTGAGTTAATCAAACGATAGATAATGAGTCGGTCGAGTTTACGGTCTCGTTTTTAACGACGTCGTCGGTGGGAATTTCTTTTTGTTTTTCCAGCGTGCGGAGGGGACATCGGGCCAGCAGGCGTAAACTGTCGATTCCGAAAGCAAGCCAGCAGTCGTGGTCGCAAACGATGCGTACCCTAGTCAAGAACGGATTCAATAAAGCGGCCACACTCTCCAAAAAGGCCGGCAAAGACATGGTGGATAAACAACAGCGGGCCAAGAATTCTTACCCGTCGGCATCGAACGCCGGGACAGAGCCGTCCGTTCGGCCTACAAAGTCGTCGGCCAGGCGGCTACCCTCAGCTGAAACGGAGGCCAGTGGAACGGGCAGCAGCCAAACGTGGGAGGACTACGGTAAGAGCGCACCTGACTGATTTCTCCTCCACACGGTTTTTTTTTTTTCACATTCCCGTCGTTAAAAAAAAGGGGAAAATAAGCGCATTTAATTATGGTACTATGGTCATTGGCTTCGCTAATTGCTAACGTCATTCCAAAACGTGCTGCCCAATCTGGCTGTTACCGACGCTCTGTCCTCAAACCGCATATTGCGCAATCGGCCTGAACAACAATCGTACGTTCCCTGTTTTTCTTTTCCTAATTCCCCCCAAAAGAATAGTTTTCTCTGTTGACAGGGAATTAACAGGGAAATTTTTATTTTGTGTGTTTCGACAATGCAAACATAATCATAAGATGGGCCCTTTCACTTTACGATATCATTCTTTCCTCGCCGGTGGTTGTTCGACAATTGTCTTTATCGTCCACTTTTTAAGAGCTTTCAACGCGGTTCGGGAAAGTAGGTCCGGTCGGCCGTGACAAAATGCCGCCGCCGCCTGACCGATCCGTCTCAAAAAGTTGTAAAAAACAACAAAAAAAACGACTTTTAAAATGTACTCCAGAAACCGCCATGAATTAGGAGATTTTCTTATCTTTTTTCGATTACCCGTTTCCGTTTTCTACGGTCGAATTTTTTTCCTGTTTTTCGATCGACTGCCGATAGATGGCTGCTATTCAAATAATTCAAAGAAAAAATAAATCTAGTAGAAATGACGCAGGGGGGAAATTGGCAAAGACATTTTGACGTTTCCGGACGTGCTCAAAAGGAGAATGTGCCGTCGTCAATTTGATTTCCGGATGCGGGGAAAGTCCCAGTTCGTGCTCATTTTTCGGCTCTTCGCCGGATCTAGCGCGGCGAGTCAAGACACTTGCGCCTAATGATAATATCGCTAGTAACGAGAGTTTCACGTCGATGAGATAGCAATCGTCATAATTAGATAACGCGACATTCTTTGTCATTTTCTGTCGAGTTTCGTCATTGCAAAAAAAAAAAAGTCTGTGACCCAGCGCACCTTTTTCCCGTTGACCCGTGTACGACGACGACGACGTGGAAGCCATAAAATGGATAACGTTAGATCGGTCATGGTGGTAGTCATAGAGAAGCTCATCAAGCAGCTCTTCGTGAACAATCCATAAAGTATGAGGAAAAAAACTGGCCAATTTTCTCCTATTCTCTAAAAGAAGAAAACAATAAAGCATTCAAGATGGGAGTTCGTCATCCTCCTGAAATTGAATCGTCGTCGTTCCTCCTTTCCGGATAATTTAACTTTCCTGAGCTTCACGATTTCTCTCACATCACCTTATCATTAACGTAATAGGATGCGGAATTTTTTCTTTCTTTCAGGGCGAGATAAAAAGAAAAATTCATACGCCATAGGTTGTCGTCACGGCCGGAAGTGGCTATTCCCATGAGGATATAAATTTTTCTCTCTCTCTCTCTTTGAAGAACGTGCGGGTGGTGTTTCACACCATTGCCCTTTAAATTAAAGGAGCCAAGTTTTTAGCAGCTGTCGGTTTTGTTTTAGTTCTTCCAAGGACGTACAACCGGAACCTGCTCCTTGTTGGTATCGATTTATTCTCTCTTGTTTTTCTTTTCTTAATGGATTGAGAAAAAAATTGCGCGTAGTCATAAGGATGAAGGAAAAGAAAAAGAAAAAAAATTGTGCACCTTTCGAACGATTTCCCAACTATGATAGCTAATAGCTGCAGGGTCTGGTTCCATTCGGGTCTCCGGTTGGGAGTGTTCCAGCTACAGAGAGAGAGAGAGAAAAAAAGGAGTCGGGTTAAATGACACGTAGAGAAGGTGCGCCGTCCGACACCAGAGCCCCCAAGGGGTTAGAGTGCTGGTGACGTTGTCCAGCATGTAAATAGGTACGTTGGGCTACTTCTCCAGGGTCGGTATCAAAGTTGAGCAGTGTGCTTGCTTGCCCATCATCTGTTTTTCTAATCAATTCCGCTTACAGAAAAAGTCGGAGACTCATCAAGGTCTCTCTCTGTGCCGATGACGTCAGTTTCGGGCCAGCCCACGCCAAATGGTAGTGGAATGCGGGCCTCTCTAATGGGCCATATACAATGGGCGAGCTGGCGGAGGTAGCTCAACAGTTGGCCGTCGCACTCAAGAGAGGGCGATAGGATCGCGAGTGAAAGTTTTTGTATTCACGGCAGCGGGTCGTGTGTTTTTGTGCGTCTCTCTCTTTCTGGCAGCAGAGAGTTTCTAACTCGGCTTCGAAGCGAAAGTTTGTGTTTTTTCCCCAGCAGTGTTTTTTCCAAAACAAATTCCGTCGTGTCTTTGCATAGTTTTTCCATCCGTCCAGTTGTTGTTTTGGAGTGCGAGTTTGTAGCAATTAAATCGACCGATTTACAGCAACGATCAACCTGTTGTGCATCTGCAGATGGTCGCATCAGTGAAGAACATTTGACTGGGCTCGTGCCGGAGAAGGCTAAAAGTTAGAGAGTTTTCGGTGGAGTGAAAGTATGGCTATAGGAGTCTTGAGCTGGGTGACTGGCAGTCAGTTGCTTACCAAGGTCGTCGTATTTCTTGCGAACGATGCTCTTGATCATAATTCAGTGCGTCGAGACGTCATCGGAGAGCTGTTACCGCTATGCGTCATCTAAACGGCGGTGCTGGCTTACATCAGGATCCTATGTCTCCTCAAATCATGTTGCGTCGACACGCCAGCAGCGCCGCCGCTCTATTGGAGCGTAAAGAGACGGCCAGCAGCAGCAGCAAAGAAGCACCAGCCTTCCGTAGCGATGGAGGCCAACATTCCATGAAAAAGAGGGCCCCTCCGGCCCGTCCACCACTCCCGGCTCGCATGCGTTCCATCAGCCATCAGCCACTCCCAGAGTTCAAAAGGGCCGTCAGAGATCCAGATAATCCAGTCTATGTTTCATCCACATCGCGAATTTGCTTGGCTCGAACGCTTGACGGACTAGTCGATGCTCCAAAATTGGATGGATGCCGACCGAAAGCTCCTCTTCCACCACCAGCAGTAGCCGGTCGTATGCAGACGATGCGAAATGTCATCGTCGAAGATAGGGTAGAAACGCAGGCGGTTGCTTGCTGGTTAGAAGGTTCGTCGTCTCTCTTTTCTCCTGCGGCTCATCTTCGCACAATACTGCGGTCACGATGTTGATATTGCGGCAGCGTTGCACGCACACTTTCCCCTCTTCCGGGGTGTTCTCTTTTTCCCTTCCGTGACGTTCTGATTATGGAAAAAAAAGGACGGGCACAATTTTTTTGGGCACAGGGAAAGCGACAAAGTCCAATGACTTTTTCTTCTTCTTTAATAATAAATTAGTAATAAATATATATTGATTCGTTTCAGGCGAGAGCGACGGTGACGATCTGGCGGACGACCATCACTACGAGGCCCTTTACGAAGTTATTAATCCGCGATTGACATCGATGGGAGCCGCGGCTTCTGTGACACTTTTGGATCATCACGACGACAGCTTCGACGATTCATTCGATTCGGATGACGCTTTCGAAGAGGTCGTCGTACGAGGACTGGTAAAATAATATCCATCTAAAATTGGCAAAAGTTCAAAATGTTGTGAAATCTGAATATTTTTTCATGGCTTCAAAGGACGCGACATCGGATACCTCGAGAGAACGTCCAGGTTCGAGATCAGGTTCCGAACGTTCTAAAGAAAGCGAGGATCCATCTTTACGTTCCGGTCAACTGGGAATCGCACGTTTCGCCGACTTGGCCGGAGAGCAAATGCGCCGGTTGCGTCGCAACTGGTCGACAACCAAGACGGACATCAGTAAATCCATAACCAGGATCAAAAAGAAGAGTACAGCAAGCGTGGCGGATTTGAGCGAAGTTTTCAAGCCGTCGATGCGGCGAGACATGTCTCCGGAGAAGAGCAATGGGAGATTAACGTCGCCGTCGTCTCGAGCTTCGCTCCAGGAGTTCCATACATCCTCCTCCAACGGTGAACAGCAGAATAAGAAGAAGGGTACCTGGGCGATGCGCCAAATCCGACGCCGGATGACCGTCGCACCTCAACACGGTGGAAGCAGCAGCAGCAAAAAAGATGCTTCCACCTTCTACCTGACGTTGACCATCGAACAAGCCGCGACGCCAGTCAAGTAGGATATTTTCCATCATTTTTTTTCTAGATTTAATATTATTATACAAGGTTCTTTATTAGCCATGTCAAGGTTGTTTGGGGCGGAATAACTAATTTTACCTTTACCTCCATTAAACAGATCCAAGGGCAAGAGTCCTGCAGTCAGCGAGGCGTCCAGTCCCGAACCGGTGTCGACGCCCAGTCCAGTGCCACCATTGATAAGTCCTCAGTCTCCCGATTCTTCCAAAGTGCCCGTTCGACCAAAGAGAACATCATCCGCATCTCCTTCAGCACCGCAATACCAGTCCACCGTAAGGCCCAAAACGGCTCCACCTGCTCCGCCCGTCAAGTCCCCTGGATCGATGCAGCAGCAAATGGCGGCGGCGGAATCTGCATTAGCCTCATCACCTCCTCCACTGGCTGGATTTCCGGCTAAAAAACCTCTGTCAAGACTTCCAACGGCTTTCAGCGAGAGCCGGATTGCCGCTGAAAGATCCATGTTGATGGATGAATACCAATCGATGCAGTACAGCGAAATCGCTATCCTTCCGTCCATCCACAAGAGCTCTAATGGCGACAGTGTTCACTCGCTGAGTACTCCGTACAGTCGGCTATCATTGGCCAGTATGACTTCACGTAATTCCAGTGAAACGTACATGGGAGTGGGCGATTTGGCATCGGCTCCGGAGCGGTCAGCCAACAATGATGATGTGCGTAGCTACTTGGATCTGCAACCGCCACTCGAGTCGGAAGAGCTGTACATTAGCAGTCATTTTGCCGACGAGCCGCTCTACCAGTTTTACACTGCTGCCATTATTGAGGTATATTAAAAGTTTGTTGTAGACGCCCAGGCAGTTGTTTCTTCATTGTTGTTGTTTTTTAGCGGGCTACGCAGAATCAGGGAGATGGGAGCGAAGAGGACGATTACGAGGTGATTGGCGAACACCGTCGCAAAGAAGAAGAAGAAGAAGCCAAAGAATACAACGCCAAATTGCCAACAGCCATGGAATTAGTAACCCCGTCGAGCGGCCGGAGGACACTGTGGTGTGAATTACCACAAGTCATCAATAGCGGCCTTTTGGGTACGTCAACTCTAAGTAGACGAAAAGGAAAGTCAGATTCGATTTCAATTTCTTTTTTTTTTGGGTACGCAGAAACCATTTCGCCGCAACAGCGGAAACTCCAGGAGGCCAAGTTTGAGCTGATAACTTCGGAAGCGTCTTATTTGCGATCGCTCAATGTGCTAACGACTCACTTCATTCAGAGTCGGGAATTCTCTGGCGACTCATCTAGCGAGCCATTGTTGTCGCGATTGGAGCGCCACACTCTTTTCTCCGATATTGTGCCGGTACGCGAATGCTCAGAAGCTCTTCTAGCCGACTTGGAGCGGCGCTGGCAAGAGAATGTCTTCATTCGCGAGATTTGCGACATCCTTTTGGAACACGCTTCCAAACATTTCGAAGTCTACATCAAGTACTGCACCAATCAGCTCTATCAGGAGCGCATGCTGAGGGAACTCAAGTAACGTGTTTTCTACTACTATAGTCCCTGGGTTCTTGAAACTAACGAATTTATGATACCTCGAACAGAGAGAACAAGCCTCAGTTTGTTGACTGTCTGCGTCGGTTAGAGGCCAGTCCCGTGTGCCAGTCATTAGCCATGCACAGTTTCCTCATGTTGCCAATGCAGCGAATCACTCGATTGCCATTGCTCGTCGACGCCATTTTTCATCGACTAGACAGCGGCTCGGCAGAGTTTGAACGCTGCCGGATGACTCTCGCCACCTTGAACAAGGTCAGACTCGTTGTGATGTGACAAAAATGCAAATATTAGTACCAAGTTCCTCAATCTCATATTTACCCTATGGCAGATTGTGCAAGAGTGCAACGAAGGGGCGCGCAAGGCCGAACGCATCCACGAGATGCTGGTCGTATCTAATCAGCTGGATTTCGCCGACGTCAAGGCCATTTCGATCATGTCCGCTTCACGCTGGTTGGTCAAGAAAGGTGAGATGCAGCGTCTCATGTGGCGAGACATTGACGCTCGTCTCACGTTCGGCCGAAAAATCCACAAGCAGACGGTCTACGTTTTCTTGTTCACAGATCTCTTGGTCATCACTAAAAAGAAAGGGTAATAATATAACTTTTGGTGGTCTTGTCACACAAAAAATGCATAAAGGGTTTTTATTCTTATTTACAGAGAGGATGCCTACGCAGTTTTGGACTATTGTCCTCGCAACATGGTGCAAGTGGACGAGCACGTTCGTACTGAAAAACCTATCGGGAAACCTGGATCCGAGTTGGGAAAGAACTTGATCCTCTTGACCATGCTGCAAAATCACGAGAACAAAACCGTAGAGATGGTATAGTATTCATTCAACTTATACTGCCGATCGTTTCTTATACTTACCCTGTGACACCTAGATTCTCTCTTGCTCGTCTGAATCCGATCGGACTCGATGGCTGGAAGCCGTAACTCCGCGGACGTCAGACAATCCAGAGGAGAAGATTTACGAAGAGTGGGATTGCCCCCAAGTTCAGGTCTGAATTTGCAAAAAAGACAAAAAGAATCAATAAGGTTTAACGAATTTACGGGATAATATTCAGGCCGTACATCCTTACGTCGCCACACAGCCAGATGAATTGTCTCTGGAAGTCGCCGATGTAGTCAACGTCCTCCGTAAAATGGCAGATGGTACGAAATATAGATATCCAGTTTTCATTTTCTTTAAAAAAAAACTGTTGTTAATAGGGGCAAAATCAGTAATTGGTCTAACATTTAACTTAGTTTTAGTTTAACAAAATTAATGCTTATAACCAAGGGGATTTTGTAATCACAATTAACAAAAATTTAGGCTATGGGCTGCTAAAAAAAAAAAGTGTTATGAGAAATCTCACCTTCATCACAGCTGACGGTGGAGATTGTTCATGATGTGAGGATATGTTGATTGTGTGGTTTTGGTTGTACGTAGATGATGAAGATGATGATGGTTCATGCCAAGCCGAAATGACTGCGCTTTGAGATGGGTATAACACAGCTGGGAACTAGTGCTCGTGTAATCCCACCCATTAAATCCACTAGGTATTCAACCTGCTTTGCATGTGTCTGAATGTGCATGCTTGATTGTTGTTACTGACAATATGCTTACTGTATATCTCTGCTGGACTCTGAACTAAGCTCTGGGGGGAGAGAAAGTCATTCTGTGAAAACAATAGTTCTCATGCATGAGGGTATGGTGAACAATAGTTTTTCAGCGAAACTTGATCGTTTGTTCGTCTAGAGTCATTTGCTTTCCTTTTCGGTTGCCAAAACAGACCGAGATTCTGTACGTTTTCATGTTCCATTCCTGGTTTCTTTTCTTTCCTTGTTATTACCCGATTGGTGAATCAATCTAAAAGAAAAGTGAAAACTTGGCTCTCGAGAAAGGCAGACAACTTATTTATGTCTCTACCCAGACTTGGAAAAAAAGCGGGAGTTTCACTGTCCACGTGCGCATGTTTTAACCCCAGATGGCGTTGATGTCGTCTGTTTACCAAAACAAACTAAATTTTCGATCCACCGGTGCTTTTGTCTGCTGCTTTTGTTTCTTCTTTTCTTTTATACAACTTTAACTCCCTTGAAACAGCGTCTCAGGGTAGCCAGAAATTCACGCTGTTTTATTTCGTTCCCATCAACGATGTATGTAGGTTGGTATCAAGGAGAACGGATGCGAGACGACCAACGCGGCTGGTTCCCCGGAAACTATACTGTTGAGATCGCTTCGTCTCACGTTCGAGCGCGCAATCTACGACAACGATATAGACTTCTCGCCCTATCGGGCAACTTCATAGAAGAGCAAGCACGCAAAGACAAAGAAGAAAACAAAAGGAAGAGCAAAAAACTTAGCGTGACTGAATGAATGACGTCGTAACATTTTGTTATTCGCCGACACTCTCCTACAGACGTGCGTCAATCAATCAATAATATCTTTGTATCTCCTTTTCGTTTGCTTTCCCTTTCACGGTTTTCTCATTGTGTATCCAGTCAAAGAAGAAGAAGAAGAGTGAGCTCTCTCACGTTTGCAAAGATATATAGATCGCTATCGCTGTTTTCTTTTTCTACTTTTATTGTATTCAAATGTATTATGTATATATAGTCTCGAGCTCGGAGCTAATGCAACAAAAACTAATCAGAGTTAGCTATTATTATAGGTAGAATTTTATATGTTTAATCACTCGTTTTTTTATATCTCCATTCGACACGTGCTTCATCGTCTTATTCAAGTGGCTGCCATGTTTGAAATGTCCGTCTAGTGTCTACTTCACTGTCTTGTGTTTAATTTCCCATGTGAATATGATGTCTGTCGGAGACGCGTTGATAGAGTGTGTGGACATTGAATTAATAAACATCGTGACGTGTATTGTTACTGCCCAAAGCATGGATATAGATTTTTTTTTAATTTATAAAATTGGACGAGTTGTGAGTAAATGATGAAAATAAAACAGCTGGAGGGCAGAGACAATTTGATTTCTGATTTTTTCTTGTTTTTTTTTTTTCTTTTATGTTTTTATATTTTTATTTGTGTGAATGCGTGTAGATGATATTTTTTTGTAATTTCATAAATTTTTGTTGGAAAAAGAGTCACAAAATTGCCATCAAGAATATAGAAGAAGAATTAGACGGCACTGCATGGGTCCTGTGAAAGCCAAGTTCGCACGCCATTACCAAAAAAAAAAAAAAACTCGAGAAATTTTGTGGTTGTTTTCCCAGCCGAGTAAGCGAGAAACTGTTTTCCCCTTTTCAGAGTTCATTTGAAAAAAAAAAGATTATTTTATGTTTTAGAGTTAATAGCCATCTTTCTGTTATATGTACAGTGATTTCCGGAAGGCCGGCCAAAATTTTTTTTTTAATTGAGAAAAAAAAACATCAACAGGTGAATCTATTTTTGTTTTGTTTTTGTTAATTGATGATAAATTGGAGAGATAGAGAGCCTGTGCGCGCAGATAATCTGAAATTCTTCGTATTTGTTTCACCATACGGAACATTTATGATGCGGATTCATCGGAGAGCCGAGTGGACACTGATAGGCTTTAGCGAACTCGGGCGAGTTGGATAACGGACCGAGGACCCGTATGGGCCCCGGTGAGTGTACCGATGATCGGATTTTGGTCAAAGCATCTTCCGGCCTCATAGTGCCACACCAAATCTGGGCGTAGTTGAGAAAGAAGAGCTGATCGTGGCTCAGATTCAGACCTGTGGTCGAATGGATAATAGAAAATCATTTATGCATCAACAGAGACGATGGGATGATGCTGACCTGGCAGTAGAGGTTCTTCGCCATGTCGCCCGACCCACTTTCTATAGGCTCTATAAGCCTGTTTCAATCCTCCATTGTCGGCAATGTTCTCTCCCTGGGTCATTCGCCCGTTGATGTGCAATCCAACATCGTCCAGTTTGTAGGCCGAGTATTGGTCGATAATGCACTGAGTGCGCTGCCGGAAGGCCTGCACCGTTGCATTATTCCACCACTGCTTCAGGTTCCCGTCTTTGTCGAATTGCCGGCCTTTGTCGTCGAATCCGTGCGTGATTTCGTGACCGATCACCACGCCGATCCCGCCATACTAATATAAAAATGGATCGTTTCAGGTTTTTTCTTTTTTCTTTTTTGTTGTTGTGGAAATCAATGACTCGTAATCATATGAAGGGCCATGACAATAAAGAGGAAGAAGAAGAAGAAAAACTCTTAAGTGTAAATAACGTACATTCAACGATTTGGGGAATTGGCTGCTGTAGAAAAGAGGTTGCAAAATTCCGGCCGGGAAGACGATGTCGTTCATGTTTGGATTGTAGAAGGCGTTGACGACGGCCGGCTCTGTTGACCATTTATCTTTGGAGACGGTCTGGCGCAGTTTGTGCAGGTTATACTGCGCTTCGTAGCGCTTGACACTGAGAATGTTTTGGAAATGTCCGTCGCTGACATTGAGAGAAGCGTACTCTTCATCTAGGGCGTCCGCTTTGGTCAGCAGCTCCGGATAACCGATGCGCTCGTTCATGGCCAGGGCTTTCTGACGGGCAACTTGACGAGTGTCGCCGTCCATCCACTCAATCTCGTCCAGAATGTCAATGAAAGCCTCTCGAAGAGTGTGAATCATCTCTAGGGCCACAGCTTTACTTTCCTGGTTGAAGTTGTCGCGAATGAACATGGCGCCGACGGCCATGCCCAGTTTCTTATTGGTCCAGTCGACGCATTGGTTCCAACGGTTGCGCTCGCTCAAAACACCGGTCAGCACCCGCCGGAATTCGGCCCTCTTCTCCAGGTAATCATCCGGTAGGTGCGGCATCAGATCCATGATTAAGCGCCACAGCGCGTAGTTTTGAACCACCCGCCGTTCCGTCCGCGTTAAAAGCCGGCCAAGTTCTTGGAAATAATTCATCGCGTAGCTGACGATCGGCTCCGAATCTTGCGCCGGTTTCTCAGGAAGGAAAGCGTTCAAATATTCACGCCAACGAATCTCTGGAACGCGACGTTCCAGCTCCACTAAAGTCAGCTGATCGTAGATGGCTCCCGTGTCTTGCCGGTCCGCTTCCGGAGTGGAAATGTTGGCCAGAAGAGTCTCGAAATGGAGGACTTTTTTCATTTCATCCGATGCGTAACGTTTATCGGCGCCCAGCAAGACGGCCACTTCGGTCATGTAGCGATGATAGGCTTTCAAGTCGCGAGCGCTGCTGGATTTCAGGTAATAATCGCGACCGGGTAGGCCTAATTGCATTTGGTCGAGCTTTTTTGGGGAGTTGAAATGATTGTGTTATTGTTTCGTTATATAGAAAGAAAAATCAATAACAATACTAACACGTATCTAATTTACACAAAAAATTGGTAATCCAATTAAAATGGGTTTGGGATAGGGCTGGGTCTTTTCGTGGGATGGAAGGGAGTAGAAGTTAATTAGCCCGATATATTAATGAATTACCTGGATAATGTTGACGGATGAGTTCTTATCGTCGGGACCGACCCATTGTTCGATCAAGACTCCTTGGTTGAGGTCCCCTCTAAGTCGACCGAGCAGATTTTCCACCGATTCTAAACTGGCACCTT
Source organism: Ceriodaphnia dubia (assembly GCA_022539655.2). Classification (NCBI taxonomy): domain Eukaryota; kingdom Metazoa; phylum Arthropoda; class Branchiopoda; order Diplostraca; family Daphniidae; genus Ceriodaphnia; species Ceriodaphnia dubia. Next base: position 293,422 of record JAKUCG020000061.1, on the reverse strand, counting down.
GACCGGTGGACCAGCCCATGTCGAGGACGGGCCATCCGCCCAGGGATCGCAAGGTGTCTCGTAGTAGTTGGTCGCCTGTTGTTCTGATATGACCTTTTTTTACAATTTGATTTTCTATTTTAAAAAATTGCCTGTTTCTTTTTTTTTTTCTTTTGTTTTTTTGCTGTTTCGGGACAGAATCAACGACAAGATATCGTACACGGAGAAACCGTAGGCAAAAATCCTATAGACTGGCGTCCCAAAGGGGATTAAGTCACGCACGGCGGTGAACTGGAGAGTCAAGGGAGAGAGGCCACCAAGGATCAATAAATCAATAGGATGAACAGCCAAAGACCGTCGTCGTCGTCTCTCTCCCTTTCTCTCTCTCTCTGTGGAAGCGGGGGAAAAGACAGTGACTGTTGTAAGTTATGGGGCGTTGTACGGCGACGACGACGATAGAGAGAATATATACTGCTGCTGGTGACATTGGATGAGGCAAAGCTACAGCTCAATATATACTCACTTGTATTCATACAGGAACGGTAGAATAATTTCGCTTTGACGGCGGATCCACTGTCTCCAGAGCTGGTGTCCTCTTCCAGCAAATCTAATCAAGCGGAGAGTGGTGATTGGATTTTGCGCCAGCGACAGAGAGTACCGTAGGTAAAGTGCGACATGGGGTTAGTGTAATATCGAAATGTTCAAAGTCATCCCCCCCCTGCCCATAAACCCAAAAGGGATTTTGTTGACTGACATTATCATTTCAAAATGTTATTCTCTGAGACTATGCAAATGTATATCTAGTTTTTCTTTTTATATAGACTTACCTTTCAGAATGATTTGCAGCTGGTCAGATAGGACTTCAAAAGTGCTAATACTGGATCGATCCTCCGGGATCAGGTGCTTCTTATTCCACGTGCCACAGGCAAATTGGAAGAAATCCTGGCACGGGTCGGCCGACCGGTTCATGGCCATCAGTAATGAGGCAGCTATATTAGTAGATACAGTACGTATCATTAATCAGAGTTGCTCAGGACCGATTTTCTACATCTTTTTGTCTCGTTTATAAAACAAATGAAAGAAACCAAAAAGAATTCCGGACCAAGAATGGATAGCTGCGCCGTTAGGGCCATTTGGTACGTTTCCAAAAAGAATTGAAAAAACAAAACAAAACAAAACAAAAAAAGTATTATGAAAGCGGGACGAGAAGAACAAGTTCTCCTTCTTTTTTCTTCATTTGGCGAATCAAAACATTCTTGACCCGGACGAAAAAAGAAGATTATTTACATAGGACCTTGGCCAAGGATATATTCCGACGGAATAGGGAAAGAGAGAGAGTTCATTTGTTATTGTTTCAGAGAATTCCCCCCCATGCAACCAACAGTTTATAGAGTAGAAAGTGCTAAAGGAGAACAAATGCGTGTTGTACATACCTGTGCGCACGCATTCCTCTGTAAAACAAACGGTCGCATCACCTGTCAACCGCCCGACCGAGAAAAAACACAAACAGACGAAAATAAATTTGTAGACAAAAGTCAGTCAAAGTACGGTCAGCTGTTTTTGTGTGCATCTAATCGTCCGTCAACCGCTTCACATCTTGTATATAATACGTTTTCATCTCTGGCTGGACTGGCTGGCTGGCGACTGGTTCGCGTCCGACCATTTACAGCGAGAATCCTTCAATGTCAAATAAGTTGGTCTGTCCGTCCCGAAATGGCTGGCATCGCAAATTCCGCTCGACTGGACTGACCCATGTTATTCGTTTTTTTTTCTTTTCTTTTTCCCGTTCTCTCAGTCCGTAAATTGTTGCTTTTGAAAATAAAAGATCGGATGGACTTTATCTGTACAGACAACAACAACAACACAGAGCATCCAATCTATCAGATGGCTCCTTGCTGCCACTCATACTGTTGGGGCAGACGTGACTGGAGTTGATGAGCAGCTCAACATCGACGGACCCGCAGAGATCTCTCTCCATAGAAGACGTGATTCATCGGGTCAAATAGAAAAAGAAAGAAATAAGAAGGTTTCGTTTCTCTTCTTCTTCTTCTTCTCTTGAAATTTCATTACAAAAGGCTCGAGTCTCTCGGCGAGCACAGGAAGTAGACCTTGGAAGGATAAGAAAAACACAACGGGCTCTTCTCTTGCTTGGTGTATACTCAATCAAATGTCTAAGGTCGCGGGCGGCGCATCAAGTACCAATAAACCCACACGCGCGTCGAGGAGGAGGGAAAGTGTGTTCTGTCCAAGTTGTTTTTATTTAGGAGCGAGTAGTACTATTATACAGCCTGCTGGAATCTGTCCGTTTGGAGAGAGGCGGAAGCTGGCCATCAAGGATCATTCGTTCGGCTCTTCGTTTCTACTGCTGGCCACTTGAATGAGATCAAGGTACTACTACTACTACTACTACTACGACGCATTACTAACGGTCGAGTCGAGTCGGATTGGTCCAGCCATTTCCATTGATAGGAAAAGATAACTACATCCCCCGAGAGCGCACATGTTCCAGGCCGGAGATGAGTTTTGGGGGCGGGCGCCAACAAGTCGCGAAATTCATTGAAAATTTGACTGAGCAGATTGAGAGAGGGGGTAAGTGTATAGCGTACCTTGTCCCTGGCGGAGAATGGAGACGAGAGAGACGGCGACGAAGGCAAGGCAAGCCACGGTGACCAGCAAAAGGAAGAGGAGAAACCACCAGCAAAACTTCCGTCCTTGCCGTCGTTGTCTCGACGGACACGACGGACCTTTGCCAGGAGGACCGCCAGTGGCAGCGACGACAGACGGCCGGGACGGCGAAACTCGCCCGTCTGAATGGATCAAATGAGTCGGATCAGTGTCCGAAACGGCCACCGACACGTAATTGTTTTGATGATTGACGACCCGGGCTTCTGATGATTTTTTACGTTTAGAATTGGAGCCTCCGTGCACAGGCACCGTCGATGGCTGGCGCAAACAGCCATTCCACCAATGAAACCCTGTCCTGTTGCCATCAGCTGACGGACTTGGACTCGGAGAATTGGCCGATGCTCGTACACCGCCGTCGGGGACAGTCAGCGTTTTCAATAGTAGAGCGTCGTTCACGTTCTTGGACTCTTCGTCGACGGACACGACAATCAGAGCCGGGACTGCGGGAACCGTTAGCGGAGCATCCATCGCGTCCAAGGCTCGCTGAGCGACTGACGCGCTTTGACTAGACACGACGCCAGCACACATCAAGTCTCCCCATTCCGTTTCGTTTCGTTTTTTTTTCTTCTTTTTCAACTTGTATTGGCCCCTCCCATCTACGAGGGAAAATATATATACAAAGATTCAGCTTGCATCACGCATTCGCGGGTTTTTTTTTATTTGACGACGATAGGATTAATCTACTATCGGTTACCATGACGACACTGTATTACAACCCCGCGATTATCTTCATTAAGCCAGCAGCAATGTCAAAACAGAGACGCTTAATCCTGAAAAAAAACGGAGCGTATAAAGAGGGTTACATTCGTTTCCGGAAGGGATGACGCCTCGATGTTTTCGGGTACGTTTAGTAAAATATAGTTTACACAAAAGACGGCTTTTTGGGTCGAAGGGAAGAATTCTTGTTAGAAATGCAATCGATTGCCTCTGCTCTTCTCCCTTTCCGTTTTCTTTTTTCTTTTCAATTCGATCGGGAAAGCTATATCCCGACAGATTGGGGGAACAGCCCAAACACTGCGATTGATCTTCTAGGGAGAGAGAGAGAAGTATCTCTTCTTTGTGTGTGGTCGTCGATAGATAAAAAGAAAGAAATATGCTAGACTAATCGGATTTGAAATCATTGCCTTGGAGCTTCATGGAATCGCTCGACGGCATCTCCTAATGGGACAGTAGTAGTCGAAGAAAAGAGTGAATATGTATATATATATACAAGGTGGACAGCAGTTGAGATTCCCACACGGCTGCAGCAGACCGCACAACCCACCACACTCAGACGAGCAATCAATACCTTTGCGTGAGGGTAAAACATTCTCATGGAGTAAAGGGAGAAGGTAAAAGCAAACGGGTCCGACCATGTTTTTCTGCGTGTCCAACGACGACGACCATTCAAACTCATCTCCGACGACATAATCCCTATCAGATGGCTCGTCGCTGTGTTAAGCCCAAAATCTCTTCTAGACGTATGTATAACCCGAGGAATGAAAATAACCAAATCTTATATGGAATTGGAATTTAGATTTGTAAGGTCGTCCTATCTTTTTTTTTTTTTTTTTAAAAAACAAGTTTCGAGCATCAGTGGACTTGTGGATGTGATGGACGGAGACGGTTGGCCCGTCACCTGAAGAGTTATTTTTTGTTCACCCTCATAAGTGCAACCACAAAGCGTCAGAGTTGACCTCATCTTTCCTTTAAAATGGCGGCAAAGAAAAAACAAGTTTTTTTTTTTTGTTATCTTGGTCGTCCTCATTTGCATATCATTCGCCCGACAAATCTCTCCGGCATCGTGGAGACAAGCCGACAGCAGGAGCATCACATGACGAGACTCCGTACATCCTCATCCATATTTCAAATATTCAAAATACACCGACTCGCATTACGTATTCATCGGCTACAATGCGCTTCTTAGAGAGAACGTCGCGACTTACAGTGCGGCACTTTGCAATCCAGTCGAGTTTTTCCTCCTTTAGATATATATATATCTAAACTTTTTTCCGTTTTGTTCTGTTCTGTGCCACTTTTATTCAAAGAGACGTGTCCTCGGTTACACTGGTGCGTTACTTGTTGTGCTATTCCATGACTGATTAAAGTGGGAAATCATTTGCCATGTTGCGTAAGTTGCGTTTACCCAACGCGTCCGCCTCCCGTTGATGGATGGCCGCTCCACTTGCGATGCTGTGGTGGTGCGAAAAAAGAGCATCAGCTCATCTTTTAACAACGACCGTGAAGTATGTTCATTGCGACCCGCTCCACGAACCAGCAGCTCACTCCGCTTCCGCGTTAAGCCGTCAAAGTGCGATGCCATTAACACGATAGCACGTCCAAGAATGATGGCTTTAACGTACAATACACAAGATCGTTTTTTTCTTCTTCTTCTTCTCGTCGTTCAGCCGATCATCAGTTAAGTACATAAGGACTTTTTCCCCGACGAGAGGTTCTCAAGAGTAGTAGATTCCCTTTTATAAATTGATGATCAAAAAGAAAACTTTCCCAAACACTTTTAAAAGATTAAACGAAAGTCCTATACCGAAAACTTTAAGAATTAGACTTTCCTTAAGGGCTAGGACTACTTACTACTAGTCTCTTTTATAAGCATGTCAGCGGAGAGAGGTGGAACTTTGCTATCGTGAAACCGACTGAATATTTATCGTCGGAGAAAGCAGATGCGCCCCTTTTTTCCGACAGATCCATTTCTTATTTTTTTCTATTGCCTTTGGTGCGACAGTTAATTGGACGTAATTGTTAGAATCATTTTGACATTGAAGCGTTTAATGTTGTTGTTGTTGTTGTTGCGATGTTAATTAGACATGCTTGACTGACTCTTTGTTAAAGGACCTACGCTGCTACGACTGGGAGGAGAACTCGATCACCTTTCTAATTAAATTATTGCCGTCTGGTTCGTATATCATAGTACATGTCTAGACCGGACAGGACGATTCTTCATGTCTGTTAATTGTTAATACATAATTCAGCTGAACGCGCAAGGAATCGATATTAGGCAAGAAAAGAGATGCGTTTTTTCTCTAATTAAAGTGAATAACGTTAATAAGCAATCGTATTGACCCTGGTGCAATTATAAGGAACAGAACGCGCAAGTCCCGAGATGACTATCTTCAAGGGACCTCTTGTAATTGGAATCAGGTGTGCGAGTTTTCAGAAACCCCTCGCAAGCTCTATTGTGAACTCTTACAAATTCTGACATTGAAACGCAGTATATACCAGTATAATGCCGCGTTCCGGTGAATAAGAGAAGAAAAATGTTCACAATTGGATTCCGCCAACACGAGGAAATAAGACAGCTTGCCACCTTCGTTAGGTTGGGTAAATGGCGTGAACATTTTTCTCATAAATAAACCATGTGTTTATAAAAGACGCCCAAAACTTGTTTTTACATAAATTTATCCGACAGTATTCACTTGATATCTTCAAGTTTTTCTTTCATAACACGTTTGTGAGATAGACGACCCTCTTGGCGACCGTTGTATATTTTTTTGAAGACCGTTGTTGAGGGGTTTGATGCTTTTTTTTCAAATTGATGCGCACGTGGTTCTTTCGGTCACTCCCAGATGGCGTCAAAATAGCCTTGCTGCATGTTGACATACGCGGCTACGCAGTGGTGGCTTCGACTTTTTCCCTCAATTTTTAGTCACATTGTTTGAAAATGTCCGACTTTTGTCGTTGTTTCGTCTTATTCTGAAACTTGGCAATAGTATACGTTATGCAATTATGCTACTGATGCGTGGGGCAGCATCTGATTTAAAAATTATGGCCGAATCGGTCGATTCGGTCGGACATACAGTGCCATCAACAGCGACCGTAGTGCACTCGGAACCTAGCTTCAAGAAGACCAACAACAATCCACCGGCCAACAAGAATAACAACAAGACGAGTGATAATTTCAAATCCCAGTCGCCATCTGAAGACAAGGCAATTCAGTATGGAGGTTTACCATGTGAGACAGATCACATGTACCACACCAGCTTCAGTGGCGATTCCACCAAATATCGGGAACTGGCCAACGAAGTTGCTCATCTCAAAGCACTTGTTCTTTTCCACTTGGATCTCATCCAACAACAGTCTGAATGTAATGCTGCCAAAGACAAGCAGCTCTCTGCTTTGAGGCACGAAAATGAAATGGTAAGTGCATTGTTTACTTCTTTGCCACTGTAACAATTTCCAAAACAAAATTGTGATATTGATTGTATTGATTTATTTCTAGTTGCGTCAAAAGCTGGATCGGATGGAGAGAAGAGTGCAACTGCAAACATCAAAACAGAAGCCTGAAGTGCACAACGAAGAGAAACCCGCTTCTTTGAATGTGATAGACCCATCAATCCAACAGAGTAGTAGTGTTGGAAATCAAGTTGCCACTCGAACACAGTCCAAAGCTGTCACCAGCCCTTCACCCGTCATACCAGACCAACCCTTGACCAACTGTGACAAACTTCCCATCAAGGTTGAAGAGGTCCCCAGAAAAAGGATCAAAACCTTGTTACCAGTGAGAACAAAACCTTGTCCCAGTCCACCTGCAAAACGAAGAAGAATGACCAAATCAGTGGAACCCGAAGAGGAACAAAAACCCGAAAACCTCCCCGAAGAAAAAAGCATTCTTGACGATTTGATCAATCAAGCTGTTAAAGAAGGCGCTATTATTAACGTAGCCGATACTAACGTTCCTAGTGATCACATTATCGAAGCAAAGGTTATTTTAGAACCTTGTCCCATGCCCGTCCCTGTGGCTGCTGTTGCCAGCGAACCAGCTGCAACAGAGCCGGAAGAGACCCTTAATGTTTTAGAATCCCCTATCCATCCGGAGCACCAGCGGATTCAAGAATATCTGGCACAGAGACCCCCTCTTCGTGAATCAGCTCACCTGAAAAAAGAAGTTATTTTAACGACCGAAGAGCCCTATTTGACCCACGTGGGAGAATCCGTAAGCCAGCCGGAAATTCTGACAAACGAAGCCCAAGTCGAGGTAAATCAATAAAGTGGGAAACTCTCCAGAAAGGTCATTCATCATTTAATATTTATGCATCATTCTAGGTTCCCCGGTGGGTTATAAAGCCCCTGTCTGCACGCACTGCAGCACATGGAATCGAAAATCTTGACGACGAGGTCTTTACTAAACGGCATCTCAAACACGAATTGGACGAGAAGCGAAGAAAACGGTATAGCCCTAAGCATTTCCACACCATTTTTATTTTTTTTTTTGTTACGAAATAGTAATCTAGATGTGCTCGTTGACCCCGACGATCCCATAATCTGTACGCACTAACCTGCTCACGAACCATTGCGGTTATTTGTTTATTGACACGATAACGTTAAACGATCTCTTAAACCAAGTCGGCAATCGTCTAACGTATATAATATACTGTATATATTCATTTTCTATTGTTTGCCCTTCGTTTCTTGACAGATGGGATCTTCAAAGAATCCGCGAGCAACGCCGATACGAGAAACTACGAGCCCGTTACGAAGGTGAAGACCGATCGCAGGATCGCGTTCGATCCCAAGCCGCAGTGGAAATCGGTGCTGGTGGCACCGTGGCCAGTTTGTGGTCCGGTCCGGAAGATGTCACTCACGTCCAAGTGGAGCCTTGGCTGCCCGTCTCGGTCTTCGGCGTTCCCCTGCCAAACCTCACTCCATCGTAAGTTAAAGTTTTCTCCGAACGGCATTGGGTGATCCTTTCGGGTACAAAGTTAATGAAGTGGCGGTCCACCCCGCTCATTCCCCGTCTCGAGAGGAAAAGAGGACCTTAAAAGGACAAATCCAAAAGTCCGAAGCCGCCCGGTCACTCGCAAAAATAAAAATAAAAGAAAACGCCAACGGACGTTAGTTGCTGATCGGTGACATCACGCTAAGAATGCATTTGAATAATTGACTCGGTCATAAAGCTCAACAACTCTGCGTCCATAACGACTAAATGTTTTATTTTTTCCTGCTGTTCTTTCAGGGACTTTCAATTGCCGTGGAGTAGTAGCCGGTCGAGCGAGGAACCAACTACCAAGAGACGTCAGCGACGTTCCTATAAAGTGGATTGAGGCAATGAATTTACTTCCCCTCTCTCGCAAACACCCGTCGAATTTCCTCCCTCGATAACTTTTACTGTATACAAGCAACATGACTATTTTTATTTGATGAAATTTAAAAAAAGAAAAAAGGACCGGCTCAATCTCGCGTACATTTGAGAGCATTTCATGAATTTTTAGTTTTGTTTTCTCTTTGTGGGTATCGACACGTTTATGGAATTTTTCGGAAGAAACAACGTATATATCCCGTCCTTCGTTTAGATGGTTTTCGTGTGGCTTCCACTTATTAACAAACACACACAGACTTGTTGGATACAGAAAAAAATCACTATAACTGATATATACCCTTTTCAAAAATCTATTTTTCTCTCTCTCTTTTACTTTGACAACAACCAATTTCTCTTTCTGTGAATTGCCAAAATTCATGTTAATAATATTAGAAGTGAAAATAATACGACACAAATGTGGAAACGATTTTGGTGTATTTCGTGTCCGTCCTCATATTCTCCATCACAATAAGTTACACTTGTTGATCTTATTTTGTTTCAAAATGTTCCCGATTTTCCTTTTGCGGGATTTCTTTTTCGAGGTCTATTTTTTTTTCTTTGAAAATTGGAAGAAGGCACCTAGCATCGTCTAGCATCACACACATTTCCTTTTTCGTGCGGGTCGGTTATCTGTTTTTCTATCTCGCTCGCAAAGTCCTTTTTTGCATATTTTTTTTTTTACCTTGGCCTATATATCATCATGTCGAGGTGTTTGCGTGTCCTTGTGTGGGCTAAGCTGCCAAAATGTTGATTCACCGATCAAGACGGAAAAGGAAAGCAGTGTGTGCAGACATAAGAAAAATTCCCAATCGAAAAGAAAGCGAATTAGCTCAAAAAAAAGTGGCAGAAAAAGGTATAGGAAAAACGAGGCCAAAAAATAGCGATTTTTTTTTGTTGTAAATTCTTTTTTTTCTTTTCCATAATTAACGCAAACAAAAAAAAATAATGTTGTTGGTGGTGGTGTAGAGGCAACCCCTGGCTTGGAATGTTGCGGGTGTTTTTATATAAAAGAAAACAGTAGATATAAGACAGAATAGTAAATCATCCGGCGGAAGCGTTGATTGGCCGTTGATGCTGCTCTTAATTCTGCTGTTTCGGTGCCGCAGTTGTTGCTGCTGCTGCCGTTTAAAAGCATTTCCTGTGGACGATGGAAGGTCCGGACTCGTCGTACTCTTGTTTGGAAATCCACATCTGCTGGAAGGTGGAGAGGGAGGCCAAGATGGAGCCACCGATCCAGACGGAGTATTTGCGCTCGGGGGGAGCGATGATCTTGATCTTCATGGTGGATGGAGCCAAAGCCGTGATCTCCTTCTGCATGCGGTCAGCGATGCCTGGGTACATGGTGGTGCCTCCAGACAAGACAGTGTTGGCGTACAGATCCTTACGGATGTCGACGTCGCACTTCATGATCGAGTTGTAAGTGGTCTCGTGGATGCCGCAAGATTCCATACCCAAGAAGCTGGGCTGGAAGAGGGCCTCGGGGCAACGGAACCGCTCATTGCCGATGGTGATGACCTGACCGTCGGGAAGCTCGTACGACTTCTCCAATGAAGTGGAAGAAGCGGCAGTAGCCATCTCCTGTTCGAAATCCAGAGCGACGTAGCAGAGTTTCTCCTTGATGTCACGAACGATTTCACGCTCGGCAGTGGTGGTGAAAGAGTAACCGCGCTCAGTCAGGATCTTCATCAGGTAGTCAGTCAGATCGCGGCCAGCGAGATCCAGACGCAAAATAGCGTGAGGAAGGGCGTAACCTTCGTAGATGGGGACAGTGTGGGAGACACCATCGCCGGAATCGAGCACGATACCGGTGGTACGACCAGAGGCGTACAGGGAGAGCACGGCCTGGATGGCGACGTACATGGCCGGTGTGTTGAAGGTCTCGAACATGATCTATACAATTCAGTTGTCAAAAAGAGAGAGAGAAATGTTTTTGAGTCAAAATATTGAAATCGTGTCATAGAAAAGAGCAGCAGACACAACATACCTGGGTCATCTTCTCACGGTTGGCCTTAGGGTTGAGGGGGGCCTCGGTAAGGAGGACGGGGTGTTCCTCGGGGGCGACACGCAACTCATTGTAGAAGGTGTGGTGCCAGATCTTCTCCATGTCATCCCAGTTGGTGACGATGCCGTGCTCGATCGGGTACTTGACGGTCAAGATACCACGTTTGGATTGGGCCTCATCACCGACGTACGAGTCCTTCTGGCCCATACCCACCATGATGCCCTAATATGGTCATAAAACGGATGCGGCCATGAATAACAGTGCTTTTTCGTTCCAGTGTACATTTCCACCAAAAGAATCTGAAACTCGGCTTACCTGGTAACGGGGGCGACCGACAATGGATGGGAAGACGGCGCGAGGGGCGTCATCTCCGGCGAATCCAGCCTTGCACATACCGGATCCGTTGTCAACAACCAACGCTGCTACTTCATCGTCGCACATTTTGTTTTTTTGTGGATTTCTTGAGACGGACGAGACGTAAAAGTAAAAAAGGATTCGACGGAGGGGATCCCTATTGAATTTCCAAAGGAAACGGATGAAATTAGAGTTGAGTGGTAAAAGAATGACGCGCACTTTTGGTTAACGCCCCCTTCAACCCGTCTAGACACTTGTTGTCTCACACAAGAAAACAAAAACCCCAAAATTAAAAAAATTCCCCTCTTTTAAATAAAATCACTGAACACACTGCTGGCTGCCGTTGAAATGAATTTTCCAGAAATTTTGTTTTTTAAAGTAAAAAAAGAACAAGAGAATTGAGAAAGAAAGAGAGAAAGAGAGACCCACCTTGGTATCGAACTATTCCGTGCCGGGGTGCCGGTGCTAATGCGCTCGCTCACCACCGGCTGCCGGCTTTATATAGGGGGCGCTGCTATCAAAAAGTGCCAGCCAGAAAAAAAAGGAGCTTTGGGGGCTCTCTCACAGAGTCAGTCCACCAACAGTTTGCCCATATCGGGAAAGACTTTTACATGCTACACAGATATGGTCCTGAATCAGCCCCGAAAAGTGACGTCACAAATGATACAACTTCTTCTTCTTCTTCATTTTCTTCGTAACTGATAAACTTCCGTCTGAAGATTACCGGATCTCGGAATTGATTATTTGTCTCTGACGTTGTCGTCATGATATTTTTCCCAAAAATCCAACACAATAACCCTAAATAAGGACATGGCGAGAGCTACCAATTGATGCCAATTGCTGCAGCAGAGAAGCTGGATGTGTGTCCGGTTTTTTCTATATTTTTGTGACCTACAACTTTACTCGCCATTTTGAGGCCCGACGGGATGATGGTGAGCAGAAAAGCATCTTTTTCCAGCAGGCAAAGCTGCAACAGGTTGTTGTCGCCGAAGCTTTTTTTCTTTCACCTGAGAGCGGCCATTTTGGTTTTAAGGGGGGGGGGGGAAACAACGCGTACGCACGAACGGGAAAAGAAGCTTGGGGTTTCAACGGTTTTTTTTTCTTTCTCCTTCCCTACCTACCTGTAGGCTCTTCTCCACTACCTGTGCCTAAATACCCTAAAATAAACTTTGATGAGATTATCAGAAGATGGCTCGTGTGTTATACATCTTTTTGGCGCGACGAAGAGAAAGTTCACCTGAATTGATTACAACAAAAGGTGGGGGGTTAGACGACGAGGATGAGAGAAAATCCTTTTTCGAAGGAAAGAAAAAATAACAACTTTTTGGCTTTGCTCTCCCTTGTTTCATCTTATTCCTCCCTTTCCAGTCATCATCATTTCCTTTTTCTTCTTTCCCTTCTTCCCCCCTCTCTCAAGCTCTTTTTTTTTATTTTTTGATCATATTCGGCATTCCGATGGTGGGCCTTTTTTTCTCTCTCTCTCTCGCGCTCTTTCTCTGTAGCTCTCTCTCAGCCAATCAGAGAGTACATGACCATAAAAGGCAATCCGACCGGCTTCCCCCCCCACTCAACCGCCGACAAGCCGGTTCAGTCCGTCAGGTGGCGTTTCACACAGAAATTTCGTCTCTTCTTCTTTTCTTCTTCTTTTCTTATATTTGTATTATTATTATATATACATGTCTTAAAGTACATTTTCCCAATGTAATGGACGCTGGGGGTGTTTGTAGTTTATTTTTCTGGTCGTTCAACCGAATAGAGTATTTTTGAGGGGATTTTTCTACTAGTCGCCAAGACATGAGACACATCTCTGAGCTGGATTTCGATGACAGACGATTATGGTTATTGTTTTAAAATATTTGATTTTGAAGTCGTAATGCCGGTTACGTTTCGCCGACCACGTGTGGTTTTTGATAAGAACCGAAATGAAGAATAAAAAGGAGAAGAAGACATGTAACGCGAGCTCATCTTCTATTGTTGCAAACGAATAAAGAGAATGGGTTGTGAATCCCCAACGGCAGACAAGCGTCGTCAGGAAATTTCTTGTTTTTTCTCTCAACCGTCTCGTCGTCTTCTTTTTCAGTCGTTCCCAATTATCAACATTTTCTCCCATTTTTCTTCTTTAGCAGCAGGCCCATACGATTCAATGCCCGACAGGTGGGTAATACCGGCCATTTTTTCTCTAGCCAACGTTCCCATCATCACTCCAATTGAATATGTTGAGCAGAACCAGTTGATGGCCAAACTGTGATTATCTGTTTTTCGTCTTTCTTTCTTTCTTTTTTATGCTCGTTTCATTTCTGTTGAAAAATGTTGATCACGCTCTGTGGGTTTTCGAGGAGATGACACGAATTCATCGAATGCTTCATCCCGTTTTGAAGCAACATGATTTCTTTTTCGCCTTCCTGACTGCTGCTGCTGCTGGCTCTGATGGGTAACATCATCAACTCGGTAGTTGATGTGACTGACCGGCCATTCGGGATGTTGCCCGGCTTTTTTTCGTGGGGGGGATGATCGTCCATTGTGTTGTTCCGGCCAAAAGCATTTAAAAAAAAAAGTCTCCGGTTTTTTGGCCGCTAGCAGCCAAACAACTCGGGAAAAAGGAGAGCAACAACCGAATCGTTTTTTGCAAAAAACGATTAAAACGGTCTTGGACGACTCCTTTGTCCTGCCTAGGACACCGAGAAAAATCACAATGTTTTTACGGTTCGGGAATGTTGTTGAATGGACGCCTTCGACGAACGACGACGCCATTTTTCAACATACGTCACCGTAGCTGCTGCTGGCTGCCAGTAATTCGACGAGGGGTACAGTGGTGATATGGATGGCTCCAGGTCATCCGCATGTTCGGAAGAAACACACAGCTGTCATAACTGTGAAAGACGCACGAATAATATTCATTCGTCGACGGTTATTCCGTTCGTTCTCTGTTTTCGACTCGTCCCAATCTGTCGGCCATTGTGGACGCCGTTAATCGGGATCATAAGGGACCCTACTGAGTTTATCAACGAAAAATTGACCTTGGCCGTCGGGACAGAACGATCTGCACTCTGTACCACCATTTATGGACATGTTCACACTCTGTGGAGCTCCCCCACGAAAGAAAAAACTAAACAGGAGATATTTTTTCTTATCAATTCAGTGTTTTTTCTTTCTGAAGAGGGATTTTAGAACTCAAAGTTCAGACGGTTTCGTCTGCCGAAAAGAACCGGAACATCTCCAGCACGAGAGGCTGTTGCAGTATAGTAGCTCTTCATGTTGTTTTTTTTGTTTATTTCTCTTTTGGTTGAATACAAAAAACCGTCCGACTTTGGTGCAGTCGAGGGAACGTGACTTAATATGGTCAACTTCGTGTTTGTCCGAGAGGAGAAAGAAAGCTTTCACGCGGCACCGGTTTGGAAGATTTCCTTCCAACGTCGTGATCTCTCGCCCTTAATATACTTTTTGTCTCTAGAATTTTCCTCGGCATCGAGACGACGATCCGACAACAACAACAACAACAACGCTATAGTAATAATAATTATCAACGATGATGATTCATCGCCAGTGTATAAAAACCAACAACAACCAATCTAGCGGCCACCTGTCAACATTTCTTGTGTGAGGTCTTTTTATGTTTTGTTTTTTTTTGCGATCTCGAGGCATCGATGATGCAAGTAAAAATATGTCCCTATCTGAGTCATAGGCCTTGGGTATGACGATGTACGTCACTTCCGTTTGGATAAAGTCATCGTGGCTATAAGTAAAGACAATGGGAGGGGACGGGATTAATCGTTTCTTATCTGTGTGTTCAGAGTCTGGAAAGACGAGACGAAACAAAAATAAAAAAAAAAACCAAGCAAGAAAGAAAGAAGGGTATCGAAGCGAGACGGATCATGGCGGCGGCGCTGCGATCGTCCCGTTCACGCCGGCTCCCACGCCGCGTCGCTTGACCATATAAGGTAACAGAACTGTCTTTTTGTTGTTTTCTTCTGGGTGCGACGACGACGACGACAACAACAACAGCAGCAGACGAAGAAGAGGACGAAGCCACACCTCCCGGTTCGGGATGGCCCACATTGAGACGAGTCACGTGACCTTGAAATGGTTCCAGTCGCGACCCAGTAGTTTCTTCTTCCAAGTTCCTACTCCGCCCGAGTTACCAGTTGAGATTAGTTGCGGTCTTGGCAATTTATGATGATGGAAGATTCGAATGATCCGCGCTGCCGTTCCAATCGGCTGCTTTAAAGCAGTTGGTCATCTATTGTTAGAAAAAAAAAATAAAAAATAAAATCCAGAAAATCCACGCGACAGATTGCCGACGCGACCTGAAAGACCAAACGCGCGCACACCTGGTGAAACCATCAGCCTGCCTGGCCATGAGCGTCATATAACAGAACATTTGACGTTGGCCGAGTACACCATGTGATGCGCAACCCGTTCGTGAGCCGGGCAGACCGTGCGGATTATCACAGATGGATGAGCCGTGAGCCCGTGATCAGGGTGTTTGAAACGAGAACAAAAAGTGGGACGAGGCCATTGCACACGCGGCACACAGACAAGGCTTCGACGACTACTACCTGGGCATCACGACGCGGTTCACGGTACACCAAGCCCGGCTGTTTTTTTTTTTTCGTGTGTTGTTTACCGTATAAAGTTCTACTTGCCTTATATGGTCATCTCTCGTTTCTTCATCGACTCTCGTGATCCAAAGTTCGTCGCTGTTTAGAGACCGCGCGTTTATACGAACCTTGTCGTGATCGAATGACACAGCAACGTCTACCTGATATAGGGCCGTCCTCGTTCCATTGCTGAAAGATATTGACTCGACACAAAGTTGCCAATTTTTTTGTTCCTTTCATAATAGCAGACTGCTGCTGCTGATAAAAAAAGAAACAATCAACAACAAGATGACTGAATTTGGACAAGGTGGAGGGGGTTCCAAAATAAGAGAGGATATCCCGCCGCACAGCACACCTGGTCAAGGTGAATCGATGGTGTGTGTGTGTGTATATACGAGAAAGAGATCCTAAAAAGGGCGAGACATCGGTTTCTTCAGCTCTTCCACTCTTGTGTGTAAAAAGAAACTTTTTTTCTCTCTCTCTCTCTCTTCTCACAGAAGTTTTCGGGTTGACCATAAAGGGCCACACGACGACGCTACAGCAGAAACCTATGGAGACGTGGAGTCGCCCGAGCGAGAAAGTGGCTGACGCGCAGCCCCGGTAGATTACCTTACAAGGATCTCTCTCTCACCGGTTTGTTGGACGAAGAAGAAAAAGAAGAAGAAGAAGAAGAAGTCCTCTCTCTTTTCTCTCTCAGCAATACATTGTAGTACTACGACGACGAGGAATTGGTATGAAATTCTCTCTTTGGAGCATAATCTGTCTACCACAGGCGGGCACGTGTGTAGGTGAAAGGCTCTCCCATCTTTCTCTTTCTTGCTTGTTCTACAAAAGGTAAAGAGTTCCTCCTTCCATCGAAACTACCAAACTTGGTCGGGGTAATGTGTGTCTGACCTATAGTGTATTGTACCTAGATACTCTTAGAGTACAAGATCCTTTAAGAAAAGTTGGTCAGGTGACCAGTAGTAAGCAAATCACCGAATTTAGAAGAAGAAGAAGAAGAACAGGTACACCGGCCGGTCTTTCTCTCAATGTACAGTTCAGTTTAGTTAATTGTACTGAAGAGCACCGACTATCGTCGATTCCCAGAGAGAGATTTTCAAAAGGCGCGGCATTGTTCGTCTTATTTTGGAACGGTTTTTTCGCGCTGTTCTGTAGAGAAAACCTTTCTCTCTATGACCTCGCGTGCACCGGCTCGTACAAGACCAAAACAGGCGCTATGCACAATCCACTCGTCCCGTACATACAAAGGGACTTTCTTCGTTCGCAATCAGCCCACTTCACGCATTATGAAAGCGTCGTGTGTTCGTGATGATATTTATTTGCACGGAATGTCGTTCACAGCGTGAATATATGTTACGATCTTTACGTTTACGAGTTTTTTAGGAAAAACTGGGCGCCTTTTTTGGACATGAAAATCTAATTCGAACGATTTCTGCTAGATGCCGATACCTGCCTCCAGACATGAATGCTCGAGGACATCTGCTGGTCGATGGCAAAAGCAAGGTACGTTTGCCATCTACTGGTCCAGAAGAGCAAGGTAAATTCTAATGGCGGCTGTGGGAGATTTTAAGACTGTGCGAGATGATACAACAGGTTTTCAAGGCAATATCCTCACGTGTTCAACTAGTGATTATAACACAATGTCTTTATTTCGTATATTAAAGGAGATTTATTTCTACCGGCATCCCGCCGACCGGATGGCACTTGGAGAAAACCGAGACGCGTGAAGGAAGGCTATGTCCCCCAGGAAGAAGTTCCTGTGTATACTATAAACAAACATGACAATAGTCAATAAATGTTCTAATGTGTCTTTGATATTTTCAGTTATGAGAGTAAGGGAAAACAATGGGCCAAATCACAACCAGCCTACCCTGTTGGCATGAACCCTGCTATGATTGCTGCTCAGTCGACACAAAAAGCCAAAAAGAATGACCCACCATTGATACCAGGGTTGCCTCCTGCAGCACAACAGGCTGCCAAGAAGAAGAAAAAGAAGCCTTCTAAACCAGAGTCAGAGGTCAAGGAAGTAACAGGCAAACTTGCTGGATTCACAATCCAAGAGCCTACTTTTGGCGTCCCCGCTCCTACTACCAAGGCACCTAAACAAGCTAGTCCTGCTGCTGTTGAAAGCAGCAGTAGCACAGTACCTGCCACTGATCCAGCCAAAAGGCTGAAGAATCTTAAAAAGAAGCTTAAGGACACTGAAGCCCTTGAAGCTAAAATAAAGAGTGGGGAATTGAAAAATCCAGACAAAGACCAGTTGGAAAAAATCAAGAGAAAATCTGAAGCTATTAAAGAAATTAAGGAACTTGAGAAATTAATTAAGTGATGCTTATTTACATCACAGCCCTCACATCATTTGTGCAAATCAATTGTGGATGACAATTTTATTAACAAGTAATACACACAATACATTCAAGGATTGCTTGGACCAACTTTATAGGCATATTCTAGTGCTGTCTCAGCAATCTTGAGATCTTTTTCTATACTCCTAGCCCAGTTGTCAACATCACCAACTTCTTTCAAGGCTGAACTAAAATTTTCCACAAGCTGTAACCACTGGTGGAAAAGGAATGTTTGTTAGTTTTATGCAATAGAGAAAATGCCAAATTAGGTGATTTTATTTGTATCATTATTTACTTGTTGTGCTTGTCTCGAAAAATTTGCAGCATTCTGTTGTAGTTGTCTTGCCTCATGATCCAATTTCTTCTCATTGAGATAAGCTTGAGCAACTCTGTTAATACAAACCAATAATTAATTAACCATAGCACACATAATAGACCGTAAGTTAAGGATAGTTACCCCACGTTCAAATGGTCGACCAATGCGTCTGTCAAATTGCCAGCAGCTGTAAGGGCTTCCTTCCTCAGTTCCTCTGGAAAAATAGGAAATAAATTTGATGAGTTCTTTAAGATACGTCTAACCTGTTTACCTCTAGCTTCCTTTCTTGCATTTTGTTTTGCTTGATGTTCTTTTAACAAGCTCGAAAGCATTTTCTACGAAACGCCGATTGTTGTTGTTGTGGTTACACAAAAAAGTCGACTTGTCCGTCTCATTGATATGTTTGCCATCTAGCGCCGTTGATAACAATTATGACACGTTTTGTCGAATCGATCGATTTCGCAGTGTGTTTTATCCAACAAGAAATCCCGAGCCAGGCAGTTGATTATTCCTTTTAAAAGTTTACAGTCCAAAAACCTAAACCAAACAGAATTGTCTTGACGTTGATGGCTGAACACCATTTTCTAGAGAGTACATTACAGTCTACTAAAAATAGCTTGGATGGGAAACCTGTTAAAACCGGGACACACATGATAAAAATCTGTTGAAAATCACGATCTCATCCGCATCTCATCCGCATCCGCAACTTTTGATCCGAAGAGTATTTGTATGGTCTAGTACCGACGTACAAAATTATAAGGGCTTGCCGTGGGTCTTACTATTCATTTTCTTTAGGACGCAAAACGCAACGTAAAAAAGTTTAGCACCGACAGCTTTTTTGTTCATTCGAAAGCTTTCACGCGGAAAACAAAACATAATACAAATTCGTGAGCAAGAGACTCGTGTTAGTTGGAAAATTTAAGGTGTAGCCGACTATAAAAAGCTTAAACAGTTGTCAGGTTCATGGTCAGGAGAATCAGTCAACCAGGCTGAAAAAAATTCTAATCCATACAATTAGACGCCATGTTTTTGCGGACGTCCTGGAACGGTGGACGACCTTTCGGATGAAACTCCTGCGGGTTGAACCTCTTGCATCATTTCACTTAGACTGACAGCTGAAAAGGAATAATTTAACATAAATCCGCCTTTGTTATAGCAGTGGCCATGATGTGACAAGCCAACAATGTAATGATACATTTCGGGACAATTTAAACATGAACCGTAAGGGCAGTTTCAACAATTTAAAGTACAGGGTTTCGTAATGACGGGATCTTCTGCCTTAAAAAGGAACTGATTTATATTCACGAATCAATCTCTTCTAACGGTCTTCTTTAGAATAACAATGTTAACCTGGTACGCAACTTCCGCATTTGTAACCTATCTAAATTTTGTATTCTAACTAAACTATCCAGACCTGCTCCCTTGATGTTTCATTTTCATCGTCCATTTGTTGACCACGCAGATATAGAAGCGTTTAACACAATAACTCCAGACTCCAGTTGTAGACGACGGATTGTTACTATGGTGTTTTTTTAACGAATTTAGAAGACTTCCGTTCACATCCGGTAACTGGCTCGTGAGGGGGTCATGTACCCAAACTTTAATGGCTTGACAAGCTTGGAATAAATCAGACGACAGCAATACATTATGTAAAAAAACCATGTTCTTATCTTTATTGAGGAATAAAAATCACAACGGAGGAAACTCGGCGTGAGCCTCTTTAAAAAAAATCAATAATAATTATGTAATACATCGATCGTTAATAGCCCCAACACGAAACACTTTGGAAAGTGGGAGTAAAAAATACAAGGCACAAGTTATAGTTATCAAAACTTCACAGAACAAAGACCCGAATAGAATAATTAATCAAAAAAGAACCATCACGTTTGTTTTTTCTTCGGACACAAAAGAAAAAAAAGTTGTTGATCCGACATTGGATCTAGGCGAACAGGTTTAAAAGTAATTATACAGCACGTAAGAAAAGGAGGGAAAACAAGATTGCCGAAGAGTGCATAATTAAAGGTAATCATGTAAAAAAATTCAAAAAATGAAAGGTCACGTAAAATGTACAGAAAGCACATACGGTACGAACTTTTAAGCAACCAAGACCAGCAGGCGGCCGCGCCTCGACGTTTTGGTATTATTTCTTTACTTTTTCTACTAGAATTTCTCAGTTCAATCTTAGTTTCTGTTGATTGAACTATGAAACCTATTCGTCGTGGAACAACTCAAATAAAATACTAGACCGCGTCTACCGATCGGACATCCTCGGTGGAGCGGGACAACGAAGAGGGCACGTCGAATAGGAAATTTGATGAAGCTGCACCGTTTTTACTTTCATCTTGGGTAGGCAGGAAGGTTGCAGAAACTTTTAGGGCTCCGGTTACCATAAATCGACTCGATGAACGTCCTCATCGACAGAATTCCTATTGGATCAAATATATATAATAAAGTCAAATGTCCATGAACACACCGGAAAAGGTCTAATAAATCAAGCAATACCTGGAACGGTCGGCCTCGGCAGCTGCACTGATCCGCGCCGAAACGGTGGCTAAAGCGGAACGCTGGTGATAGCTGCCCGTCCTATCCAACTGAATGGCATCGGCCTCTTCGTTCGATATCCGTCTCATCGGAGTTGAGCAACCAGAACCTCCCGTCGTCGTCGTCGATTGAGCGGAGACGGTTGCCGATGACGGCGACATGTGAAGAGCCGATTTGATGATGCTGACGATACTCGTCCGCTCCGGCTCGTTCCAGTCTTCTTCGCCGCTACGTTGCCGCAGCGAACTACCTCGACTGGTTCGAGAATCGTGCGAATTTTGTCGCGACGCCACCGTCCTGAATTGACTCTGGAAATTGGCGGCTATGACAGGATTGACTGGGATATCCTGTACCCTCTCGATCTGATCGCCCTCATCGTCGCTGGATGACGGGGTCTCCGATTCCCAAACGTTGCTCAACTGTTCGCCAACCGGCGTTTTGATCATCGGCGGCTCTGGCGTTAGACTATGAACATCCGGAATTGTTTCCACTTCCGAAGTGTCCAAAGACGGCCCTAATGCGGCGCTGGATGGATGTAATGTCTTGCCGTAGACGTTAACGTCACGGAATCCGACCGATTTGGTGGATTTGCGCGACTCGGACCGCGATGTTGGCCTTTGGCTGAAGGTCCGGTGCGGATACCTCCATGGCGATTTCGGTGGATCAAATTCCATCGATGGATTATCCACACCGAATTTCGTATCACCGTAGCGCTCGTTGACGTCGTTATTCTGTCGTTTGGACAAACGACGGAAAATCTTTGAGCCAAAGTTGCCGATGCTGGATTCATCCGATTTGCGACGCTTGAGCTTGGTATCGTGGCTTTCTTCGATGATGATATGCCGGTCGTAGGGCGTGTCGTAATCCAGTTCGATGATGGTGGAGAACTTGTGCGGGAAAGCGACCTCCACTAGGGCGATGACCAAGCCGATGAAAGAGAGCAGCAACCCTGAGGATCGGCAGAGACGATAACGATATTGAGTCATTTAAATGGATTTTGTGCTTTGAATAATCAATGAGTTAGTATGAATAAATTACCGGCGGCAAGGACGAGCCAAAAACACCAGCCGAAACTGAAACTAATGATAGCGTCTTCGAAGCGGATGACCAGTGGCCGGCTCGGTATGTGCAAGTAGTAGATAACGTTGGTCAGCAGCATAAGACCGCCGGTCATGAGCATCATATATCCACCGTAACTCGGTACCGTCACCAACAAAATGTTCATCAATAGCCAAGAGGCGAATGACGACCTAGACAGGAAAGGACGAAAAAATGTTGAATACTACAATGTTAAATAACTCACGAGACAAGCAAAAAGGGGGCCGCACCCATTTAAAAACAGTGATGTAACATGTAGTCGGGGAGAGAGTCACGAAAAAAAAGATATCAGTTTTATAATGAAGGTGAGAAAAGAAAACAAGTAAACTACTACAACAGCTGTTTCACATAGAAGCGGCCGCAAAGTCCGGTTGGTACTTGAGCGTCGGGCAAGTTCCGTAATGCCACTTTTAATGCTGTAGAGAATAAGACGAGGGTGCTAGTGTTGGTGAGAAAGAGCGGGCTTTGTGGTTCAGTTGCGGCTGGATCATTTTCAACAACAGACAATTTCCCTTTCGAGAGTGGTCATCCGAATAATCCGCATCGTGCAAGAGAATTCTCTATTACCACTTCTGCCTCTATCTCCGCTTTCTTTTTCTTGATACTAGTTCCTTTTTTTGTTGTCTTCTGTGCGCGTTTGATTGTAATCATAGAATGAAAGGAGAGATACAGGTACGGTACACGATCGCCCGTCTAATCCGAAACGACGCCGATAGTAGTCAACAACAACAGCGACAGGTGGTGGTAAACAAAAAAACAACTGGAAAACGAACGAAATTCGAGTCGGGGAAGAGAGAAGGGGAGACAGAGAAAAACCGTTACGTGATGAAACCAACCTTCCGAAATCGGATAACCGGATCGTTTACCACTTTAATGAATTGACCGCGCCATAAAAACGGACGCACGCGAATAATTTATACGCGCGCTGCGAATTCGCTGCGTTTGATGGAAAACAATTCATTAAATTTGAAAATAAAAAAAATAAAAAAAACCAGACAGCTCCGGCCAGATTGTAGAAAATTTCACAATTAAACCAACCTTGCGAAAGACCCCACGTGACTTACAGATTTTAAGGGGAAAGTCGCTATCGGGCAAGTGGCCCGTCATTAGAAAGTGAACACGGTCTTTCGCACGTCATTTCTACCTCTTTTTTTTTTTTGTTGCTAGCCGTAAATAACTGCGTTTAACTTTAAACATTGTCATTGTGGAAGATGTTGGCACTTTGCCCGAAACGGCGTCGTCAAATAAGAGAAAAGAAAACGCGTGCTATATTGTTGTTGCTGGCATAGCTCACGGGGCCATTTCCTGGTAGCGAGGATTTAATTTGAGATGATGGATGCTATCACGAGTCGCTGAATTTATATGCAAGAAAGAACTCGAAGCAAGAAAATTTCCCCGTCTCTCCAGCGAATTATAGCATTCCGAGCATGCGTTATATTTGACATCTATCTATGGATTTTGTCGTTGGTAACAGTCGCATTTCGCTACGTATATAACTTGGTAATGACTTAATTTTTACAACAAAAGATTCGATCTCGAAGAATGCCGGATGCGCGCAAAGAGCGGCGAATCGCGGTCGTAAAATATTTTAAAAAAAAGATGGAGCTACGTAAAACATTTGAAGAGATACATATATAAAATTATAAACTTACCACAAGGCAATGCAGCTGTAGTAGCCGGCTTGGCGGTAGGTTCTTCCCCAACCGAAACCTTCTTCGTTCAATCTTAGATATTCGGCAACGGTCAAGATGGGATAGGGTAAACCTTTATGCAAGGCAGCATCGTAAGCGTCTATCATGTCATCAGGTCCTTTCCATCCGAATCTTTCGTTGTAGTCAATGCGATCGCTCTCGTTGAACACGGCTTTAGCTGTGAAATGGTTTGGTTTAGAGTATAAGTTACTTGGGCAATCATCAGATATTTGGAAATTTCAACTTACAGCGAAGAGTGACGTTGACGTGGTTGAATCCGATATGAACGCCCAGTCTGGCGACAATCTTCTCTGAAGAGAATGCCCGATAAGTGCTCATGATCTGCGCCTCAGCAGTGTGCCAGCCGCAGCCATTACCGGTCACTGTTACGGTTCAAGGGAGTAAAGAAGGAAACAGCGAATGAGATAAGCGTCTAGGGGAATGATTTATTATAGTTCGTGTGTTTCAGCAGAGAAGAGAAAAAGAAAAGTTCACGCTTGATTTGGTTACGCACAATTGGTCATGCAGTGCAGCGACCTCGAGGGGGCCTGTGCGATTGTTTCCTTGTAGAGAGAAGGGAATAGGGCGGCCTAGAGAAGGTGTTTATATTCGATTTCAAGGTAAATTTTGACGGGACGGGAGCGAGCACGACCTTGAAAGTTCTCTTTTCATTTTCGTTTTTCAAAAGCGGCGGCCGCCTCTCCTCTTGTCGACGAGCCAGCCAGTAACCAGTTTTACCTTTTCCTTCGTCCCCAACCTTTCCCCCCTTCTAGGATGTTGCTTGGGCCTATGTTACACCTTTCGAAGGCCGCGTCGGTCGTTCTCTAAGCAGCTTCAGGCTGTACTTCTCATGCTTCTGCTGACTAGCAAACAGACCCGTCCGTCATCTGTGCGCCCAGTTTGGTCGAGGCTATGGCTTGGAATGTTATTTTTACCTCTATGTCTCAGGTGTACGTAGCCTACTGTCGAGCGCAATACAAAAATTGTAAGAATGTCTTGTTTTCGCTTTGCCTTTTTTGTCCGGCTCTGTTTAATTGTATAGATACGTACAAGTTCAACGGCCCAACAAGCAGCCGTGGTGGTTGCTGGGTAGTACTCTCACTAAGCCCAGCTAGTGAAAGTGGTTTTGGGGGTCTCTAAAATATTTGGGTTCCCTCTTTTTTCCCTTTTTAAAAGAAAACCAAGTCAGGTTTTTCCTACCTTTTCCGGTCTACGGAAGCCAAACAAACGAGTCAGTTTGATCTATGTTAAACTTATTGTTGCCGTTTTTCGCACGGAATAATTTATCCCCACCAAAAAACTAATTTGTCTCGACGACTTATTTGAAATTTTAAAGTGTGGCAATAGATTAGCAGAGCGCCAATTGAAAAATAGGGAAATGTCCCAGTTAAGACTTGACTGGTCATCTGTACTACTACGGCTCCTTTTTTTGGTCGTACTTTTTAAAGGCTCGTTAACATAGGCGCGTGCAACTCATTCCGCGCCGACGGACCGTGCCATCAATGCAAGTTTGGAGCGAAAATAGACAAAGAAAATGCTCATTCTCCGTGTGTTGATATTCGGTGATGCAATCGGGAACTCGTTCAATGGAACACGATTCGCCGACGCAGGAATGGAAAGGGACCGAGTTCCAATATATTTATATATATATAAGCTGCTACGTATTGTACACTAAGGGCCCCCCCATCTAAGTTTATTTATTAAACAAGAGAAAATGAATCGTCGAGCTCGGTTGGGTGCGAAAACCAAAACAACAAAATTAATGGAATTTCACTAGGGAGCTGCTTGGCCGATTGCGAGAGAGATATAAAGTTGCGTCATCAGAAACTGTGTCTAGTGACCGTTTCCAGTGAGATATGGCACACTAGAAAGAGAAGATGAAGAAAGAAAGGGCCAGAAAAAAAATCCCTCTATATTTATTAATTCGGATGAGTTGGACTTTCACTAAAACGGCCAACATTCCGGAATCTACCGTAAGCCTCTCTCGAAGAAGAAGGAGGCCTTTTAAATGTAGGATACTTGTTTAGGTAACAACGTCTGTCGGAAAAGAGCCAAAAATGGTGATGAGACTTACCGAGAATGACGGCGCCGACGAAGAGGCTGATGGTGACGGTGGTGAATGTGGTTAAGCGCTATATTTAAGCGAAAAAAAAAATGAAAAAGAAGAAGAAGAATTGATGATAAGTATTCTTCTTTGGCTTCTCTCTTTTGTATATTCATTCAGCAGCAGCAATAGCTATGCGGAAAGAATTGAGGTCGTCCTCAATGATGCAACGGCGGTTATTTTCTATTTCTAAACCATCATTGACATTCGTCTAGTGTAGCATTGCCAATAAGCGAAAAAGACTAGACGAAAAAATCATTGAGCCAGCGAAAGAAAGAAAGAGAGTGCGGTGCTATGGCTGCTTGCACGATCGAGTGAAAGTCTTTTGACAAGATCATTGGTGGCAATCGAGGTGGCACGTCTATTACTATGCTAGTGTGTGCTCGTGATCCGCTGCTGTCCGATCAATTCGACCGCCGATCGTCAAGACCACTGGCAGTCCCCTGCTCTGTGAGCAGAACGAAATTCGAGCAATATCTTACGTACCTCTTTACGAATGCCGGGCAAAATGATGAGGAAGGCCACAAAGAGAGTGATGAAGATGACGCAAAATGTGATGGTGGAATAATCGCCAGTCACGGCCGTCCGGTTGGCGCGGTCGTAAAGTGTTGGTCCACCGTCGTGGCGAAACGCATCGAACCAGCCCCTCATGATGCTGCTGCTACTGCTGCTCTTGCTGCTTCTATTTCGTGTCTCGCGGAGAATTTTACTGCACACCTGTCAACCGGCTGTAAGCACCGGGGAACGGAAGAGAACATTATAATTAGATTGCAACTGGCAGTCGAAAACTGTCAAGGTGGACATGGTCATTATAGGTAACTGAAGCAATTAGTTGGCGATTCTCGACTTGTTCGCCTTGAAATCACGTCAATCACACACACAGGTGGAAGTACGGTGTTTTTATCCTTGAGAAAAAAAAGCATCCGCGATTCTTTTTTTATTTCTTTCAATTGACTAATGGGAACAGATTTTCTTCCTCTCGAAGACATAAATGGCGAACGGAAGCCAAAGCCTTAAGGCCGTGGCATTGCACCGGCCTTGCCTCGTCCAACATCTGCTGCCTTCTACGTTTCTGGGTTCTTCTTTCTCTTTGGTTCAGTGGATCATGATGATGGCTCTACGAGGATCCCGTTAAGAGGATTCTACTGAGCTTGTATTTCCGAGATAGATCGAATTGCGAGTAAATCATTATCCTTATTCCCCAAAGTAAGTAGTAGGATGACCGGATGGCCCCGATAACTAAGTATACCGTTGCAGCTACACTTTTCCGTCATTTGTCACAGGAATTTCCCCTTCAGGTTGTTCTTTTTCTTTTCTTCGCGTTGAAGAATCCGGGTTCATTGTTAATTCGTATCAAAAGGTAGACTGTAGACGTTATAATGACGTCGCCCAAAACCCGGAATCAAAATCTCTTTGGTTTAACGACCGGTGCGTGAGTCGAGTTCAAGTTGCAATTCACGACGGGGAATAACAGATGCGGATGTGCCGGGTTCTCCGCCGCCCACCAGGAGCGTGATGTTGCTAGTTAGAATAAGTCAGTTTATATATACCTGTGAGCGAGTCAACTCGATATAGAGGATGAACTGTTATTGACGTTTCCCTCAATTTTCGACGTTAGACAGCTGTAATCCGGCTCAAAACTATAATCCGGATGAACTTCTTGTACCCGTCAATTACGTTGAAGGGTTTTTCGAGATGAGGAAAAAAAATCCAAAGGGTGGAAAACCTCTTTTTTAAAACAAAATTCGATGTCTAGGGATAAAGAGATTTAAAGACACAAGGACGACCGAGAGAAACATTTGAAACGATGACGTAAAACTCCGTAAGAGAGAGAGAGAGAAAGAGAGGCTCATTGTTTATGGACAGCAGATGTTACCTTAAGGGATTTCAGATAGTAGGAAATGTTGACATTCGGTCGAAGGTAATAAACTTGCAACCTGAATAACAGAGTTTGTTGTTAACTATATAGGGTCTAGGGCAGTTTTATAGTAGGCCCAGCAGGTCAGGTGTGTTTCCATGGAGATTTTTCTTTGAGCGAGAGTTCACTGGGTTCGTCAGAAAATTCCAAAAAAAAAACGAAATTTCCTCCTAAAATTACCGACGTATTCTCGAATTCCTCCCGCACTAACGAAACGTCGAATGACGATGGGCCCTTATACGAATGATTCAATAATGGATGAGACGGAACGACCGAGTTCTACTGCTACTTTCTCTTTCGAAAAAAGCCAAAGAAGAAGAAGAAGAAGAAGAAGAAAAAGTCCCCGGCCGCGTGTCTCCCGTTCATCCGCGCGCGACGCGTTCAGACGATGACGCGTTTGTTGTCAATTGCCCAGCAAAATTCGTCTGCAGCTCAGAAACACTTATGCAGCAGATTTTCGATCTAAAGGAAGAGTTACGTATTCCGTTTACCTGAAAGGAATCTCTTACATGATCAAGTTAAAAAAAAAGAGGGAGAGAGAGAAAAACAACAAAGTTTTAGTTTGAACAAAATATTTTTTGAGCCCCGCCTTCGTCTGTTTTCTTTCAATTCTTTTAACCGAATGGGTTGTGTTTGGTCTCCTTTTATCTTTCTCTTTCTTACCTAACAAAAGATGATATCCTCTTTCTCTTTTTTCTTCTCTCTCTCTCTCTCTGTTCTTCTCTTTCTCTTTCCATCGACGGGTAACTTTCTCCCAGCTCTTTTTTTTTCCGACAACTTTTTCCCCCCAGTTACGACGACGCTTGGCTCTTGAAACGAAAATAAAAAGAAGGCCGGCAACTAGTCGTCGGGACCCGAGATCTCTTTTCACTTCTTGCCCACGGCTGTGTGCCGTGTTGCTCGTGCGCGCGGCCCACAGAGTGAGAGAGAGAGGAAAAAATCACAATAAAGAAAAAGAAAAATAACGTCTCCATTTTTCTTCTGGTTAGGACAAAAAAAAACCAAAGAAAAACAAGTAGAGACAGGTGACAAAATCTACCACATGGTGAGATGTTGACAACAAATTTCAGCCAATCAATGCCTTGTGTTGGCGTCTAGTCAACAACTAATAAATTATCTAAGAAAAGTGGACAGAAAATTGTGTGTTTACCACCGGAAGAGTTCCTATTGAATGAGACTATCCGGAAGAAGCGTCGTGATGCACCCATTTTAGCGAGTCGACCCGCAGAGAGCGGAAGACTCGCTCGCGTCCAAGATGTCAATTATCCACATCACATCGAACATTAACTTGGGGTTAATTGTTCTCAAACTTTTTAAACTTTTTTCTCCTGGTAACTGCTTGTCTTGTTCTCTCTCTCTCTTTGCCGAAACGAATTCACCAGAAAGTTATTTTTCTTTGCTTCGCAGTCGACAATACGGAGAAGTTGAAAAGCGCCGAGTTCCAACGGGGCGAAAAAAAGATCTTTCAATTGAAAGTGTTTGACTTCCCAAATGGAGAAGCGAGCGACGAGAGAGCGGACTTGAAAGCGAGCCGAAGGCTGACTTGCAACTGGCTGTAGTCGAGCAGTTGACCGGAATTGAAGAAGAAGAAGGCGCCAGGGACCGCCAGAGAGCTCCGAAACTATGCTGCTAGCGCCCGAGAGAAATGCAGCGCACACTGAGCGTTGCAGCAGTCGACGACAGGAAAAGGGAAAAGCATCAAGAGAGAAAGGGAATGGCGGCCCAACGTTGTTGTCTATCGAACTACAAGCTAACCAGCAACAGCTAGACCGCAACAACAGTTCTTCAGGTTAGTACCACTACTACTATCGTCTGCTGGGCTTTACCTTCACCAAATTGGGAAGAATGGGTCACCGACATCCGTTTTTACATTTCATTCGGTAAACCAATGAAGCAAGATGATCTTGACAACTCCTCCGCTATATCAATAATCACCAACGGCCCGCAATCTACGTCATGACGACCGTTGGATGGTGGTATGTCCCAATGACTACAAAAAATAGAGATTTCCCTCGAATCTTGCGTCACACAGTCATCCTTGACGATGATTTTTTTTTCTTCATTTTATTGTAAGACTCCCGCACGGAGAATGCGAGGTCATTTCATGCAGTTTGGCTTTTTTCGAGGATGTTTGCAAAAGAAAGGTTGGAAAAAAAACTAAATAACCGAAAATAGTAACATTCTATTGACTGGGTGGGTGTTGAGACCTAACCATTAAAAGATAATCACCAAATAGGAAATAGAAATGACGACATTGAATCGAAGGCCAACCATATATGATCTCAATCTTCTATTTAAAAAATAAAAATAAAAATTAGATCCGTCATCGTAAATGGTTGCGCAAATGGCGATGGAACTCTGGCGATGACTGCCAGAGAGGCGCCATAGGAGACGAACGATTTGCGAATTGGGAGAGAAATCACGCGAGAAGAACTCGGGCGACCTGCTGGCCATATTAAAAGGGCGTTACTATTTGGCTCTAGGCCGTCGTCATATCAATGAAGTAGCCTATATATACGCGAGTTCGATGCAAATGCTGGCCCATCCATCCTCTACTGGTTCACAGTTACTCCTATTATGCTCCACTGAGCTTCCAATGAAAAACGAAAGTTGACACCATTTTTGGGTGATGCTATTCTGTTTCGTTTTTTTTTGTTGCCTCCGTCTTCTTCCATCTCACGCACTCTCTCTCTCACATCGGTGTTGTTGTTGTTGTTGTCGTCGCTGCCGGTTAATATATACCTAGGGCTTACCGGTTTTGATATACACCTGATGTTGAAGCTGTGAGGCGGACTCTCCGTTTTGCATTATGCACAAACAACGGATTAAACGAAAGTGAACCAAATTGTTAGCCTAGCCCGCTGGACACTATGTTGACGTCGAGTTCGTGTGGTACGCACGCAACGTGTCCCGTTGAACACAACAGCCCCGAGTTGTAGCGCTAGATTAGCTATTGTAGTAGTAGTAGTGGTCGACTTACGTGTAGAAGAGGATGTCCACGTGGTTGTTTTTCACGTCGGGAGAAACACCAAACACTAGATAAAAGAAGCGATTTCAACTTCTTCTGGTGTCACGTCTGTAGACTACAAAACGCGGAAAATATTTAAAAATAAAAAACAGTTTTTCAGAGCTAAACAATCCGGGACGACGAGTTTATCGAGACTGAGCTCGGCAATGTCACTACCGGCCTCTAATATGGGGAAGGGGAAGAAGTGGAAAAAAAAGAGGCAGGAGACCGAACCAAGTTTAGAGGTCTTTCAGGTAGTGTCTATGTGGTTGAATGGGTTGGTGTCTTGGTGGGTTGGTTGGTTGAGGTTTTTTTCTTCTTCTTCTTCTTCTTTCCTCCGTCTTCTTCCCCCCTTCTTTCGACCATTGGATTTGTCTCCCAACCACCCACTCAAAATGATCCCACCTCTCTCTTTCCTACCTGGAGGAACTGGCCCGCGCGCCGCAAGGTCATCCGAAGCCGAGTGAAGCTGTGGCTCTCTTGCACCGTCTAGTATACATAGGTTGTGTAGTGTGTTTACGTGCGTGTGTGGGAGGTTTTGTTTGCGGAGGCGGGACTTGGCACCACCGGCCGAATGGAACGGCGACGACGACGACTAAAGTGTATGGGGAAGGGAGAAAAAATAAATAATAGAAGGGCACGTTTTATTGACGTACACGTAGGCAACAACTGACAAAGTCAATTGCAAGTACAAGGAGACTAGTTCCGGAAATCTTAGCCGAACAAAAGACGAGAAATGTTTCTGACATAAATTAGCGACTTGTCACCGTCGTCGGCTGAGAAGAAAAGCCCAGGTGAAAATGCCGTCGACGTTGGAGAAAGGCGAGACACATTTTTTCAAAATGTCCACTTTTCACTCCAGTTCATTTAGATAATAGGGGGTGTGTTTCATGTTGATCGTGTGTGCCTTATCCGGTCCATCAAGGTCCGTCTGTTTCTCCAAACGGATTATTCCGGCGCAGTCGACTAGAACTTGAACAATCCGCCGAGAGAGAGAGGTCTACATGTTTCTCTCACTTTTCTTCGATCAATAGAAAAATATCACGAGAGCCGTTAGAGAAATGAGTAAGGAGACACTGGGTCTTATTGTTGTTTGTTTGTTGTTTATTATTATTGTCATTTGAACATTTTTGTTCTTTCTCTCTTCATTGCATAGGATATATTCGGATTTTCCAGGGCGGACCGTTGCATAGCTCTAGTCAGTGAAAGTCCCGTTGAAGGCCAATCCGCCCCGATTCCAATATCAGGCCAAGCAGATTAATGTTTGAGACTCTCGACGATATGAAAAGGGAAGCTGATCCACTTCCTTCTACGTGCTGTAGTTTCTAGATCATTTATATGAAATGCGTCACAGAAAAAAAGAGCCCCCAACCGTTTCTCTTTTTCGTCGGATGCAGCTATGCCATCCAACACCTTCTAGGTGAATAGAGAAAATGGGTCAAACAGTGTCCTCTCTGGCAACCTCTTCTCGAAGGAAAATACAAAGTGGGACAATACGAAATATGCGAAACAACGGGGCGACTTGGCTTGAAGAAGAAAAAACGAAACGGTACTTCATCTTTTGTGTGATGTCGGAATGGCATAGCGCAAAGACTGCCGAGAGGGAAACACAGCCATGGAAATAGCTCACTTTCCGATGTCTTCCGATACATTATGTGCAGAATGGCCTAGGCTTAACTGGAGCCATCGGTCTTGTGCCGAGGGTCGGCCAGTCTGACGTTGTGTAGGCTATTATTAGTGCGGTCTGATGAATTGGAGGATTCAGTTGTGTTTCCCATTTTTCAAGGGAACTTTGTCCGAGAACGTTTTGCGGGTTTTGCGGCGGATGCCTTGAGAAAATGCAAAACGACGGAGCTAATCGGCGGCTGTGGATGTCGATCGCTTTTTTAGGTTTTGTACGACGACTATCAGACACGGTCGTGAACAAACGCGTGTGCTCATGTCTTGTCTCTTGGAGGCTATTCCGTTGTTGCGTCCTTGTCAGGGGTTCGTTTCGTGCAACACCAAGTCCCAAATCTAGGCCAAGGTAAGCGCATGGAAGAAACAAGAAGGAATGACTAGCTCGCTCTTAAACACACACGCACAACAGTCGCACAGTATATAATCTTGTATATCTCTCTCCTTTTTTTTCTAGCCTCTAGTTCCTTGTCTGAGAAATCTCATATTTTTTCTTCTGTCTTCTTCGCCGGCCTTTACGGTTACGAAACACCTGGAATTATTGGTCTCACGCTGACTCTAGTGCTAGGCTGTGCGTTGTAGTGACCACCAGCACCAGCAGAGAGTCTCTCAAACAACAGGGAAAGGATTTCGAAAGGTGTCATCATCATATAGATAGTAGACACTTGTATTCCTCTCGGGGGGCTTCTCATTCGGTTATACGACAATTTGGCCGCAAGAGCAACACGCCCTGCGCAACAAAGTTGCTGGACCTCTTCTTGTATATATGCAGATGTTGGGGCTTCGTCGTAGAAAGGGAGAGCTCTTCTTCTAGTACATTATACAAGTTTTCCTTTTCTCTCTCTCTCTCTCTTCCTTCTTTATCCAAATCTCCTTTCCTTTTGTTTCCATGTTACATTTGATGTGTGCCAACATCGCCGCCGGATTGGTCATAGACCCGAACTTGGGGTGGAGAGAGAGAGACTGCGTTAGACTCTGGCAGATTGGCCCCCGTAATGAATCCTCTCACTATTAAACAGTGGAGCGAAGAAGAAGAAAAAAAGACCGAGAGAGAGAGAGAGAGGTTCTTTTTGTCCATGTGTGTGAATCATAAAACGAAATTGAACAAACAGCAGCTAAGCGAAAGTGGAAGAAAAAAAAAACTTTCTTCGTCGACAATCGCACAACTCTTGGAAAATTAGCGGCGGATGCTGCCAGAGAATTTGACACAATCTCTATAGTAGAAGAAGAAAAATGAGATATATATAAATACGGACGTGAGACAGCAGCAATCTCTGTTGGACCGTGGCAGATGGGTAGCGCCAGCAGACGTCTCGTTCCTTTCCCCCTAGCGGGTCTTAGACTACTAGCCGTGTAACTGGAGAAAAAAAAAACAAACTTTGATTGGCACGTCGCCTCGGAACAAGACGAGAAACAAACGGGAAACTACTTTCGTTTTTTTTTCCCCGTCGACTCCCGTTGGCCATGTCTACTCCTAGCTGCGTCGTCGTACCCGCACAAGCTCTCCGCGCTTCACTTTGTAATTTTCAGAATGATTCTTAATTTCGGTGTGCTGTGTCTCTCTTTTCTTTTTTCCTAAATCTATGAGAGAAAGTCATCCATTGATTTCTAACCCGAGGCGACTTGATTTACGCACACCTCATTCCCAATCAAGTTTAATTACGCAGCGCAGTCGACCGCAGGGAGCTACGGCAGACACACAATAACAGCAACACAACGGAGGAGTGGAATAATTTGGGGGAAAATAAGGTACATAAACCGCCCCTGTGCCTTCGCTTGATTATCCGTTACCTCTTATACGGTTCTCTAATGAAGATGTCGCGCCCAGGTACCCGTGGTGCGTAAAGTTATATAAGACAACGGGACGCGACTATAGGACTAGCTGGACGGGATGTGACGAAATGCCTCCTCCTCTCTCAGCCCCAAAGAAGAAGAAAGTGTGAAATCCGTTGCTGTTTTTCTTGATTACATTTATTGTTTAAACAAATACAAATCATTCCTAGAGTCCAGGCCCCTTTTCCCTTTCTAGATTCTGCTTTAATAGTTTCTACCCATCGGGTAGCTGCTGGTGCTGGTGAGCCGAATCGGCCCGCATTTTCCAGTCATTTAGAAAGTCGCCTCAAAGTGTCAATCAGTTACTGGAACGATTAGACACAATCAGAGCCGATTAAACAAAGGGAAATCAAAGTCAAAGCCAAAAAATAGAGGCAATTTGATGGGGAGAGGCGGTGGGCGGTATATTATATGTCTATAGTGTTGGCTGACTGTTATTTGCCATATAGTTTAAGGTGGAATCAAAAGAACCGGACGTAGCAAATGGCACGTACGCCGCAATCTATAAGATATAGTCGGCTCTACTATCTCGCTTGCTCGTTGGGTTTATTCCGGCTCGCGAAAGGCCGTATTGCATGCGGCGGCTGGTGTTGTTACACGCTCTTCAAAACCGACGCGGAGCGTGAGGTAATGATGGCGCCATCGAAAGTCCGACCTTCACCTAGTTTCACTCTCTTTCCTTTTCGGTTTTATTTCTTTTGATATTTCTTCGCTCTTTCTCTCTCTCTCTCTTCAAAATTCCTTTGTTTCGTTTTTGCCGTAGAGTGTGAGGAATTGGCACTGGTCTTTTTTAGAATGCCAAATGTGTAACAGTAAGGAAGGGGAAGTTGGGAATGGATACTACCACCTGTTTACCTGTGTCTTTGTTACATATTTGGTCTTAGTAGGTCATTTCACCAATGAGTTTGATTCAAAAAGACCCCACCATTAAGATGTATCTAACCAGTTTATTACATGTTTCGCTTGTCCGTGTCCTCTAACTTCCGTGTGACAAAGAAAAACTAGTCGAGTCGTGACTGGTCCATTTTAGATATGCAGTTTTATAGAGTTCATCGCTGCATGGTTTTTGGCGAGGAACTTGCTTTTATAGAATACATCAAGTCGTGACAAGTTCCCTAAGAGAGAAGAAGGAGGAAAATAGGGTAGTACGTAATGACTTCCACATTCACCTTGACTTCCTTCCCGAATCACGCCGCGCGCTTAGACGATTAGACCTCTTTCATATGTAGTTTGAGGGTCTTTTTCTCTATAGCGGCAGCATGGCCGAAGAATTGAACACATCACGCTCCTTCTTATGATTTTTTATTCTTTCGTTCTTTCTTTCTTCCTCTCTATATATCTCTGGAGCGCTACCTTCCACCGGCGGCAAGGACGACCATGCAAGGTAGTAGTAGTACTCTGCGTTGCTTCTCAAACACGAAGACGCAGCGGGAATCGCTCCAAGACAGCAGATTAACCTACTCTGCGTCGTGAGCTTTTCCCTTTTTATTTTTTTTTAGATTCTTCTTCTTTCTTCTATATAACTTCTTTCTATTTTGGAAGAAAAAAACTTACGAGTTCTTCATCTGGTGCGTTTTTTTTTTTGCGGCCTGTCGGAGGAAGTGTTTCGACCGAGGAAAAATTACCGAGCCGCCTGTTGCGATTTCGGAACGAGGCCGGCGATCAGCCTTGTAAGCGACGCGCCCTTCAATCAATTTATGCGCTTGGAATTCCGTGTTGGTTGTTTTCTTCCCATATTTTCGGTGGATATTTGTTTTTCCCATATTTTTGTTTCAATATCACGTTTCCTTTTTCCGAGACAAGAATAAGAAACAAAACAAGGCTTTTAGCCTTACATGAATGCGGTTGGCCAAGGAATCAATGGTGTGTGTTTCACGATGGCCGTGCAACAGATAGTTGACTAAGCATTTCCTTTCCGCTCTTATAACGTCATCATGTTTATATATCGGTACGATTCCTACTACATATAACATTGATAACATTGTGACCCATTCTAACGGCAAAGAAGCACTTAAAACTATTTTACAAGGTTTTTTTTGATCCGTTTTCCAGTACTCAGACTAGACTTGAAGAAATATCGGCAAAAGAGAAAATTTTTTAATTTAACGGATGAACAGCCACATATCTATCAACTCAGGTATATGTCAATAATAAAAAAATGGGCCGCAAAAAAAGGCTTTAATTACGGATGAACAGCCACCTGGTCATTAAAAGTGGGCGCAAGTTTTTTTTTACTGCATCATGCCGACGGTGCGTGATTCTATATCGAGATAATGTTGCTCTTGATTTGCCTCTTCCAAATGACAATTAAGGTCAAACTGGGCAAGGTCGCCATCATTTAACGCACTTTATACGTTTTGCTGCTGTTTTTGATCCTTCAAAAAGGCGAAACTGGAACACCTTTTATAGTTTTCCGGTATACTGAATAGATGTTTTAAAAAAAACGAAACCATTGAAGAATTTTCTAGATGAAAAGAAAAAAAAAAAAAGAAATACAGAACAGCGAAAAAAGAAATGTGGTGAAAGCGGGCTCGGCCTACGTGACACTCGACGAATAGGGAACATTTATTTAAGTCGTTCCAAAATCTTGTTTCTGGTGAAAAGGCCTAGGCTGGTAGGCTAGGCTAATAACAAATGAGAAAGCTGCTACTGGGATGTACTGTAGTCGGTAATAGTTTTGAAAGTCGGGCCTCATTGAGCGCACACTTCCCTCCTTTGTTTTTTTTTTTCTCTGTTTTTCTTCTTCAAAGGACACCTTTCGGGAATGACAGCGTCGTCTTTTTAGCGGCCCTTTCTGCGTTCGTCCAGCGGGCCGACCCGTTCCGGCCCGCTGTGCATCCATGCGTGGAGTTAAATTGACCGTCAAAAGGTGGCATCAGGTGGCTCGGCTACTTTTCCGTGAAAACATCGTTGCTGCAGTGCAGCAGCTAGTTTGAAGGCAAAAGCGAAACGAATTTCTAGACGTTATTACTTTTTGTAGCATCAAATAACCGGTCATTGACGTGATTATGAATGAGGATAAGGTGTTGCAACGACTCTTGGGGTACTTGACCTGTTGAGGTCGTCATTTAAAATTCTAAACGACGTACTTTTTCTTGTTTGTTTTGTCGTCGGATAGTAACAAAACTGGACCTTGGTCAACATGGAAAACAGTGAGTCTCCATTGAAAAAACACCAACGTACGTCCAAACAAACAAACAATTGGTCCATTTGCATCTCAAAGCGATGGAATATACTGAACGTGACCCGCTACTACTATAAAGCTCAACAAGTTGTTTAGGTGTTCACGATTGGGTTGAACTCTGGTCGACCGTTGGAATGCACAAGAGAAAACGACATAAGGCAATCAATATGATTCTCGTCAAACTGTAAACGGTGAATCAATCCTCTGTCAACCGTAACGTACAACCCAGATAGGATGGAGTGGGTGTTATCGGCCTTCTTCATCTCCGAAGGTGATTCAGCTGGCAGGGCCACCTTGGTTTTCTAATTCCCTAACGGCGACGAAAGCGAGCGCAGGGTTGTACTCTCTCGCGATGTGAGGCCCCAGTCGATCTTCGATTGGAGATAACAACAAAAAAAAACACAGTGGGTCGTCGTCCTTTCGGTCGCCCTCAATTCACGAGTCGAATAGGAAATCGGACTGACGCCCAAAACTTTGTCAAGTCACGGCCGAGTCGGATTTGTTTCCGATGATGAAATGCATCGCAAGCGACAACGGTTACAATAAATACAACCTTGTTCCAGGATACGATATATTTCCGGCATCGTGGTCATGAAGACCAATCGATGATAGATTCTCAATAATATTCTAATATTAAAAGCACGTCTTTTTTAAGTTTAAACAATTTTCTTGCGTCACCTTTTGTGTCTTTAATAGGAAATATTATGTTTGTGTGATCAGCCAGAAAGATTGTGATTAGCTTTGACTTTCTCCTCCCCATCTGAACATGACACTGCCCGCCGGGTTTGCGGGCCCGTTAGTTTCGTCTTCTTAGAGAGAGATAGTTATAGCAACGTCAGCGTGATCCTTTCAGTATTGAGAAATTTCGTCTTGTTCCCGAGAAAAAACAAACGGGAGAAAAGAAAGCCGATATATATCAAGCGTGACTCGGGACCGTTTGAAGACAGGTGAAGAATCATACTATATACATATACTTCTTAACAACGAGGCCATAATCTGAATTTGCGACGAGTTCAAACAAACAGCAGTTGATGTCGACAGCATATCTACGCAGTCCAAGACCTCCGGTGTTGCTTCAGGACGGGGTTAAGAAATCGGAGCGACGACGACGAAGAGTTGTTGTTGGCGCTGGCGATCGTAAAAATGAAACGAGGTTAATAAGAAAAGCGGTAGAAACAGACATTGATTGGATTTTAAATTTTCTCAAAACTTTCAGAAACCTCCGTGGTGTTGGAAATGTTTGCCATTAGTTTGTGAAGTTTCTTTTGTCACTCCATTTCTGAAGAATCATCTTTGTATCATGAAGGAGAGCAAACATGAAAACGCCTTTTTACCTACGTCAATGCATGATTTATGACGATAGTTCCCTTTCGGGGAGATACTCGAAAGAGTTTTGACATTGCTTTGCGTAACGTAGCAATAACTCACAGTTGTTGTTGTTCTTTTTACACATTCATGTGGGCGCCTTATAACTTTTGCCGTCCTGTTATCAAGAAACAGATGCCTACATTGTACATGCAGATTTTGGCATTATTCCAGGCCGTACGGTCGGGTGATTTTGTTGCGAATTTCGCGATCGAAGAATGAAACGGTGAAACGTATCAATCTTTTGGCCAATGACGCAAGTCGCATCTGATATTGATAGGTTCTCGAAAGGACATTTGCCGTCAGCTACATCAGGGCGCAACCGTTGAAATTCTTTGATTTTGCCCTCTTGTTATATTCTCTCTTTCTTTTTTCGCCTGTACAGATGGCCATCTCAGCCAGAGAGAGAGAGAGAACATTTATTCTGTAACGCATGCAAGTCATGCATTGGAAAGTGGAAGAAATTGAAAGGAATCTGCTACTACGTTCCACCAGCGGTCACACAATCCGTTGGCATGTTTTTTTTTCCCCAGCTGACACGATTATGACTCTTGTCTCCATCACTCTTTTTCGATTTTACGGCCTTCCGTCCGTCCTCGAGGAATCGTAATTTAGAGAAAAACGTGATACGTGCGCCCTTCGTGTTGCAAATATTGTTATGTACAATGTTGTCTTGCGTAATGGGAATATCTGCATTTTGGTTTTTCGTTTTTTATTTGTTCGAATACACATATGCGTCGCCTTTTAATGTTTAAAATAAACAGACCACAATAGTGTGGTGACAGCAGGCATTAAGTCCCTGGACGACTTGGGTTTCGAATTTCATGGGAAGTGGAATTAACACCACACAATTTGTGTAGCGCAGGTAAAAATTGAAGGTTGATGGGCTTGTCGGAAGGGGTTCTAGCAAAATGGGATTAGAAACAGGCATATTCGATCAACCGATTCACAAAATAATTTGACTTCAAACTCTTGAGACAGGCGGCAACCTTCAACAATTTATTTTGTCGGCCAAGAAGTTTACTTTTTAA
This sequence comes from Ceriodaphnia dubia, assembly GCA_022539655.2. Classification (NCBI taxonomy): domain Eukaryota; kingdom Metazoa; phylum Arthropoda; class Branchiopoda; order Diplostraca; family Daphniidae; genus Ceriodaphnia; species Ceriodaphnia dubia. The sequence continues at coordinate 253,618 of JAKUCG020000061.1, read as the reverse complement.
ACCGAAACTTTGGCTCCATCTTGATATCAAGTTGTCGTGGATCTCTTTTCGGACGCGACACAGCCAATCCCTCCCTCGCCTTTCTTCTTATCTTGTTAGAAATCCTCAGCATACCGTCTCGTCGTCTACTTTGCTGCTGATGCCAATCGTAACAAGTTGTCTTTTATCAAAGAGCTGAAATGTCTCTAGTTTAGTACAAGTCTCGTTTTGTCACTCTACTTGATATGTTCTATTCAGAAGACGAAACTGTATCGCTCCTTATTTCTATGAAGTTTCTACAGAGACCAAACTATGAAGAACGGTCTTTTACAGCGTTCGTCCGTCCGTTCAAGTTTCTATTAGGATAATTAAATTAATATTACGACATATGCAGTCTATAAACAATCAACACTACCTGCAAGTGCAATTTGGGCAATACTTAGGGTGCTGTTGTACTTATATTTATATATTTTGGTGATTCATGCTTTTTCATTGCTGATAAAACTAAGAAGACATGGTAGTGAGCGAGGTCGTTGATCTTGGTCTTCTCGCTTGCCCAACAAGACGCAAGATCCTCTCGAGGATGCGGATCTAGTAGAAGATGTCCCAGAATAACCATGGTCTTCCCATATGCACGTGAGAGGCACTCAAACACCTACGTACTTCAACCTTCAAACATAGCCTATTTGTTTTTACTTTCAAAAATTGAAATTCTGTACATGCGTTGTAATGTTGCCGTATGGAGAACCACCATCACTTGTGAAGACATTATTAGTAAAGGCATTTCATGGTTAAAGTCTTAACTTGAAGGAACAATTCGTAACCTTGATTCTAAGCCACTTCATTACGTAATTTTTCTGGTACCCGCACTTACTCCTTTTTTTTCTGTTTATCATAAGTCATGTTTTGCCAGTGACACAAGGACATTCAATTGAAACATGAGTCCAGAATTCCAGTATGGTCTGATGTGATGTGTTCTTCAATGCTGTTGACAGCAGTTGACTAATTAGCTCTTAGCTGCATTTTACTTTTATTTTTTTCTGTAAAAATAAAACTATTTCTTCATGTGCTACGTTACACTGTTTTTTAAATGAACTCTTTAAAAATGTCCACATTTTTGCGGTTCATTCTTCTATGGTACTAAAACAAAATCGCCAAATATTTAGGCCTATTACGAAAAAAGAATTTTCCCAAATCGAGAAAATTCTCTAAATCCCATCGAATCAATAGCTATCATAATCATACATGTAGGATGAGAGACATCCCCTGCAAGGACTCGCCCTTTTCCTCTAAATTTTTTGCTTATCTTTTACTTTCACCTGACTTGAACTTGATGGGGGATAGGTTACCAAATCAGACTGCGCTAGAACCGTCTGAAACAAAGGCAGTCCATTTTCATTTATTGAACAGAAAAGGTCATAATTACTTAAAATGAAGTGAGTAAATTGTTTTGTTTATAATGGAGTGAGTAAATGCATAGAGTAAATGTCCTTTCAGTCCACATGTCCACATGGCAACACAGTAGCTATCGTCTGCTGGGACCAATACCAAAGCATGTAGACTAGAAAAACTGGACATTTTTCGTAGTGAGTAGTAGGTAATGTCTTGTGTGTTACGAAATAAAGAAGATGCTGGAAAGTGCTTTAATGGTGAATTAAGGAAAAGCAGCCCAGGATCTGCCAAGGATTCATTATCAAGGTAAATTTTTATTAGGCTTTTTTCGATCATGTTCATGTGTAGTAAAAAATTTGTGTTTTGCCCGTCGTTAATTTCAAATGGGTAGCATTTCTTGCGAGAGCGTAGGTATAAGTTCCGGAAGCATTTTAGATTAGAACAAGTTGATCTTTTCTTTACTACACTAAGCAATCTGATTGTGGCTACAGTTTATCCCCAATTTGATTTTCGTTTTTCAAACTTATTTTCCGTCTGTTGAACAGTGCTGCTATCTTTTTTCCATCTGTTGAATAGTGCTGCCATCTAGTGATGTGCCCGCCAACTACGTGTTCTTTATAGGGAGCGCGCTTGATAAAAAAAAGATTGCAGTCTGTGTTAGTGTGGGCGTAAAAAGGATCGATGATTGAAAAAGTCGTGACAACCGGATCAAAACATTTCCAAAAAGAACTGCCAACGGGGAACGTTTCCACGATACATCACGTGTGTCGTGTAAACGTGATAGGAATCGTCACGAGAAAACGGGTTCAATCGCTTCGTTAATAAAGTGGCTTTTTTCCTCCACTTCCTTTAATAATCTCTCGACATCTGAAGCACTTTTGAAGATTCCCGTTTCTTTTTCGTTCGCTTTCATAACTAATCACGAGCTTCTTCCCTTCCGCTCGACTTCGGAAATCAGAAACACCTAACCATCCACCTCTTTGTTCACGTCACGTCTATGGTGGGATTGTTCAAGTCTTAATTTTTTCCCCTCTTTTAAAACAAGGCATTAGGTTGAAAAAAAAGGCTCCGGCAGAAGCTTTTACGTGAATCCCCAGCTGCGCAGCTGTAAGCGTGTCATGTAACACGAACCTCGTGTATCAATTATAACGCCAAACTCTGCTGGTTGGTTCTTGTATAATCACGGCTTTGTTCTTCTCTGTGCGCTCTCTTTAGGAAGCCATAAGACGTTTCCGGGGCTAGCCTTGTGAACTGTCTCTCTGCGGGCAAATCCGATGTTTACGTTGAATCCTTTCAACATTTCAATCGAGTCAAATCGAGACGTTTTTCTTTTTTTTTCCCCCGTCTCGTTTTGAACGGGCAATAAATGTCACAGCGTTGCCGGAAGCGCTGAACTTGTTTGCTTCCATCCTCATTTGGAAAAAGGAAGGGGGGAACGCGCTGTAATTCATTTCGTTTGATTCCAATCAGCTTATTGGCAGGACGAGCTCGCTAGAAGAAGAACGTCATCGATTTGGACAACGGATAAAAAAAAGAAGACGAATGAAAACAAGGACATTAGCGATTTTGTGGAAATCGGATCGCGCGCTGTGTGTGCGCGCGCGTGTTCACGGGATCGTGAGAGCAAGGAAAAGGAGGGGTTGGGTTGTCTCCGACCGATCGAGAGGAGCGACGTCCATTTTGGCTAATGCGGATATAAACTGATGATCAGCTTATAAAATTACCCATCAATTGCCTCTTTCCTCGTCGCTTTGGCAACGACGTCGACAGTCTTAAGGACAGAATCGACACATGGCTCGGTAATCTTTTAAGTAGAGTGGATTAAGAAAATGAACGGCTCGGTGCGGTTAAGAGAGGTGGAGTGCTCTGCTCCAGTGCTTCCTCTCTCTCTCTCTCGTCGATGAGTCATCCAGCTTTGGCTCGACAGAGAGATAAGGTGGCTGGCTGGCTTGCCTGGCCCTCTTCTTCTTTTCCCGCTTGCCGTTGTCATCTTTTTTCTCTCCTTTTAGCTCCCTCCATCCGTCTAACACTGCCGGAACCGCCCTCGGGATTGCCGGATCAAAGTGCGCGCGGGACTTTCTATTTTTTTGCTCGTTTTCTTGGACGTCGTCGAGGACGAAATGTTTTTCTTGACTTTTTCTTCTTCTTTCTTCGTCTTAATGAATTAAAGAAGGAGAAAAGAATACCTCAGGTTCTTCACTTGATTGAATCGTTTGCTTCCACCTACTTCTTTTTCTTCTTTATTCCGGAGACGCTACTCCCCCACAGTTTCCGCCAGTGTTGATACGCCGCGGAGGTTTTAATCATCGGGATCGCTAATGAAGCCCCACTAGCTGCTGATGCTGGGCCGGTCCAACGGAGGAGAGAGAGAGGCCTCTCCCTTCGGCTGTTCCGCCGGTACTAATTAGAAACTCGATCGAGAGTGCTAGTCTTTGAATGTTAGTCCTGCCTATAATATGTCAGCCTGCCCCGAAAAGTTTTCTTTTTATCTCTCCATCCCTCCCCCAGCTAGTCCCCCTTTGCTAGCTTCGATTCTCTTTTGTTCCCAGCCGAACCTGTCGGATGACAGCTAAATACCACGGAACAAACGTCAATGTTTCCGAGGACGAAGACTTGTTTCTTTCTTCGCTTTTCTTTTGTCAATTGACGAGAAACCGGAGCTGCTCGCTCGGCTAGGCAAGTCTCTCAGGCTTTAGGGCCATCAAGATGACGGCATTAAGATGGCTTCCCCCTCCCGCGCTTATACCGTACACCGTAAGATCCGAGCTTACATGTTGTTGACTTTGTTTTCCTGTTGGACAGCAAACGAATACCCAAATGTATTCGTTATAGGTCACCTAACGATATCCATCGCTTCGTTAGCTTCAAGTGTCATTACATCCAGGGCAGGCGCTTCGCCCATAGCGCTCCGCACCGGCTTCCGCGGAATGTGTCACCAGACATCGACGTCAAGCGACCAAGAGATCGACGAGGCGGACATCCCCGGTGGAAATCCGAGAGCTCAAAGAAAAGACCATGACAACAACGAGGAGGAGGAGGCTTACATTATAAATGGTTCTATTTTTCCTACAAAAGAAAACAAGCAGTTCTCCAGCTCGTAATGATGGCCCGGAAAATGTTGAACAAGCTTCTAGGACGACGACGTCGGGTTGCAAGGGTACGGCGAGATTAATGAGATGAGTTGATGAGTTGCAGGTTGATCTATTTGTTGGCTCCCGGATGAGAACGCGAGGTCGTCGATCGACATCCCATCGAGTGATTCTTGTTCAACCGGAAGAAGGAATGAAAGGAAGGAATGAGGAAGGAGGAACTTTTGTCTGCTGCTGCTGCAACTTTGACTAGGAGCACTTGGCTGCGTCAAAGAGAGATGCTCTATTTATGGGTGCGCATGTATCTTTTAGCCCTGTCGAGATTACGATAGCTATCCTCTGCTTCTTCTCTCTTTCTCGGTCGGTCAGAGAGTTTTTCTGGCAACATTAGGAACACTTGATGGATCACCAGATCCCATCGAGTCTAGGCTCGGCTGCCGTTTCCAGCCGGAACTCTCGTTGATGCGAGAGAGAGAGAGGGGGTGCCGGGCAATAAACAAGGAAAAGGTGGGCCTCATCAAGGTCCAATTCTCTCTTTCTGACCGCGCCCATCTACCAGCATCTCTCTCTCTCTGCTCGTCTCTATGCGCCGTTCCATTACACCACAACTATCGTTCCCTGTTTTCATTAAATGTTGCACGATTCTTTCTCTCTCTGTCTGTCTGACTGCTTGGTGGGGGGGGTTTTTCTAGTCGAACGGAGCGCCGAGTCGTGAAAGGCAGCAGAGAGAGAGAGAAAAACGGTTTAGTGTATAGCAGGAGCAGGATTTCCTCTTTTGAAGCTAAACAGTAGGGGGAATGAATTGGTGGCGCCCGGCTAGCATCGGATACGTCGTCAGCGAAAGCACTTTTATGGCCTTCGTCAGTCTCTAGCGCGTCCGATTGTTGTTCTGTCAGTCACATTACCATATTCTATCTTGATCGAATAGAGAGAAGGGCCCCTCATATTCTAATTTCCTTATAGCGCTCCAACGCACCCCGCTCGACCAACTTCTTTTCCAGATGGTCAAACCGTTTTGTTAATGCACGGCTCGGCTTAAAAGGTTGTCAGTGTGGACTCGGAGAAGAGAAGAAACCATTGGCTTGTGAAGAAGACGCGCGAGTCGTGGCACTGGGATGTTGTGCAGCTTGCCCAACACACGACGTAATCCTCTTGATTTATCAGCCCCAGTTTAAGAGATCACAAGTCGAGTAAGAAGAGATGAGGGGCGTGTCCAAAAAGGCTCGTCTTCCACACAGAACTTGGGCATTGTCTCATCGGATGGAGTGGCTGGCTGGTATGCATTCCCAATAACATTTTCCAGGGAGAAATTCATCCGTCTCCTCCTCCTGCTGTCGCTGCAAAGTCGCAAATAGAAGAATGTCGTAACGTTTGGAGGCAATCAAATTGATTGAATTGATGACTTGGAACTATTTCATGAAGAATAATGAAGTTGCCTCGAGTGGTCCCCTCTTCTCTCGATTCTCCCGCGTGCCCGCTTCTGCTTCTGCCTCTGTCTGTGTACGTTACCAAAGAGATTAATGACAGGCCCAAGGAAGTGACTCTATACGGTCGCCTCGAAATACGATCTCTTTCACCCTTTTATATTTTTTCTTCTCCTTCTTTTTAGCGTTCTGTTTTATCCCTGGCAGCAGCAAAGTCTCTCTCTTTCGCTCAGAGAGTCAGCGCAAAGCACCAGTTCGTTCATCGTTGACGCAGCCGTCGTTTCCCCCCTGCCAACTCTCGTTATTCTTGATTAATGGAACTTTATCGGTAACATGAACACTAACAACTCCCGAGTCTCCCTTAATCTTTTTACGGGCGTCTTCTGCTCCTGCTCGGCCTCCAAAGCGACTAGCCAAAAAAGAGAGAGAGAGGAGAACACGGAGGGACAACAACACGGAATTGCACTCTTTTAAACGAAAAACGGGCTAGTAAGTCTACTAAGATACTATATACACCCGTCATTAGACTGCAGCAGAAGCAGCCATGGCGGCAAAACCGAGTTTTCTAGCTCCTTTTTGACTAACGGCGCCTTTTTAAAAAAAAAACCCGAAATTGGGTGTAAATCTTTCTCGTGTTGTGCCCGGCGCATCGCCAGAGCCATGAATCATGACTTTCCAGCAGTTAACCTCTTGGCGGGAGCGTGACGAGTTTCTTGCCCGTCGTTTTTGAGACGATTCAGTTCGCCCGCGCACGGCGCACCAATTAAGGCGGTGATAACGGACTTATGGACGGGGCACAAAAGTCCCAGGTAGTAGTAGCACTGAGCTTATTTCTGGAGGAGATGAAGGTCATAAAAACGGAGAGATAATCATCATCAAAAGTTTTGGCCGGCCATGCCGATGGTAATCAGTTTACCGTCCATTGATTCGTTGCCCAGTCGCTTTTTAATTGTGGCGGGGATTTTCGCCGATCGGGCGCAATCTGCGTCAAATTACCGTCACAACTTTAGACTGGGCAACTCGCCCGCAACATCTGCTTCCGTCTGATCGATATCCATAACTCAGTTTTGAAGAAGAAAAACGCCGCCAAGGTGAGCATTCTTTCGGCTTAACATTTTTTCTAGCTTCTCTTCTCTTTATTTATTTATTCTTTTTCCGGTCTGAGCGTAGATTTCAGTAGATAATCCTGGAACCCCTCTTCTTTTTCCGTACGTCTCTCTCTATTCAGACAGTTTGTTTATCGTTTCCAGTCGAGCTAGGTCTTACGGTCCGTTGGCTCTTTTTGCGGCGGCGGCCTAGAAAATTTCAACAGAAGCGCCGCATCTATTGAGCTACCGGCCGAAACAAAAGGAAGAAAAAGAAGAAAATCGGTTGATGCCGCCGCTGATGCGGTCAACTTGTGTTGTTACACACGGTCCATCCGCCACACAGGAAGTTGGATTGTCTTGAAACGTTTATCGAAGAGGAGACGGGCGGACGTTAGAGACAAGAGCGGCATACGGTAAAGAACGGAGGGACGACTATTCTCTCCTACTTGTTGTCTTGTCCTCTTTTTATTTGTTATTCGCCCGTTGGGAGCGTTTTGTTTACCGCTGGCGCCGATTCTCCGCGCGTCTCTTTCCCCCCTCTCAAATATATTTGACTAGAATATATAAAAACCCGCGCTTCCTCAAAAACTGCGCTCCTCAATAGACGGATGGATGGATGGACCCTCATTCGGAATAACTCGCATCCGGCAACCCGTCACACTTGTGCTGTAATTATCAACCAATGCGTCTCTCCTGCTCCCCTCCTCACGCGCCGCGTCGTCTAGATGCAATCTCTTTCCGTATGGATATCGACACATTGGGCCAACCCCGCATCCTCTTTTTTCCCCCCTCGATTGAATAGTTTCGTCTAGGGATGGATTTTTTTTCAGCCTACTAGTGTTGTATTCCAGACGAAGCGGACGATTTCCTGATCTTCTTGTGTGGTACTGTACGCAGCAGCAGCGTTTCCTTTATCGCGCTATTTATTTGTATTTGATTTTCTTTTTGAATACCTTTCAAATGTTTATTCTGCAGCTTTCGGCTGCTGCGTAGGAGGTTATATTCCCCTGGATGAAAAAAAAAAGAAATCCAGCTAGAGAGCTTGTTTGCTTCATTCCGCCCTGCGCTCGGACGCTCGCGCGTTCTCCGCGGTCTTTCTATATTTTTCCCCTCGGCGCGCGATCCCTTGTAGTGTGCACTCGTGGATTTGTGTCGATAGAAAAAGAGGAAGGCGGATTTATTTTTCTAACGTAGTTGTATATACACTAGAACACATTTTTGTCGGGGCTCTGCCGAATACACAGCAGCAACTCTCTTCATCCTTCTGCCTATTTTCCATTTGATTGTGTTACGAGAGGATGGTTTTGAAGTCTTTCACGTCCTTTTTCTCCCTGTCTCTTCTTACTCGATCGCGTTCGAGAGAGAGAGAGTTGGAATGACAGGCCAGAGAAAAAGGACTACAGCTAGGTGATGGCCAAGCTTCTTTTCTTTTTTCGCGATTTCCACAAGTAAGGCTCTAGTGTATTTTTCCGTTCTCTCTCAAAGAAGAAGAAGAGCTTTTTGCTTCTTCTTTTCTGGATTTATTCTTTTTCTTCTTTTTTACGGTCAATGTTGATAGGTCTGCGGGTTTTTCAGAGACGCAAGAGGAGCGACAGGCCTTGTGGAAACGGGTGGTATTGGTCGATGGGCTTCTCGGGTGACACGTCTATCTCGTACGTCCATCTGACAAGAGCCGTAATAACATGGGACCCCGTCCTTTTCTTCTCTTCTTTTTTTCGCTCCCAAAATGAGATTTGCCTGCTCGATTATTATTGAAAGGCGCATCGGCTGATGCTACTGCTCTTCCTGTTGAGCAAGGACTTTCCCCCCAAACTCCTGGCTCTCCCATCAGATTCCATTTATTTATTTTGATAACAATGACAACAACATTGGAGAGAGAAAAAAGTCAGAGTCTCTAGTCTGTCTGTCCATCTTCCCCTTCATTTCCCATCAGACGAGTACCATTTGCCTCCACCACTTTAGTCGCACTCTGCTACTACTACTAGTAGAAGCCCATCACTTATTCCTCGCCCAACCCCTGAAAACTTTTAAGGGTAGTGACGTCTTAAGCTATTCACTGACGACCTCATCATTCTGGCCAATGAAATGCGCGCGACTGTGCTAGATCACAGCTTGCGTAATATGGCCAACGATGACCTCTCATACCATTCAATTTCCTTTCGTTTTTTTACTATGTCGTCGGACCCCTCCCCACTTTTCCAAGGGATCTGGTTTGAATCGATAACAGCTAGAAGGGGCCGGCCAGGAGATGACCGACGAGCTGGAATCGTTCCATTGGTCTCCTCTTTCTTTTGCCGACTCTCTTCTTCAATGGATTTTTCTCTTTTTTCGAGGGCGGGAAATGTCAAATGACCGGTACAACTTAAACGACAACCAATTGGACTCTTCTCTCTCTATTTCTTCACGGCTGATTTCAGATGCATTAGCAACGGCACAGTTGGCATCGATTCTTTCCAAAAAAATCTTTTCCTTTTCGTTTTCTATATTTATAAATATATATTTTTATATATTCTTTTTTTTTGATTCTTTGGCAACCGGTAGGTGGTCTCCCCCTATGGTTGCTCCTGACTCCCGGAGCTCTTGAGATAGAGGGTGGAAAATTTACGAGCTAGCAACAATATCCCCGTATATATATCCGGCGGCGGCAGCGGCGGAGGAGGCCGGTTCGAATTCCAACAGCTACGAGAGTAATTGGTTGGCAAAAGCGACGTCGGTCGATATATATGGGAGAGAGAAACATGGACCAATACGTAGTACGTTCGGTACGTTTCCCGGTAATAGAACACAACAATAGAAATTTGCTTCGACGCTGCTGTAGGCTCCTGGCTCAGAGACGGGCCAACAAGAGGTTTCCCACCAGCTTCCTCCCCCCTCCTCTGCCCGACACATCCCCAACGGTTAGCAATTAGAAATTAATAACAATCGCTCTATTGATGTCCCTTCTGCTTTTGTCTACACGACATACGTCGGTCGTATCGATCACTGAGCGCAACGCTTGTCATCTCGACGCTTTTCCTTGTCAACCGATAGTCGAGTAGTGGGACCAGTAAGGCCTTGACAAAAGCCTCGTCGACGATGACTGCTGTTAAAGCTACATGAACCAATTGTTCCTAATTGTGGATATACCGATAAATCAATTGATTGAGGTCATCTAGACCCTCCTACTACTGCGTTTCGACCAAATAATAACATTTTTCCTTTCCTTATCGATCCTGCAATTGTCCCATATCGTCTACTACTCGACTAGTGCGTTTCGACAAACGTAATCAACTCTGTTTTTTTTGTTTCTGTGTGTTATCCGTGTTGTACTAGGATGGGCAGAGTCTGGGCGGATGCTGCCACCTGGTGTCGTCTGCTTGAAAGTCGATTGGGCGCGTCGTCAAGGAAGTCGTCAAGGCGTCATCGGCGTCGGTCGTCATCCGAATGGTAAGTCCTGAATCAAACTTGCCTTCATTATTCATTGGAGTGGAACGCGATGAAACGCTCGGGGGTCGCTCGTTATCGACGTCGCAAGAAAAGAGCGAAACTACTAACAGTAGTCTACTACTACCAGCTCGTCGTCGTCGTCGTCGACGTATGACGCGGCAGCTCCGGCAATCCGGCGATTTATGACTGTCGGATAAGCAGAGCCAAGGCAACTCTACCAACAGGGATCGCATTATATAGTCCTACAGCCCTTTTATGCATTCCCTTTGCTCCTGGAACTTTGACAAGTTGCAAATGAGCAACTGGAAAAAAAAAAGCTTTTTTTCCTTTTTTTCTTTTTTCCTTTCTTTTTTTTCTAGCGCGCCCATTTTCTCATTGCGATTGCACTCGCCATCTCTCTCTCTCTCTGACAAAACTCAATCTATCCATCTCCCCGGCGCGCTTATCGACGTTCTGCTGGCCTTTTCAAAGTTGAATCTGAGCGCCGCGCACAGAGTCGCGACCGTTCTTTTCTCTCTTTTTTTGACTCCGGGAAAAGTTGGAGAGAGAGAGAGTAGTGCGCGGGCGGAACAGCACCAGCGAACGAACGAACGGGCGACTACTACCTCTCTCGGGGTAGTAGCACCGAAGGGACTCGGTCGTCTAACTGGATTTATATGGCTCCGACATTCTCTGTTCAGAATGATATACCGTCGCTACCGTCGACTGCCGTATAACTTTGGTAGCTCCGTTGCACGCGGGCCCATGGCGTGATGGACTGTTGACTTGCAACTTGGAAAGATTTTATTACATTCGGCTCTCTACGCTCTCTCCGTCTACGTAGAGACGGTGGACAAGGCGCAGCCGAGAGGCACAAGGCAGCATAGATCCTCCCTAGTTATAGAATTTCAACTCTGTACCGTCCTCGTCGTCGTCGTCGGCTGTTGTTAGATATCATTAGCATTTTCGGCTGCTCAAATAGTTGCCAGCGTCCAAAAGTCAACCCAACTTGTCTGCTCTGGGCCTTGTAGCCGCAGCCGCAGACTTGCGGGATGCACAGCACAGCTAGGACTCATTCAGCGGGCAAATTGGAATCAGCGAGAAATGCGTCGGAGCGAATATCCTGCTAGTACTACAGCGTCACTGCCTGGGCCTTCCTTCTATATCTATCTAAAGCTGTCGTCGTTTGATTCCGGCCAACCGGAGAAATGAGGAGCGCGCGCCCAATGGTCTTTGCTTCTATTCCAATTTCTCGGTCCATCCGCCTTGGCCGCCTCGTCCGCCTACCTAATTGCGTTCATGCACGCCCCATATGCTCGCATTCGGGTCGGACGTGATCCGTGGGCCTGCCGGATCAAAGGAGCGTATCGATTCGATTGTAATATTGCATTAATAAGAAAACCACCGGGCCGGGGTGCAAGAACAACAACAATTGACATGGCGATAGGAGCTGGGCTATAGGACGGACGGACGGGCCCGTTTATATATAATAACCATAGTCTGACTTGGCGATTGATGGATGGATATGGTCCGTTTTTAATATGGGCGAGCGACTGGCGTCTTTTGGAGGACGGCAATAGCGCGCGTCCGGTCGGCGGCAACTCGAACGCCCTTGCAGCATTCCAGACACTCTGACTCTGCTGTGGATAGGATGAATGACACGGCGAGAGATCAGCGGATGGCGGGCGGATTCGAATTCATCAACATTCCATCACACTGCTGCTCCTTGTTGGTCCTTGGACGTGTAACTGATCGTCTGCATCACCTCCAGCAGCAGCAGCTTTGATCATTCGATACTCTCGTCGGTCTTCTTTTTTTCATTCGATTCGCCATTTCGTCGATCAGGGCCTAGACATACTCCGGAGGAAGAAATGGAAACCGAACCGAGATATTAGTTTACTCGTGTTGTTGTCTGTTGTCTGAGGGTTTGATGGAGCGTAATGGCCACTTTTCTTGGGAAAAACGAAGAAGAACACCGATGGCTAATTTCCAATACAGCAACAACAGGGAGACGCGTTTTCTTCAGGGCTCGTGAAAAGACTTGGCGTGATGAAGGCCGATCCATCTCTCCCTACTGCGTCGATAACCAATTCAACAGCAGGCGGCCTGGCCCGTCAAACCACCACTATACAACAACACAATTCATACATAATACATCGCATATCGGTTTATCGGACAGCAGACGCATTCTCTCTCTCGTCGTCTACAAGTTGCTGCCTGCCTGCTTTTTTACCCATGGAACAGATATCGATCGAGTAGTAGATCCGTTACACTGAGAAATAAAAACCTTGTTTGGGAACATTTTCGAAAAAACAAGTACGGATCTCTGCTAGATCCCAGGGGTTTGTGGCTGCTGCATTGTGTCGCCACCACCGACGGTCGTCGCATTGCTTTTGTAATTCAACGCTTCTAATTAGTCCAGCAGCAAAGTTGAGGAATTCAATATCACTGGCGGGGCAACAATGTTCTCTCTCTCCCCTTTCCTCTTTCCCCTATATTAGATATGATATTGCTCTTTCTCGCCAGTTTCGAGCTGCTGCTGCTGCTCCGCATAGATATATATATACGCGCTTCCGTCTTCTACGACTAATGAGTTAATTCCATCGCGTCGACTCTCTTTTCTAATACAGTAGTATAACGCTGGCTGCTAGTTTCCATGTTATGTCATCCATTTTCTCAATATATATATTTCCGACTGCAGCATCGTAATAAGTCGCCCACGATGTCATTACGCTCTATTTTTTCCTGGACGGTAGCCTATTTCGGCGGATGTTTGATCCGATGAAGTTTGCACGCGAGCAGCGCTAGGCAACCTACGGTCCTGTTGTCGTCTCTCTCTCTCTCCCAACTCATATCTGATATTGTCGAAAGCTCCATTAAGTCCCCATACCGCGTGCTTTTGATCCCGCCAACTGTAGATCTCTCACTCTATCCATCTGTGGCACCTTTCCTTATTATACAGAGTGTATCACTTTTCTCTCTCTCTGTGTGTACACGGCGGCGATCGACTAGCAGCTGATTGATGTGATTACGTCGTCGGCCCACTGGTGCACCTTTTAGTTGCTCCACCCGGCACCGACTCTCTCTCTCTCTCTCTTTTTAATGTAATAAGTTGGAGTGGAAGTTCGTGTCGAGGGTTAGACCATCTCTTCTAGAGAGAGAGATGTGGTATATACATGTATCTAGATATATATATATATATATGTCTCTGACTGGTTTTAATCCTCTCGCTGGCTGCCTATAACCCGTCGGTAACATTAGACGTGGCAAAAGGGGGACAGAGCAAGCGACGGCCCCAGTCTCTCATAGAGTCTCGGTAATAGTCCTAGTCCCCCTCTCTCTCTGACAGTCGTAAATCACAAAGGCGCACAAGAGCGATAGAGTGGCTAGACGTCGTAGAGAAGACGACCGAAACCCAAAAAAGAAGAAGCGGTTTTTGTGTCTGCTACGACTACTACGACTACGACTACGGGGTTGTGCATCTCTTCAGCGAGTGAGAAAGGAGAGAGATGTATCCAATCTAATCCAATGATGGAGAGCGAGAGGCGACCAGAGGCGGCAGTTTCAAATGACAAGTACTGTTGTGCCTTGGCTTCTCTCAATTGGATTTTCTCTCTCTCTCTCTCCTAGCTCTGTCTCTTATACCAACTGACTTGCTTGCTCCTCGCTCATTATATCATCGCCTCCTATTGCGAGCTCCACCACTCAGCTGATAGCGTCTTGGGACAATAATGACAGGGTCCATCACCGATGGAAGACCAAAAAAATAAAAAAGAAAAAGACCTTGGTTCTCTCATTCCGAGGCTACCACCAGCAGAAAACAAGAACAACAAACTCGGTTTCGAGATTTACGACACAGCGAGCTAGCCGTATAGATAAGCAGCATCCACTTGGTCATTAATTTGAATCGTCTAAAAATGAGTTGGGAGAAAACGCCTTCGGGAGCTGGAATTGTCTCTCTCTTATTACATTTGGTGATACAGATGCATTGGAAATGACGATAATAAGATGAGAAGAATCCGAGCTGGGCTGGATTTCCTAGGAATATATCCCCCGGTTTCATTTCATTTTTTATTATTGTATTATTTATAAATCGAGTCGGGGTGCTCTCTCTATCGCTACCGAGGAAAAAGGGAAAACTGGTTGGTGAATAATAACGAAGCAATTTAGAAACATATACACAGCAGCCAGCCAGCCCCTGTGCAGCTGGAGATAGATATATATATATGTAGACACACTGTGTGCTGTGTATGCACATACATACTAGAACTTTTGTATATTATGTGGACGCGCCAGAGTAAGTCTGAAGCAACAACAACAACAGCAGCAACGCCCGGTCGCGTGTGGAGATGGGGAGCTTTTCTCGATGATATTCATCTCGGGGAAAGTAAACGCCCCGCAGCTTTTTGCCTTTTCTTCTTTTAAAAAAGAAGAAGAAACTTTGTGTAGTAACCCGATTATATTGAGCGAATCTGATGCTCTCCACGCGCAGAGTCCTCTTCTTCCATGTATATATCATAAGATAGAAAGACTCTGTGTGTATGTGCTCTATCGACCGTGCACCCGTCCAATATATATATAGAGAAAGAGGGGAGGATGTAACGAGACCAATTGGGATGTGGCCTTACACCGAGCGGTCTGGCGACTTTCATGGAAAATTGTTTGAAAAAAAGAAAGAAATAATTGTACGGGATTCTTTTTCACAGAGCCGTTCACTTGTTTTCGTTCAATTGAACTCGTTTGTGTCCCCGCCTTTTGCTCTCACTCGTCTTTTCATCAAAGGGAATCCCCTGATTCCTCTATAGTACGCCGCCGACGTCTAATGTTATCGAGTAACAGAAGCCGTACTTTGCTATACCGGGTCTTCTTCTCTGATTGTTCCAATTTTCCATTTTCCTATAAATATATATCTGTGTATAGTAGTCGTATTACCTTCAGGCCATACAATAGAAAGTCACGTACATTCGTTATGATTTACCAAGTTACTTTTTTTTCCCTGTTCTTTCATCCCCGGCAGCCAAACAATCGCCAATTGTGAATGGCGATCGAGTTTCTCCAGCGTGCAGCCGCCATCATTCATGCTGTCTATAAGACGCAGTTCAACAGTTAGCGTATCCGCACACACAAGATAATCCGCGTTGTGTAGGCTACTACTAGACTAACTTTTTACTCCCTCTTCTTCATGCAGTAGTATACAGTTGGGTGTATATATAAATGCAAGGGAGAAAGAGAGAGGTAAAGCCGGCGGCAGCTGGGTGTTCATTATTATCGACTGGCGTGCTGCTTGAAGCTTTGGGCTTCTGCTTTTCCCAGCTCATTAGCACACGCAGTCACGCAGCCGCTGCCGCCGCTTGCTGGCTGCAACTGGCATATATATATAACGCTCTCTGCGCTGCTCATAGGTTTATTCTCTACCGTACTGTAGTCGTTCACCGGTCGGTCGTGATTTTCACAAGCAGGCGCCAACCCTAGACTTAGTTTGTGCTCAAGCTTTATATTTCTTTCAGCCAGATCACTCTCTCTTTTTACCGATTTACGACATTGTCAAACCCCCGCACGCACATCTCTCCCTTTTTCCGACTTTTCAACTCGAAAATCATATTTGATCGATATGAAATGCGGTTGGAGACACTCTTTGCCCGTTAGTTTGATCCTCTTATTCCACGGATGCGCATTGAAATGTCGCCACCGCTTTTGTAGCGTCAATCGTTCGCCAAGTGTATCCCATTTCCAACAATGGCTCTTTCCTTTCCGATATATAACCATAAAGGAATCTATGGGAGAGCGTTATTATTGCTGCTCAGCAGAAATATATATATATATAAAAGGTAAAAGAATGCGAAGAGGGTGCCATCCAGGTTTTTCTTTGACTAGATGGAGAAAATCGAGCAGGAGCACCAAGAGCCCGGTAACTCAATATAGCCTTTTGGGTCGGGCGCTTGGGATCGAGTTGCGCTGGCGGCCGTGTTTTTATTGCCGCGTGTGCTCTGCGCGTCTATGTATATACACACGACTCTCTCTCTCTCTGCTGTTGCGCCATCGATCGCCGTGAATTGAACCTCCCCCCCCCTCCTCCACCTTGCTTCCTCGCACATAGACCGCATACCAATTATATAACGCGGCCCTAGTTCCATGTTGCACTTTTCCACCCTTTCCCATCAGCATTGCAAATGTCTTCCCTCCTCCAGCACCTTAGAGAGCGAAGAAAAAAAGAGAACTGTTGAATGTACCTCGTGATTATTCCTTTATACATTTTGTAAGAGGCGGCGGCCGCGAAAGGTCCTGCACGAGTATTAGAACCGCATGGCCGGCCTTTTCTCTATTGTAAATCAAGTCAAGGCTCCTTCTTTTTCTTTTTCTTTGCCACTTTACTCGACGGTTATTGTGTTGCGTCGTCTGCGTCATATTTTTGTTGGGAAAAAAAAGTTGGCAAGCGGAACGCCCATCTGCTCAATCGGCTCGTTCATGCGGATGTCAATAAATAGACGCGGACCCCACTACTACCGACAGTTTGTCCGTGTTGTATGTGTACATATTTCGGAACAGGAGGAGGAAGTGGTGTTGTCAAACATTCAATGGTCCGGAAAAATACGGAAATCAATTCGAAACTAATTGACTCTCTTTCTCCGCTATCTAACGCAGATAAGAAAATGGAGGGAAAAGAGTACACAGAGGAGGCCACGGGCTGTGATAAAAGAAAATGCCGCCAAGATGCTCTTTCCTTTGGCGGAAGTAAATATAGAGCTGGAGGGAGTTGAGCTAGAGAGAACCGTAGATAAACAGTCAACACAATTTGGCGACCGGAAAGACAAACATGTGTCGCAGCAACGGCGGCAGAGTGTAGACGATCCGTTCACGGTTGAATCGATCCAGACAGGTTAGCTCGTCTCTTCTCCAATTTTATGAAGACGATCTTCTTCTTCTTCTTTCTCCCCTTTTTTTTATATTTATTTTTTCTTACCAGCATTCTTTCACGTACGAGGAGGAGAAACAAAAGACGGCGGAGCGTTATGCACGCGCCGAGCTATATCCAGCTGGATCTGGCGCGATGTAGCAGACTCTGGCGCATTCAGCACAGCGAAGAGAGAGAGAACAATGAACCGGGCGAAAGTAAAAAGGACGTTTGCTGTAGCGCTCGAGAGAGACTAAGAAAAGGATGCAAAGCTTTCAATCCAACTTTATAGATATATATCCAGCACAGGGCCGCCGTAGTCTGAGACGAAGAGCCTGGGCTCCTCCGCTTCTCTTTCGTGTACACTACATAAAAGGTTAATTAGCCCGCTTTTCTATGCATGGACGCAGCAGAAGAATGAGCACACAAGACCGTGAGGATAACGCAGCCGACTCTATACTACTACTCCCCCTTTTTTATGTTCCATGTCTAGTGTCTTGCGCCGTATATATACGTATACTATATATATATAGAAGATATATATTATAGTATGTAGATGCCGGCCCGGCCCGGACTATATACTACTACCGCGTTGCGGCTAGAGAGAACGGGCCGTTGCTGAATGGGATTCCCTTCGTCTTTTTATGTTCGGGTGTCGGGACATTAGCGGATAAACACACAACAGCAGCAGTTTCACCCCGCATTTCTTTTCTGCTTCCTTATTTATACAAAAGAGCCTTATTTGAAGGCCTTATTTTTTCCCCGAAAAATTTCATCAATAAACTGTGGAGACAACAACGTGGCGTATACAAGTGGGCAGGATTTCTTAATAGGAGGCCTCGCCCACTCCATTTGACTGGGTAAACATCCTACTGGGTGTCGAGATGAAAGGTCAAAGAAAAGAAAAAGGGAAGAATGTATCTGTCGCCGAGGCTGCCGACATCCGACACTCGTTGTGAAAGGGAGCGTGTAACTTTTCGTCAGTATTTTCTCCTACGTCCTTATAGTCGGTAGCTGAGGAGTCGCGCAGAGGTGACCATATGGTGCCAGCTAGGATATATAGTAGTAGACTTGTGACTTCTTTCCTCCTCCCCCCTTAGTCCTTGGAAAAAGCAACAGCCACCCGAGTTGGTACAAACCAATTGCGCAGCGCAGTGACCGACGTGGGAGCGCTAAATCAGATTCCACCAACAAGCTGGCGCGCTACGGCCGACTCTCTTTTCTTTCTCCTGTTTTTCAACTTGCAACAGCAGCCGGAGCCTAAATCAATCTGTGTGTGAAAAGATGGGCCGAAAGGGGGGAGAGAGACTATATACATACGACTCTTCTCTTTCATCTAGACAAGGCCGGAAAGAGACGCATCTTCTAGCCTATTTCGTCTCTGCACTCTCCGCGTGTTGAGAAAAAAGAAATTGAATAGGTCATGTGGCTAATGTCTTTCAAAGAAAGATCTTCAATAAAATAGGACCGGGGCTTTTAAGCGCGCGGATGTTGTTGTTGTTTTTTCCACGGAATTCGTCGATCGGTCTGTGGGCATTCCACATGATGAAGGAAGGCTTGAAAAAAAATTCCTGGGCAATAATATAGACAGAGAGAAAGAGAGTCGATCGACGTGTGCGCGCTCCTCCCTGTTGTATTCTACACCCCCTCTTTTCTTTCTGGCCAGCAACTTCAGGATGTGAGAGAAGCTTTATGATTGTTTATTCAGTGCAGTAGCTCCCTTGCTACCGTCGACCGCGCCCTTTCTCTCTTTCCTCCCTTTTTTTTTTGGGTGCATTATCTCGCCCTTCTTTTTCCTATTTTCCTTTTATTTTCGACTAGCCTAGCAGGAGATGAGTAGAGACAATTTTGTCACAGAATGTTTCTCCGTCGAGGAGCTGCGCATCGACAAATCTCATCATATTCCCAATGAGCTTTGACTCTGTCTGTCTCCTTACGAATTTCTGCAGAATAATCTCGAGGAGCTTGACGAATTCGTATGAACAACCTTCGGTGTAGGTGGATACTACTAACAAAGGAAGTTTTGTGGAATTCTCCTACCCAACTGCAGTTTAGTTCTCAGGAAAAAAGGGTCGGCGGAGGGACATTCTTGCGTGGTACGTACGTGTGGATGACACGCGGATCTATCCGCCTACAGCAGCACGCGCAAAGTCACATGTATAATTGAGCCCGTGAAATGAGATGGAAACGGGTCGACTCCTACACGGCGACATTCCAAGGAAACGGAATGATCCTAGTCCTTATTAGGTTGGGCCTCTCAATTGACGCCAGCATTCCACTCGTCTTGATATAAACGATGGCTATAAATTAGCATTTTTCTTTTCTTCTTCCAACGGATGATTTACTACTACCGTTCTCTACACCAATTAAAGATTTTGCGCTGAACTGAATTTTGTTTTTGTTCCGTTTTCAGAGAAGTTCAATGTCGTAAATTTCTTCTTCTTTCTTGTTGTAGTCTTCGTTGTGTCTCGTTACGATTGAAGATAAGGGCACAGGACACGGAATAGAAGGTGCACCTGGTGCGCACAGCGTTGAGAGCGAGTGGGGAGAGTAGCTCAGTGGTCGTAACATTCATTGAATATCCACGGGAAAGAGAGCACCTGTCTCTCGGATCTCTTTCCTCCTTCTCTGTCTATCCGTCCATCCATCCATCGCTTCCCCCTTTTGCCAAGCGTCTAAATATGCACGGCTCACGCTAGCAGCGACGCACTACCACTATACATGTGTATTAGATAGGAGGGAGGGAATAGAAAGGGAGATCTGCTGGCGCTTCTATATAGCCCCCGATGTAGTAGTACTACATTCTACGGCTAATTACCCTTGTGAATAATGTAGCAGGGAGCGAGGAAAGGCCTCTCTCTCTCTCTCTGATGGAATCCCAAGTTGAAACTAAAAAATATTCCACCCACTGCATGCTGCTGCTCCTGTCGTAGTAGCCAACTCGGAATAGTAGAAACGCTACAGAGGGGATCTTAATCGGATGCTGCATCCATAGTTTCCAGAGCGGGATAAAAAGAATCAAATGCTCCTGCTGCTGCTACTGCCAGAGAAATCCATTAAACCTGCAGTTCTATATAGCTCAAGTTATCCGGGGAAAACAACGTTAATCTAAAACGAGTTGATCCCCCCTTTACACGACGAAAAGATGTTGGAATTTTTACTGCTTCAGAGGAAGCTATTGTTGTAGTATCCGCGTCTATAACTTTGTTGTAGAGACGTCTTGAGGAATGCGCCTTTCGCTGCGGGTTCTCGGCCCACATCTATATATCTATAGTAGCTCTCTTTTCTTCTTTTTTAATTCTTCTCCGACGAGACTTTTGAGGCCCTTATATTCTCAAAGCCTCCCTCCTGCTGCGATATAGTGTAGTTTTTAGTAGTAAAAAGAGGAAGAAGAAGAAGAAGACGAGAGGGAAAAAAAGTTCACGGTAGTTGCTGCGGAAGACCTAGCTGAAGCATTTCGGGAGCCGAGCGACGTCGTTATGGATAGCTAACAATACGGACGTGATGGCTGCTGCTTAAGAAGAGGAAAGCATTTTTGGGTGGAGTCCTACTGTTTGACAAGCTGCGACTTGACATGGCCGCGAGTTCTCACTTCCTCTCGACAATCCCGTGGCGCGCAAAAGTCAACAAACTCTTTCGTCTTCTGCTGTCCTTTTGCACCAATGAACCTCTCGATCGCCCCTATATACTAAAAATGAGAAATATTCTACGCGTTTGTAGACAACTCGTACAAGTTCCCGAGTTGATTCGTTTATTTTTACAAGTAAATTACCCCGGAGCGCGGCGCGCTGAACGTGACGCTCCTGACAGCATGTTGTCTTCCACCAAGTGGCACGTGTGATGATATTGCCTCGTCTTTTTTTCTTTTTCTTCAGCAGCAATACCCCGCTGTCTCTTTATTTTCCCTGTGTGTGTGTTGTGCGTCTCGATGAGTGTTGAAAGGCGTCGCCAGCGTCCTTCCGGCGCGCTACGGGGGTTTCTCCTTCTTCGTCTTTTTTCTTTTGTCTTTCCACATGAAGAAGAAAAAGGAAAGCCATTTCCGACCGCACTGTCCATCTGGTAACGTTCGAATCGCGTCGAAAGAAGCCATCGAGTCCTCCTCCGTTTTATTCCACAAGTGTAATATGTACGTACGTACTACTCAATGGATGTCGGACGGTCACGAAGGATTCCACAGACAGAGTGAATCACGCAGCCCCTAACTGGACAGACGCACGTGGACCTAGACTCTCCAGAGAGAGAGAACCCAAAGAATTTATATATATTTCTTGGATTCTTTTTTCCTGGAGACGAGTTATTTAGCTCTTATCTCTGCGTTATAATAAAACCCGGAAAAAGTATTGGATAAAAGTCAACGTGTAGGAAGAGATGAGATTGCCGGAAGCGTCCATGTATACCGTCGTTTCTTATTCACTTAATAATTTCGATATCCCGACTTCCGCACTCAATCTACCTATTTATGCATCAGGTTTTATTTTTTCCCTATCCACTCTCTGTTCGTGTCTCTGAGAAATCAAATTGAAACAGAAAAAGAAACCCGATGAATAAATTGTGAGCGAGTCGTGTCTCCGAGAGGAAAAAGTCGATAAAAAGAAAAAACTCTTCTCTTTGATTATTAGATTTCCCGAGGTATTAGCCGCTACATCCAGTTCGATTGGAAGGAGAAAGAGCCATCCATAAAAAAAAGAGCAAACAAATTCGTTATTCTTAATTAGATTGGCGACGA
The DNA here is from genome assembly GCA_022539655.2 of Ceriodaphnia dubia. Taxonomy (NCBI): domain Eukaryota; kingdom Metazoa; phylum Arthropoda; class Branchiopoda; order Diplostraca; family Daphniidae; genus Ceriodaphnia; species Ceriodaphnia dubia. The sequence goes on along the minus strand of JAKUCG020000061.1, from coordinate 231,623 downwards.
CCGGTGACGGGTTTTTCCTTCTCTCTATTGAAGTGGTCGCCCGGGATCTAATCACGCTGATGGCTCCTTTCTTTTTTTCTTCCTTGTTCCTCCTCCCCCACCCTATATTTCTACAATATATATCTCTTCCACCAAACTTATATAGATGCGTAATAAGTGCCATGAACGATCTGCATTGCGGTCAACGGGTCGTGCTCAACTCTTCAATATAATTCTTGGTGACTCGGCGGTCACTGACTCTCTCTCTCTCTACTGTTGGTTTCCCCCCTCAAAAAGAGAGAGACAAGCTGGGTGTGGAGGGTCAAAAGAAAAGAGAGAGAGAGACGATGACACGAGCATGTTAACGTTACGTCGATTGCCATAGCTCAGGAACCCCGAAGGTCCGTTGGCTGCTGCTGCTGTGTCAAGGAGAGAGAGAGAGAGAGAAAGAGGAGTTTGTATAGTTTTATAGTCGGCTTGTACCATTGCAGCTCAGTATATAGCGTGTCACGAGTATGGAGAGCTGGACGCCCCGAGACTTTTGTGTGTTGGAGCTCCTGCGGTCTCCTCGCGACCATAAACGACGACGATAGTGGAAGCTTGCCTCTATTCTCACAAAGTTCTCTCATTTTCTTCTTCTCTCTCCCCTTTTTTTTCTCTCTTTCTGGTTGTCTGGCCCAATATTTCAGCAGCAGTTTCCCCCCAGTTGTACTTTAGCTGTGCGTTATATAAATAAACAATATACTATGGATGTACACAACCGAGTCACGAGCAACAACGATAGTCGTCGTATGAACTGGAATATCTAATCTCATCATTTCTCATTCCCTCTTTTGGGCTTTGGGTTACATTTCTCCAGTTCTCTTCTTCTCCGACAACAACAACAGGGATCCTACTACTACTAGTAGTAGTAGAGATTTCATCTCTTTGACGACAAAGCTTTTTCTTTTTTCGAGACGTCGTCGCTGATGCTCTTCTTCTATTCATGTGCAAGCACTGTCCAGCTAGAGATCAGATTTCCTTACATATTAAAATCCTCCGTCCGGTGGGATCACCTTCTTCTTCTATATTCGGACGGACGGTGTGCGCGAGAGCCATCGATCTGGGCGTGAGTCTCGGCAACAGCCGTCAAAATTCCCATCGGTTTCATCGTAACACACGACTATTGTGTAATGAAAACTGCACCGCGCACAACACGCAGTTCCAGTATAGAGAAAATGGGCACTTTCTTTCTTTATTGTCGGAATATTTAAAACGCATACGTAGGTACGTAGTCAAGTTGAGTAGACGACCGGTTGGCATGGTGACCGATTATCCATTCCGCCCGTCAAGGGGCGAGAGAAAAGTCTGGCGCGGATGGACGGAATTCCAACGGTTCGAATACAAAAGATGGAAGTGATGTGATTACACATTTTCTTGCTGCCTATTTCTTTCTTTTTTTCTCACCACGTCGTCGACGACGTACCTTTTGATCCGTTCCGGTTGTTCCCGCACGCGCTTTAGCGCACGCGCCTTTCCAGCAGCGACAGCAGCAACGTGTCGCCGGCAGACAGAGCACACGTCCTGTCTGTCGTTTGACTATTCTCTTCCCCTCGCGGGGTTCTTCCTATTATTATTCCATGAAATTCTTTTCTTCTTCCCTTTTAGAACTGCTGAAATGCGCGGCCTTGATGTTCTGCTCGGCTACCGCGTCCTGCCCGTCTCTTCTGCGTCGTCACCTTCTTCTTTTTCAAAAAAAAGAAGATACAAAATTCTCCGTTCCAGTGGATTTTCCATGAAAAATTTTCTACGTCGAGTTATCCGCTAAATTGAAAAACGGACACGATTCCTCTAAACGTATTTAGGATTCAAGTTGTGACAAAAGAAGACTACGTATACGGATCTCTGTGTATTTGATTTAGTCCCGGCTTAGAGTTGGGTGGTACAAATCGGTGCCAATCCCTTATTCTCTCTAGAGGACAAAGTCCTTTTTTGCTGATTGTGTCGCAGCATCTCTGGCTCTTGTCGTCTGTACAAACGCGCGCCCGCTAGACTTCCTTCCTGCCTTCCCTTGAGCCGAGTGCCTCCTTTCTTTTTATTATTATGATTATTATTCGCCGGGTATTATTATGATTACGTTGATGCTGCTGGTCATCGGAAAAGAGGGGACGATAAACTAAAGAGAATAGAAAGAAAAGGAAAGAAAGGAAGCTTGTGGGGGTATTATAGAGGGCCTTGTAGAAGAGAGGGGATGGTCACTAGAGACGTCCACGAATTCTTGATTCGGTTCTTTCTCTCTCTCTGTATTTGTTTTGTTGTCTTTGGGTCCGGGAGATGGAAAGTTGTTGCCAACTTGAACCGATGCTTAAGTGTATCCGCCTTTTCTGGTGGGGCTCCGTCCAACCGGAACGAATATCGCCGAAGAGAGATAGCCAAGACTAGACTATAGAAGAGGGAAAACAAAGTTTTTCTATTCGAAAAAATCCTTTCTGTGCGGCTGCTGTTATCGGGAGGAAACAACACGCCAATTCAATCAGCTGATCTGTTGTTTATAAATACAAAAACTTTTCTTCCCCCCTCTATGTATTTTGGTTTGTTGTAGCGCGCGCGGTCGATGAATTCAAACATGGCCGCTTCTTCCACTTTGACGGCAACCTTATGAGTCGACTGTCTATTGTGCGTACCGCTGGGACACGGACTTTTCTCCGTCCCTATCTGACAAAAAAAGAAGGAATGACAGATTATGCATGTCCTGAGAGTCACCAGAGGGAGCCCAAAGTCCTCCTCCGACCCCCTCCAACTCTTTTACAAGAAAACTTTAGAAAAAAAAAAAGAGAAACACTGAAAAGAGTAATAGCCTTCCTGAGCAGCTTGAACATATGAGCGATGGACTTGGAATATATATGCCTTGGCGCAATATATTTATATACGTACTACATGTTTACAAAACATCCGAAAACGGTAAGCGCAACACAGCGGCTCAGATCGGCCAAGCTTCTTTCCGTTCAGACGACATGATGCGATTGATCAAACTTTGACCGTCGTTGCCAATTTACATTTCGATTTAAATTCAAATGTTTTCTTTTTGGTTTTTTAATGGTTTCCGGTCAAATGAAATTAAGTGGGCCGATTCCGGCGAGTTATTTTGATTTAAAGCCAAGAGGATAAAGGATGGAAGGAGAAGACGTCAGAGAGAGAGAGAGCTAGCGCCGAGTGCATATATACAGTATATATAGTTGGTGATTCTCTCACGAGACCACTCCAAATGATCCCCTTCTCGGTCGTTGGGAGTCTTGGGGATCTTCTTTGATCGCTCTAGCAGAGCGTGATTTCAGCCGATCTGGTCGATTGTTTTTTTTTTCTCTTCTTCTTTTCTTCTTCCCTTTATTTTATTTATTTTCTAAAAGAATTTTCTCTCCTGCGGATAGAGAGAAAGAGGGACGGTTGACCATCGACGGAGCTGGAGGAGAAAGAATCCATGAGTCGGGTCACGTCTTCTGGACTCTCGGTCCCGGAGTCTTAGAGTGCTTGTTTTGTATTTCCCTTCTTCTTCGTCTTCTTCTTCTTCTTACTTTTGATGGCTTCCCATCTCGTGTGATGTTGCGCGCGCTAGGCTATTTTCAGTTTTGGGGCAGGTGGCTCGCTCGCTGCCGCCGCCGCCGCGTCCAGCGCTCAATCTCCTAGCCGTTCTCTCGTTGAATAGAAGCTAACATCTATAATCTACTGTGTGCATCAACTCGGCGGGGCGACTTTCTTTTATTCTCAAATTTCTACGTCCCTTCTTCTTCTTTTTTTCTTGGCGCTTTGGCTCTTCCTATAGGCAGCACGATTGATGTAGTTCGGTGCTGCAGCAGCAATGCCACTATAAAGGTGCTGGGTTCAAAGTGCGCGCCAGCAGCCAGCCTCTGGGAGAAAAATGATGTGTCGCCAAAACCGCTTCTTCTCTTTTTCCTTTTTTTTTATTTCTTGCCCCTTCCACCCTTCTCTCTCGTTGTTGACTCCTTCCTTGTGTACACCAGTCAGGCTCCCATAAAAATTCGATTCTTTCCAGTCATTTCCAAAGGACCTTTTACTTCATCCATTGAGATTTGAGAATGAGAGAGAGACCTGCAATATATATCCATGTTTTCTGTATACTACTACACTATGTTGTATAGCCTTTAGCTGCTGCTGCTGCTTCATCTCGGACGGGAAGGCTTATTGCTTTATTTTTACTGCAGCGTCGTGAAACGGCAATCAATGCGACTTGTCTATTCGTGAGTTCTCTCAATCGACCTGCGAGCCAAAAGTCGGAATTCTTTTTTCTTTTTTTTCCTTATTTCTTTTCAACTTAGCTACATAAGCAGGAATGTTTCGTCCGTTGACGACCTTATCATTCAATAAACCGTTTGAGCGGTTAATGAGAGAAATCGGAGAGGTTGTGACAGTTGACAATCGCAGCTAATGATTTGATTGTCATGGCGACTTTCGCCAAACGAGAAACAAGTTATTGGAGATCCGCGACGCGTATCTAAACTAGCAAACAGAGACAGCAGCAGCAGCTGAAAACTAACGTAGACAAAAGTTACTTGCTCACCTTGGCGTAATAATGAGATTGTCAGTGTAACGATTGCAGTTGCTCGTAATGATGTCGATCGGTTCCGCGTGGTAATACATCCCTAAACTTGCGTAGAGTCATCTTCTATTCTATGATATTATATATATACAGAACCGGAGGGGGAAAAAAAATGGATGGAACGAAATTTCTGATGCAAGATATAATACGGTTCCGCGCCGACGCAGCTGGATACATATTCCCTCCGCACAACATTCTTGCATATTGTGCTTCTTCTTCTTCTTTGCTCTTTTGGGCTCCATCGAGATAAGATGCGGAGAGGGGTTGTTGGGGTGGTAGAATTGATCCCTTTTGAAAAAGAAGAAGAAGAAGAGGGTAGTTGGTAGAAGAGAAAGACGATGGGGCGCGGTTTGTTTCTGCCTGTAGGGCATGATTTGGCCTGGCGAGACGAATCGGCTGGAAATAAGAAAATTTGGGACGGCCCAGGACCAGCAGCAACATTAAGCTGTGCCAGTCATAAACAACATTTTCCCCAAATGACCTTGTCCAAACTATTATCTAGGCAAAATGAAATCATAACGGCCGCTCGTTTGCCTCGTAATTGCCGCCGTTTTTTTTTCTCTCCCTCCGAACTCGCAGTTTCCACATGACAAATTGTCGTCAACGAGGCGCTTCCTTCGCGTCTCGTCTCGCCGAAATATATATCAGGCCCACACAACATGGCGGCGGCCCATTGTCTCGGCTACTTTTTTTTCGTACTACTACCGGGTATCTAACCAATTTATTCGCCAGGTTTCAACTCTGTCCAAACTGTAAAAGAGGCGACTGCTGCTGCTGTGAGGAGAAGAAGAAGAAGGCCAGAGAGAGCACACAAGTTTCTCCAAGAGATACGCAAACAGCCAATCGCTACATGGCCGAGAAGAAGTTTTTTGGCGCATAAAAAGTCAAAAAGAAGGAACAAGTTTGACAGTCGAGGGAATAGGGGAGGAAAAAAAAGGAAGTACACATCCAGCAGCAGACGAAAAGAGTTTTTCTTTTGAGTTGTTGTAGAAGTAGTCTGCTAGCAGCGCGCGCCAGAGACTAGCAGCGCCCCCAGTTTGCTTCGGGGGGCTGTAGGGTGGTGGTGGTACAAATGCTAATAGCCCGCGTGGTCTCTAGTCAGTAGGATCCTGGACGCGAGCCGAGTCAGACGTGTCCGCGCCTGCTCTCGAACTTGACGAAATTGAGGTTTTCCTTTTCTCAACAATTCTCGTATGTGCAAAACGTTTCAAGTTGAAATTGCGACAGGCTATACCATTGCTGTTTTATTTCTAAAGAGAAGATTGTTGATTCGAGTGTGAAAACCACAGTGCCATTTGTGAAGAGAGACAGAACAACTGAAGAAAAAAAAACGAAACTTAATCTATGTTGATCGGTATCGGTTGGGATCTTATTGGTGTTTTCTCGTGTCGCGAGTTTTCGGGCGTGCCAAACAACTTGTGTCTGCGACTCGCCCCGTGCTTAGTGTGAAGAGAGGATATATATTTTTAGCATTTTTGTCGCTTCTGTGTCTTCAGCACAGCCGTTAGCAGCTGCGATCGGTCCTCAACGCTCGTCTTGTTCCAACACCCACCGACTTGGAGAAGCATCGGTAAGTCCGTCTTCGTCTCTCTTAAAGCAGTAGCAACAACAACAACAATGAGTGAAAAACAACACAGCTAGACACCAACGCCCCTTTTGCTTAGATGTTTGTCTGAAAAGGACAGAGCCATGTCGATACCATTTGCAGATAAGTTCGTGCTCTTGAACCTGCCAAAAAATGTCCGTTTCCAAACAGAACCCTCTCTTGACCTTTTATCTTCTCTGCATTTTAACTGAAAATGTTGACGGAGCGTGCCAATGAAGGATTGGATTACTACTTCATTAGAGATCATATCATATTTACCGGCTGGGTGGGTGTACGAGGGGAATCCAACGCCGATAACTAGGTCGTCACGTGGGATACGTGATACGTACAGCAGCAGCAGCAGCTACTAGAGACGTAGAGAGAACGACGAAACATTTAGGTGAAAACTTTGATTGGTGCTAGCGCAGGGGTCGGTTTCGGTAGTATTAAAGGGTAAGGATGCATTGAAGCGAAACTAAGACGACTCGGTTGTTGTATTCCGCCGTTCCCTCTCTATATACCTTTATATTTATATATATAGAAATAAAGACGTCTATAACATGGGCGAAAGAATGGGCCAGCGGTCTCCATTCGCTTCACTTGATCCGATCCCTTCAAAGCTCCAACCAATTCCTTGTTGAAAATATTGATCAGTGGAAATAAATGCTAAAGGAAAAAGGAGAACTTTACTACGTACTAGTGATGGTGGTGGTAGAAAGAGAAAAGGTAAATAAAAAAAAAGGCGCAGTTGTGTGGCCCCCACCTACCGCTGTGCTTATTTGCCAACCCGAGAGAAATCTATTGGGTCAGTTTCCCCCCGAATCGTCAATACTAAAGCTTACCCCTCCATCTGAACTGCGAGAGCCAGCAGCAGCAGAGGAATGTCTTGTTCTCTCTCTTTCTGGAACTCTTTTTACAACCGATTCGGAATTGAGGGGTTGGGGACATAATCCCGTCGTTCCCCTTTTTTGCATGCGCACCGTTCTCGTCTGTTCTCGATTAAAGTACGGTGTAAATCTAAAGGAAGGAGAATAGAAGATTGGGGAGAAAAAAAAGAAAAGAAAATCCTTAGCTATTCCAGCCGGCTTTCGTTTTCTTTTACGGTTACGACGGAACCGGAATCACCCTCGGAGATGGTTATATTCCCTTCCGTACGTTTTCTTCTTCTTCTTTTTCGTCTTCCATATTAAATACATAAAGGAAATGGTCATCGTCGTTGAAACTAGATCACATTCGATTCAACCAAGGTGACACCAAGACCAAGCATATCCTTGACGCTTTCACTGGGCTCCCTCCACTTGGTGACGTGTAAAGTTATTTTTTTTTTTTCGACGCGGTTTGCGGTTTCCAGAAAAAGTAATTAGACTAGTATTTTTGTAGCTTCGGTCATCTCCTACCGGACACGGTTTTGTAACGAGCGCGGTTTCCCCTTGGCTTGGATCATATCTCTTTTACGAGAGGAAAAGTCATTTCTTTTTCCAAATATAAAATATTTTTTATTCTCAAAATGTAGCTACGTATTTGTCGCTTTTTTCTTCCGGGATGGATAGGCCACACTTATGTATAGATGGCGTCTATATACTTAAGAAGCCCTCCATCTTAATCAAGAGCCTCTATTGTCTTTTAATCTCTGGCTTTTCTGACTTTTTTCTTGCTGTGTGGCTTTCAAAAAAAGGCGTCCCGGGGACAGCTAGGAAAATGAAGTTGATTGACTGGATGAAATCAGTTTCGCCTCTCCTCTTCATACTCCACCATTTTTCACTGTGACTTTTGAAGAGAAGAGATTTTCTCCTATCCGACGAGGTACATAGTACAACATCCTAGGAGCAGAAGCAACAATCGGTCATGGTGTGTGCGCTGTTCCCATCCATGCTGACTCGTAGCCGCCGTATATAGTCTCGTCTCTCTTCCTGAAATCAATAACGTGTCAGACGTTGCCCCTGACATCGTCTCAGTTCCTACCCAACACTTTTCTTTTTTCGCGTTTTTTCTTATCCATCCGGCAACACGTTCTTGTTTCGCCTCATTTGCGGTTTCGTCTTCTTCTTCTTTTTTGGTCTATCTGTTGTTGTGTTCTTCTTTCTATTGCTACCTTGCTCAAACGACCGTTTCATTCGCTTGTTCTCACCTTTTCATCTCCTACATTTTTCCCCTCTTTGAAAATGGAAGAAAAACGGTTGTTTTTTTTTCTTCTGTCGGGGCTTGAGGTCGGAGATCATTAAAAGAAGAAGGAGGGGAGCATAAAAGCAGTCTTTTTTTTTTGGTCGAGAAGGGGCCGGACCTTGGAACCTTTGGGGTAAGATGGAAATCAGTTCTAGCTTCAGTGGCCATCTTCACAATTCGTTCGCCTTCTTGGCTTTTGCTGTTTCTTTTGCCACTTTTTTTCTTCTTCTTCTTCAGCAGCAGCAGCAGCGGCACACACACGCACATTCGTGTAATTATCGTGAAGCACGTCAACCCCTGGCGCGCGGCCCAAACAACAACACTCGAGGCTGCTGCTGCTTCTTTTTTGTATATTTTTGAAAAAATAAAAAAATAAAGTAAGAGAGAGAACGGAGAACCTTAGTAGAAAGATAGAGAAGGGCTATAAGAGCAATCGGATGTCGACCGGTCAGCGTAACATTGTAACAAACAGCCGGGCCCGACCAACCAGGTGATAATCCCGTGCAATCTTTCTTGCTTTTCTTCCCCTTAAGGCTCTGTCCATTTCTCTTTCTTTGTTGCCCCGTATCCATGACAACAACAATTCCATCTCTTTTCTCTCTTTAGCCAGAAGAGAGGGACTTTCCCTCAGACTATTGCGTAAAAAGTAGATCTTGACAGAAAGCCAGGTTAGCGCCTCCTCATCACGGTGCTCAACATAAATCATAATTACCTTGGAAGATTTATATGTTAGGTCTTTTGAGCCCGTTGACGAATTGCCAAATGTTGCTACTACTATTTCTTATTTTGAAAATAAAAAGAAAAGAGAAAGAAAGAAAGAAATGTTTGCCCTACAAGAAGATTGCTGAGCCCCATTGACGCTGGGTTGAAGGAACGGATCAGTCGAAATCGAACTGCATAAAATGGCCATGTTTCTCTCCTCTTTTGGAGTAGCGACCCCGTGTCGATAGAGCACGACGGAAAAGATAGAGAGAGAGCTAGCTAGCTTTCTAGGGAAGGATATGGTGTTCACGCGTGATAAACATGGTCGATGAGGGTTGTATAGAAGGGAGCAGAGCAGAGCGGAGCGGAGCCAGCCCACCGGGGATTTTGTTATACTGCTAGACGAAGGCCTCTCAATCTTGTATACATTCAGCAGTGATACAGGAGCAGGAGAAGTAGGAGCAGAGCAGTGTGTGCCTCTCGTCCCATTCTAATCGTTCCCTCTGCACGCCTATATGGCCTATTGGCTCGGCTGGCACGATCAAAAGACAGCACACCCGATAGAAAGAAGAAGAAGAAGAAGGAAATCTGGCGCTGGGGATGCTCACGTCTTTTGACGCGCACAATGTGGGCCATAGCCTTCCGTTTTGTTCGGATGCTTCTTCTTCGCCTGGTGATCCCGCCAAAAAAAGAAGGAGAAGAAAAAAACGCGCAGCTGGGCAACTGTCAAAATCGATATCGCGTGACGCAGCCGCTTCGGCACACAGACAGACATTCATTTGTTTTTCGGGATCTTGTTGTTGCTAAAAAAATAAGGAAAACAAAAATAAAGAGAAGGTGCCAAGGGGGTTAAGAGGACGACGGCCCGGAATGCCGATGTCAGCTCGTCTTTGGCCATATAGGTGACGGACAGCACTTTGCACCCGGCGTCGTGGAGGAATGCGTCGCGTCAATTAGCGTCTTGTGCCCCTCCCACTAAACGCCCCCGTTGCGTGATGTCTGCCACCCCGATTTTCAACAGCTAGTCATCCCCCCTCTTCTTCGACGACGGAATATAGCGTCGTCGTCGTCCTGATGGGCTGTCAATTGTTCCAGTTGACGACGGATGCATCCTCCGAAAAGCACTTTGAGTCGTCGATCCTTTTTTCCTTTTTTCTTCAACTTATTAAAATTGCGACGGACGACTTGAACTAGAACGACGTCTCCCAGCTAATCAATAACATAGGAAGGCCTTTTTCGCCGCTCTAAAACTACACCGGGGTAGTACTTTCCGACCGCACGTCGGACGGCTGGATGGTTCCGAGACGGATTCGTTTCCGCATCTTAAAGAGAGAGAGTCTGGACGACTAGGTTTGGCAACAATAACAACAACAAGAGTGCTCTCTCTATGTATATATAAAGCCCCCTATATAGTTTTTTTCTGCATTCGTCAGCGTTTGTTTGATATGCATCTTTTCTCCTAGGCGCTCAGACAAGGACGCTAGTTTTTGTGTTGCCTCGTGTTCCTTCCTTTCTTCTTATATTCCCAAAGAAAAAGATGATGATGGGCTGATGCTGCTGACAATAGAGAAGAAGTCGAGGGGGGAAGCATCTTCTCTTCGTACTCTACTCAGAGTCTACTCTTCTTTTGGCCTAACTGACTTTGATGATGAAGAGGGGTGGCGTCGGACGGGGCTCATCATCATCATCATCCCAATTGCATCCTCCGCTAAACAACTTTTGTCTTGTGGCCTCGTCCCCATCAAGCCAATTGCCAAGATATTTTCTCCAGACTACTACTCCTCTTGTTCTCGTTCACATATCGGTCCGGGGGGCATTTCAGTTTTTTCTTTTCTTTTCGCCATTTTCTCAGAAGAGCTCGCGCGCCGCCGTGATGTTCCACTGGATGCTGTATATAGGTTTGTTGATCCTCTTTTGTTAGACTCAGAGAGAGAGAGAGTTGGGTCGGGTGTAATTGTAACGGACGACCGGACCGTCCGAATGGGGGTGTGTATTATTAGTTCCGCATCGCGCTAATCCTTCGCTGGGCTAGCTCTGCTCTGCTCCTTCATATGCTCTCTCTCCCCCTACTGCTATTATTATTACATTGAGAAATATGTACTCGTCGTTGAACCCTGGTACATGCCCCAAGTATCATTGAATAGTTCCCAGAAAAAGCCATCCGGACTATATAGGGGTGCGGCGCGGAAGACTTCCGCCGTGCACCACTCCTCTTTCACCTAATTGACTTTGTTTTCTTCTTGATGAAAAAAAAAGATGTTTTTTTTTCTTCTACCAAAAAAAATATTATCCGAAAGTCTATTGGTAAAATTGAGTTCTTTATAGCCTTACGGTGGTAGGTAAAGGTTTTGATAGGTAGAGGTCGTAAATGATCCAATTTATTTGGCGTTGGCTGCAGCTCTGACGTCAGAAGAGAAAAAATGAATGGCCATAATACACGTCGACGTGAAAATATCGCTTTCAAAGTCGATACAAGACTCTCAGAAATGAAGAGTTATACGCGAGCAGCTAGAAGAAAAAAAAAAGTTTGGTGTCTACAATAAGAAAACCCCTAGGTCTCTCTCTTTCTCCAGAGAGTGAAGCGATTGGTTGCGTCTTTGCGTGCGTTGATTGAATCACAAGTCTGCTATTGATTGAATAGACATATCACGATGGAACTCGATTCTGGCTGGGTATATCTTGCGGCGTTGTTGTACGCGTTGTTGGGCGCGACGGATGTCGGATCGATGCGCCCCTCGCTCGCTCTCTCGCTCGTTGAAATTCTATGGTATATAGAAAAGCGATTGACGCCCCGACACTCACGCACAGAGCGCGCGTGCCATCGCTGTCCATCGACCACGTCCGTTTTTATTTCTTTCTCTTTTTTTGGACGTAAGAGAAGATGCGCGCCGGATCGATGGGACAGGTGGCACAGCTCTCAACTTTGACTTTTATCCGCGTTTCTTCGTCTTTTTCTTTTACTTCTTATTTTGAGAAGCTCCAAAATGGAAATTTTCCAGCCCTTCTCCTCTTTCTTTCTTTCTTTCTTTCTTATTTGCGGCCTTCGATGTAATAACACATAATCGGCTTAGGTGTGTCGAGTGCTCCTCTTTTCTCGACGTCGTCCCCCCCCCCTTTTCCACCACCACACCACTACTACTACGACGACTACCGTACCACCACCATCGTACAGAAGCGAACATCAAAGTAGTCTAGTACTTTTTAGGTGGCGGTGCTCAGGCGATAGGGAGCTTAGAACCCACTCGCTCGAAATTCAAAATGGATTTTTTTTTCCTCCCTTTTCCTCCAACCCTCCACTTTTCCTCAGCTCTTCTATTCGTCGTAGAGAGACGACCCGGGGTCTTTTCTACACAGGCACAGCTTAGGTAGTCATATCGCAATCATTCGAGGACTCTCTCGCTTCTGTTGTGACGTCAATGGCTGTCTGCGCGCAATCGGGGAGTTTGAATCAAGAGCTTCCCTTTCAATAGATTGGATTACATCCGTATAGAGCAACCTTAGCGTCTCGTTCGGCGGAAATCATTTACGCCAACACCAGCCGCCGAGATTTTCTTTTTCTTTTCTCCTCATCAGTAACTCTGTGCGCGCTACTCGGAGAGTTTCGGGGATTGGGTCGTCGTCGTCGACCGCAACGGAAGTTGTGTCCGCACCGGATGATGTCACCCCCAACGCACACATTTCCGTGATTATAACCAATCGTGTTCACCTTGCCGTTGGCGCCTTTTAACCAGTTTTGCTCCGTCTATTAAGAGAACAATGATTTTCTCTGATTTTCACGCTTGATTTCCATTCGAAGCCCTTGTCCAATCGTCTAATAGTCTCTGCGTCTATTTATCGATGTTATCTAAGGCTTTTTTTTTTTTAAAAAAGATTTGGAAAGGGGGGAAATTGGAATCGGGAGAAGGAGGCTAAAAGGGTTGAACGAACCGGCCTTGATGAGTAGGCAACATTGTCTGTTGTTGTTCTCCTTTTTTCTTCTTTTCTCTCAACTCGTTGCGGTAGAAAATTCCTTTTCAAAATGTTGAAATCTCCTCTCGGAGGGGGAATTCTTTATTGCCTCTCTCTCTCTCTCGTAACAATATGTCAAAGAGCCGTTGTCAGGCCGAACAATTAGCGGCCGTCGGACAATAGGCCATGATGCCGCAATTCTTGAATATTGCCGATGACAATGGTACATACGTACATACATACATATATATGCATCGGATCTCCCCGCTCCGAGCTAGCGGTACGTTTTGATTGACACTGGAAACTTTTTAGACTTCGTCGACAGAGTGCATTAATCTCATTTGACGTCCGTTCCCCGTGTCGCATAACCGAATTTCGCCCCTGGCGAAAATTTTTCGCCTTGCAGATTGCGAAGAGATGCGAAAGTGCTTGTTAAACTGATCAACTCATTAATACTCCGGGGTCTGTGAGACATAATTCAATTAGAGTTTTAATGGAGAGCCGCAGTATGTGGGAGAGGGACCAAATAAGTCTAGTCAAAGTGAAATCTTATATTGGAGGCGGTAGTGGCAGGAGCACTCTGATGTCACTTTAATGCGGCCTTTACTTTTCTTTCGCTTCAAAGCTACTTGAAAGATTCATTTAAAGCGATGCTACTGCTGCTGCTACCATTCCACTCTACGGTCACTGAGCACTATCGCGAATGATATTCAACTCCCTCGCTCCCGCCCTCCCTCTCTTTAACGCCCGCCCATGTTATCAGTCGCCATCTGGCACCGGTCCCCGTATTGTGTCATCCGTGAACTCGCAAGAGTACACAGTACTACAACTTTTGTAGTATTTGATTATTAGATATCTCTCCCCGAGTCTCTTCTTCCTCCTTTTTTTTACCCCCGACAGAAAAAAAAAGTCGGAGAGAATATAAGAAGAGAGGATTAGAGCGTGGTCGGAAATGATGACGATCCGTCTCTCCCCATAGGAAATTGGTCTAATGCGAAAGACAGAGTGAGGGGGGAAAGAGGAAGGAGCTTAGAGATGGAAATAGATTGAGTAGTACTATATACTACGATAGTTGTAGTAGTAGGAGAAAGATATTAAGAAAACAAGAGGAAAAAGAAAGAAAAATCAGAAAAACTAATATTGAAATAAGCGACGACGAGCTTGGCAAACGAAGAGTTGTCGTCTATAGGCTCTAATTAGTTGGCAGAAGCACAACAACGCTTCCCATCCCGATCAAAAGCCGTCTAGTTGTATAATGTCATTGTATTGTAAGCTGCTTAAAACGCGCGCGCCGGAGCGCCTCCTGCCAAAACACACCGCGAGTTGGTTGTTGTTGTTCTGGGGGTTGGGAGAGTTTTGTCTGTTGCAGAAAACGATTTGTTTCCATCCGGAGCTAATGAGATGTAAAATGGTTTCTGCTGGCGCGCGCGCGCGGGCGCCTAGGCCCCCCTCTATTTCCCCCCTTATTGTTTGAATTGGGATTTCTTTTTGTTCTCTCTGTTTTTGGAGAAGAGAAAAAAAATAGAAGAAGATGAGGGTGTTTTTCCTCGCACGCAAACACGAGAAATGTTGCGCGTGTTGTGATGGATCGACGACAACGGGTCGCAGCAGCTGCAGCCACCGACTTGTTTTTTCCCATTTTTCTCTCTTATTTTCTCTGCACCTTTTTCCTTTCTTTTTTTGGGGAAGTTTTCTTTGACGCAGAGCCGGCGTTGGCGGACGCGTAACGAGGTCCTCAGGGAAGCGCTCAATTATATGTGCGCCCCATCTCTCGGCGCGTACACTGCTCTCATACTACTACTACGTACGTACTGTAGTTTCAGTGCACAAGTGAACAAGGAGAAGAGTCGCACTGGGCCGGCCTTCTCTGCGGCTTTTCGTTATTAGTTATTATGATTACACTAAGTTGAGATGGGCTAGAAGGAGAAGAAGAAGAACAAAAAAGGGGGAAATTGAAATAAAAGAGATGCTGCTCAAGCGCTAGAGTAGCTACAGGACTATAAGGTCAGTAGTTGGGGGGCTATAAGCATGATGGAGGCCAATCATGCTGCCTGCGACGGCTGCTGCTGCGTGCTTGATGATGTTAGTGGTCCGGGGGTAATGGTCGTCCGTCCCTTTTTCTTCTTCTTCTTCTCTTTTGTTTTGATACGGCTCAACGGGCAAGACTCCAACAAAGATTTTCATCTCTCTTCTACTTCGTTCTTCTTCCTCGAGGATCTGGTTCTTCTTATTCTTTTTCCAGCTCTGTTATTCCATGCGCTGTGTAGATGCGCGTTAGTTTCCGTGACGAGGGCCATCCGTCTTGCTGTTGCTGGCGGTATCCGAGGCCGAGCCCCGAACACGACCGTAATTGCTGATAAAAATAACTGTAAACATGTTGGAAGATTTTTCATTCACGGTTTCTTTTTAAAAAAAAAAAGAACTTCTATTCTTTTTTTTTTGTCCAACCTTCCTCACACATCAACGATCCATCAGTTCTAGTTTTTTTTCTCTTTCGTTCTTGTAACCGAAGGAAAAAAACATAGAAAATGTTTTTCCCCCTCTCGAAATAGATCGGTTAGGTGAGCCAACGAGTCACGTCTGAAAGTATCACGAAGGAAAATCAAGTGAGAAAAGGGAGAGAGAGAGAAAAAAATATTAGACAAACCGGGCGTACAATTTTAATGATGGCGCTATGTACATCTCTTCTTCTTCTTTTTTTTGTTGTTTTATAACGAGAACGCGAGCGGCGTTATTCTTGTTATTCGGGGGAGAGAGAAAACGAAAAAAAAAGTATCGAGTTTTTTTTTTTATTTGGGAAAACTGGTCGTGCCGTAGTTTATTGTTATGCGGAAATTGAAACACAAAAGACGGAAGGGAAACTTTATCCGAATGTTGTGTACTGTGGGACCTTATTCTCCAGTTTCCACCTAGTAGGTATCTTTATGGATGAGTCATCAACTATTGCTGCAGCTGCCAGTCTTGTTGTTCCCCCCTTCCTCATGTGATTATGCCATCCATATTATTAACACCGGGCGACTTTGTTTTCGCCGGCCGTCACCTAAAATAACAGGAGGCAAATGCCAATATTTTCCAGCAACAAGATGGAAAATAGGTGGAGGAATAGAAAAAGTTTTGTTGTGTTGTTCCATTCACTCCACTCTACTAGTAGCGGGCTTTTGTGTGCTTAAATAGCAGTTGCGACTTCCCTTTGACATCCTGGGCTGTGTAAGGTGTGTAACAATGTCAACATTATTATGCTAACTAGCGACAGGGTTCTCTCTCCTCGCTCTTATCCATCAAAGCGCGTTGCATCCGAAAGCTCCGCTAGCGCGCACGCCTTATCCAGCAGCAGCAGCAGCAGCAAGAGTTTTCCAGAGGGGTGAAAGTTTGATGTCGTCGAGTGGTGTTTTGGCTACCGCTCTCTCCGACTCTCTCGGTGATAATGATGATGACAACGCGTAAAGCGATACGGTTTAGCCAGTTGGCGGATGCAAGACTTTTTTTTGTAACTCTATTTTATTCTATTTTTTATATCTACCAGCATATGTCATCCGCCTTTTGTAATTAAATCCGCTTCAACTATTTCTACTCTCTTTCGCCGTCCACAACAATGTTAATATGAATGTTGTGTCCGTTTGGCCTCAACAAGCGAGAAGCCCCGGAGCGAGAGCCCTCATATTTCGTTTTGTTATATTATTTTTATATATTAGATTTTTTTTCTTGTTGTTGTTGTTGTTGTTGTTCATTCTTTCCGACCCTTCTTCTCATCATCTGGCTGTAGTATATATATATATATACCGCACAGCTCATGTCGGGCCAACAAAGACTGATTACACTAATTATTTGTGGAAACAACACCAAAAAAAATGGCCGAGCGAAACAATGAGAGCTGGAAGGGGTCTTTCGCCTCGTAGCATTCCACAAACGATGGGCCACTTAGGAGAATGTTTACCAATTCATTAGCGAAAATGACACTTTGAAGTCTAATCACGTTCTCCAACGATGTTTTAAATTCTTCTTTTGTTTCTGTGTGTTTTTTAACGACAGATTTGGTGTGGATTCGAGTGAGAAAGAGCAGCTGACGAAAAACAAAAACAAAAGAAGAAAAAGAAGAAAAAAAGGAAAAAAAGACCGGATAAACATTTTTATGTTGTATGCGGGCCAAACATGGCTGATTTGATCGGTCGGCGCCATCCTTCCACAGCGTCAACGACGATCCCTTCAACAGTTCACTGTGAGCCTCAGTGGCGTTCAGAGGACGATTCGGAGGAGCAAACGGAGGATTCGTCCTCATCGGACGAGCGCGAACCGTTACACAGCGAAGCTCACCAGCCACCGCCACCACCACTACAACATCAACAGCAGCAGCAGCAGTCGTGTTACCTGAGCTCTGAGACGCCCTTCAGCGGCGGAGTCACGCCCAATCACCCAGGTAATCCATCTCTCGGGTCGTTGTTGTCACGATCCCCAACTAGTTGGACTCCCAAAGTCTCCGTTCTCTTGTCTATCTTGACTAATTCAAACTGCAGCTGCTGCTGTAGTCCTTTAACGTCCTTTCTCTGGCTTGTGTGCCTAGAGGAATGTCTCTTGTGTTCCTAGAGAATTAATGACGAGAGCCCAATGGTATAATCCCGCTCGTAAAAGTAGTCTAGGCCCCCAGCCACCACTAATTGTCTCGGCTGGAGACCTAGCCTCCTCGTTCTCCTTCTTCTTCTTTTTCTTTCTTGATGTTTATACGCACACAAACATTTGCCGCCAGCTGGCCAAGTGCTCTTCTTGATTGGATTTTAATTAATCGTTTGATTCGATTATACGTTTCTCCGACTCTCGGACGGCTTGACCTCGTGTAACTACAGAACAACCTCTTTGTAACTATAGCCTCTAAAAATCAATGGACTGCAATCTAGACCCATTCAACCGACGCCGTGTAATCAGCCTCGTGCACGTCAAGATATCAAGTCCGCTCTATAAATACAAAGAAGAACCAAAAGATGAAATATATATATATATATAAAAAGAAAAAACACGAGCAAGGCGTCAATTTGATGGTCTTCATCTTTTCTGGAATCGCCGCGCGCATCGCATCGCATCCTTGATTTGTATTATCCTTGGCGTCTTGATTCCTTATTTCTCTTATTCAACCGTGACGTGTCGGTGTAATGAATGGAACAATCGCGTTCACTTCTCGGGCGTCCCAACGACTGTACAGTGTCGAATATAATTGGATAGAAAAGCTAGGAGGTTCACAGCGAGCGAGCGAGGCAGTTCAAAAGGAAAGTGAAACATTCTTTTGCTTTTGTGTTTCTGTCTCTGTCTCTGCGCCAGCTGGGGCTTAGAAGAAACGGACCGTCCGAACCGACGGGGAAGTATCACTCACGCGGAAAGATGATTCATTCTGGTTAGCGTGACCGGTCTTGATACAGATTACGGCGGCGACGACGACGAAGCTCGTCGTAAAAAGTAGTCGGCTTTTGTGGGAGCAAATCTAGTTGTATGTACATAAGAATAAATAGAAGAAAGAGAAAGGAATGTAAATACAAAAAAGAAGAAGAAGCGAACCAGAGCTTGTTATTTCCAGTTCTCGGGGTAAAAGGGCAAATGTCGACTGATTTCCCCCCGACTGCCAAAACTCCCGCGGCCTGTACAAACAATGGTGAGCCAGTCCTTGTCATCATCATCTCTCCTATACTGTACCAGATATGTACTAGTAGTCGTCGTCGTCGTCGTAGTTTTGAAGGAGAGCACAGCTCCGCGTGCGCGTGTGTTTGTTGGCCTCGTCTGCCGGGGTAGAGGCGAACGGCGCACTCCTGCAGATTGGGTCCAAGTCACGGGGCATTGTCTTCTCTGGCTGACTCTGTTTGCCCTTTTCTTGCGGCAATATTGGTATTAAGCTCTCTTGCGAAACTTCACAGGGTCGGATTATTGTCTGCTGCCATCACCCCTACCCTCTTTCCTTTATTACTACATGATCATTTATTTTTCTTCCCCCCTTCTCTCTTGACTCGGACGGGACAAAAAAAAGATGACTAGTGGAAGAGGATCCATCTATTGATTCTGTCGTGTGCCATACCATCGAAACCCCTCTCTCTCTTTTTCTGACCGTCAATGTGTTTGTAGGGTAAAGAATGAGACAGATATAGACAGTCGCTCCCTCTCTCTCTTTACTCAAATACTCTGGTTCGATCCCGACCGATCGAATTCCATCCAATCAAATCGAAAGGATCTATTTAGATGTTTTCCTTCTTTCTTTCTTGGTTTTTCTTAGCCATATCAATTTTAAATGGGGAGAATATGTGTGCTGTTGCACCAGGAAGAATAGAATAGTGAGGCCGGAAATCTGTGTGCGCCGCATCATCTCTTAAGGGAATCAATAGAGTAAATAAAGCAAACAGAGAGAGAGAGACGAGGAACAAGAATAGCAGACGAGTACCGAGAAGAAAAAAACTAGCGTACTGCTCTTCGATGAACGACGAAGAAATTAAAGCTGTTCGGAAGCTGAAAGTTTTTCTTTTCTCTTTTTTTCTTGACTTTTCCGCTCCCTATTGAAAAGAAGAGGAGATGGGAGAGAGAAGGAAAACATCTAATCTCACTAAAGTGGTCCTTGACGTTGGCGAAGGCATAAGAGTGATTGCTTAACTTTTTTTCTTCTTCTTCTTCCTTCTTGGGTCTTTCTCTTTCCCATCCGACGACCGACTCTTTTCTTCTTTGACTCGTACATCCCTTTTTCTATTCAGTGAACTCACGAACCGATCCTCCGTCGTGATTTTCGCGCAAATCAAACTTATTCCACCTGACGTCCTCGGCCAGCAACGATGGCTATCAATTCCAAAGAGTGAAAATAGATTGGAGTTTTTTTTCTTCTTCTTCTTCTATTCTTCTCTTTGGTGGACGGACGGCCGATGTTTTAGCACATCGTAAAGAGCAAACATCAACAAAAGAAACATCTAAAAAGAGAAGACGGAACTATATCGGAGCCGGACCTTGTACGGTCTGGAAAAAGCCTCGGAATGCGTAATGAGCCACACGGCAATTATTCCGTCATTTTCCCACCTTTTCTCGTCTGAGGCGTCGAACGTGATCCCTGATACTTTTCTTATCGAGAATTGGGTCGCTAGAAGTTATCTCCAATCAGTCTTTTGAAGGAAAAACACACGTGAAACGAGAAAAAAGGCGCACGCGATGTTGGACGGGATTTGTAGCGTGAAATAAAAAAGATCACAGCTTCCTCTGTTGAATTCTCTCGGCGTGTTGATTTTATATATTCGTCGCCCTGTCCTTATATAGCAGCAACTAACGCCAGTCTGTAATAGACGACTCTTCCGCTTCCGGAATAGAGGCGCTTAGATAGGCGTTTTGTGTCGATAAAAGAGCGGAGAATGGTCCGAATTTTTCTATCCGTGTTCCGGGGACACAACAAAAGTTGGGAAACGGGTTGGCCCGATTTTCCTTTTTTTTCCCTCTGTCGTCCGCACTTTTCACGGACGAGTAGATTGACGTGCTGGCTGGCTAGTGAATGGCCCGCACAAGTTGATGTATCAGAATGTCAATTTCATCCAGCGCGCGGGCGGCCAGGAATAAATAACACAAACAGTCAGACAGGACGTACACTGCCGAAAGGGATGAAAGGTGGACTCTCTCTCTTTTTTCGTTTTCGTTTTCGTCGTTGTTGTTGTATATTTTCCAAACCGACATTTCTATTTTCCAGTTTAGATTTGTTGGAAATGGGACAGGAAATTAGCCGATGCGCTGGTGCGTGCAACTTGATCCCCCTCGCGCACTGATCCGCTCTCTTGACCGCTGCCCGGGAGCAGCAACAGCAGCTAGTCGTACTAGTAGTCCCGGCTGCTCTTTCTATATATCTCTGATGCACGCGCCCCTTCAATTTGCATGTACCAAGGCTAGCCGGAGGTTTTGCGTCTACTGGTCCGCGCGCTTGTCACGAAAAAAACGAAAAAGAAAACACGCCCGGGCTATCATCGTCTGACATTTTCTCATTCTCTTTTTCTTTTATTCTTTATCATTTTCTAGTTTACTTGTCTTTGCTGCCGGCCTTTTTTTTCCTCTTTTGTTTCGAAGGAAAGGAATAATGCGCCAGGCACAGCCACACTTGACACTCGCAATGACCCCAGAAAACGTTTCCCTAGGCAATTATTTCCACACAGGGCAAACGCCTCGGTCTCTAGCTAGCTAGCTGGAATGTTATACAGACTATACATAAAGTGTTACAGAGTAGGAGAGAGAGAGAGAGAGCGGCCGGCTCCTACCACACTATGTGATGAAGCAAAGAGGCAAAAGAGAGTCACGCACACGCCAACCCGTTGATGATGATGATGACGGCGCGGTCGGTCCGAAATAAAAACATAAAAATGGAGAAAGAAAATCCCGGGGTAGTACGTGCGGCAGCCAACATGGGGGCAGCCGGCACAACGAGGAAAAAACATGCTTATCCACTCGCTTGATTCGTGCTGACTGATGATGGAATGAGCTGGTCGACTACTCGTCTATGTCACCCGTCTTCATCGTCGTCGTCGTCGTCGTCGTCCCTCGTAGCTCGTTGCAGCTTATTTATTTATACCATTGTGCTGTGTGCGCCCGTCGCTGGAGGAAATGAGGACCTCTCATCATCAACTCGCCCTCTTTTCTCTCTCTCTACTATAGTGGATCCATCGTCTATCCATCTCTCTCTCTCTCTTGTGTGTGTGGTGTGTGTTTGTTGGCGTGTCGCCGCCATTTCCCCAGACGCAACAACATACCACCACACGAATCTATTTGACGGGGTCTCTCTCCTCCTCTTGGTTGTTGGAAAAGTGCACTCGAGACGACGTGGACACATTATCCGAGGCGACCTTCCGACATTCTGTATACCATCCACTTTGTCCTGACAAAACGGAAGCTATATAACAAGCAAACAACAGCCCAAGACGGAATTTTTTCAATTTATTTGACTCTTTTTCTTTTCTTTTATATTGCGCACTCTAAGGTTACGAGTTCCAGCAGCGCCATCATCATCCGACAAACATGTCTGAAGAGGATTTTGACGGCATGTACAACAATTGCGGCGGAGAGTACGATCAGGATATTGGACATCCGCATCAACGCCACGGCCAGCGCAACAACAGCGTCCAGCAGCACAACAGACGACAACAGACTAAAGCGCAACACGTGAGTATATCTACTACACATATATCTTTCAAAGTCAAGAAGACTACAAAAAGAAAAGTTTTCGGTTGGGGTGATGGACGGTGACTCTGTCGACACGCCTCCGTCCCGTCAGCGACAAGACGGTGCCCCGAACACAAGTGGGAAGTAACCAAGATGAAAAGGAACTGGGCGAGGAGGAGTTTTCTTTCCTTTTTTCTTAGTGTCGTGAGCTACATCAGAGGCCCCCATACATACACACATATATATATATATATAGAATAGGCTACGTACAACAGAGGGAAACGCCGTACGTCTGTGTTATGTATGTATGTATGAACCTGTCGAACCGTGCGCAGAACACAGGGACCTGTAATTATACGCTGAGCTCTTCTCAGACGGGGGATTTACGAGCGTCTTGCATTCAAAAGAAAAAGAAAAGGAAAGAAAAATACGTAGACCCGAAAGAATAAAGGGGAGAAAAAAAGAACGACGACGACCAGGAACCAAACAGCTACTACTATAGAGAGAGAGAGTCTTTTATGGTAATCAGACCAATGACTTTATAGATATTCGGGCGCGCTGCCGCGGCCGCCCATATGTGTTCGGGGATGTTTCCTCTTTCTTCTCTCCTTCAGTTCTTCAGTTCCCTTTTTTGAATAAGAAGAAGAAAAAAGAAAAAGAACCCTCCGAATTTATGTGACTAGAAGAAGAAGAAGCTAGAAACCCATCAAGAGAGGATATCTTATGTGTTTCGTCTTTTTGTTTCCCCCCGTCTTGTTTTTGTTTTTTCTCCTCCACCGCGCGCATCGTTCCCTTCCACCTTTAGACTCTCTTGATTATTTATGTATCGAGTATTATCCGCTAGCCAATAGGTTCGCCCGTATAGGTTATTTACATACACATCGTCGTCCGCGAGGGCCGTGTGTGCGCGCTCTTTTGAAAGGTTCCCCATTTTCCACGGGACGGGACCCAGCTATTCATTAACATTTGGCACGTCAAGACGTAAAAAGAAGAAAAACGAACGAACCCAAGAGGAAATTGGTCAAACAAAATATAATTTTCGATTTTTTTCCCCCTTTTTTCTTCCGCTTTTAAAAGGTTGGATCTTCTCCGCGTTCGGCTGGGCTTGGCGGCTCGCGGTCTGGTCGAGGCCAGCACCAGCATCATCATCATCATCAGCCGCCGCCACCACCACCGCCACTGCAACAGCAGCAGCCGCAAGATTTGATGATGAACAGCCCCCAGCACCAGCATCAACGATCCGGACGAGGCGGTCGCTTGCCCGTCGGCTCTAAATCGCCGTCGGCCAGTAGCCAGTCGGAGCCCAGCTACCCGGACAACGGCATGGAACCATACTCGACCCTATCAGGTAAGAAAAGCCAAGGCGAATTCTCTCTCTTTCTAGTTTCTACGACTATAGTCTATAGCCTAGCAGCTAGCCTATAGACGACCTCCTAATCGTTGAAGCAATTATTCCAATCCTCTCGATCCAGCTCTTCCATCAAACGGTGGAAACGTGGGCCCCAAATTGCTTTTTCGTCGCTTGGTTTAACGAATCTCCGGCCTCTCGCTCTGTTAGAAAGAGATAAAACCCACTGAGACTAGAAAATCAAGAGAGAGAAATCTATTAACAGTCTCGTAAATAGAAAACAACTGAGGGGGAAATAGTTTCAGTTGGTCCAATGGGGGGCGAGAGCTGAGAGAGAGAAAAGCAGCGAAAAGAAAAAGAAAAAAAAAAAGATTTGTTTTTCTTTTCTCTCTACTTGTAAACACTGGAAGTAAATCACGAAACGAGCGGGTGGCAGCTCGTTACGCCCTCTGTAATGACGGCGGAGAAATCTCATTTCTTCTACGCCGGCTTCCAACAACAAACCCGTTCGCCTCGATTGAAACTCTTTCGTAATGTGCGCTAATTTTTTTTTTGTTTCGTTTTCTTCCATTCTCGCAATTCGCCCCGAGAGCTCTAAAAGTTCATTGCACCATTCCGTACTTACTACAACAAGGGTGTGGCGGTTTCTCAACGGCCATTTTCCTTTTTTTTTTGTGTGTGCCGGAGCGCACGCACAAGTTCAAATTCATTTTCCTCTACTTGCCGCCGTTGTTGTTACGTCGCTATCATAAATCACAAAAGTTTATATCTACGTGCCTGTGCGCGTTACACTTGAAACGAATCACGAAATTCCGTTTTTTTCCCGACCGTTCCGTGTTTAAGAAAGAAAAAAAACAAGTCTGGATAAAACTTTTATTCGGAGGAGGGCGATGTTTCTCGCTGCCGACGGTTTACTTCCGGATTGCTTCGACACGATACGTGGGAGAAGAGATCTTTACTTAATCGTCATTTGTCACCCGGAAACTTTCCCGTCTCGAACGCAAAGTTAGCAGCAGCTAGTTTGGTGATCCTGTTTTTTTCTCTCTCTCTGCCGGCTGAACTTAACAGATCGTCTTCTTCTTCGTCGTTGACCTCTTACTTGATTCCTTGCAGTAGAAAAAGTTGCAGTCGTAAGCTTTTCTTCAAATTGCCCTACTACTTTTCCCCTCTTTTCACTCCTTCTTCTTTTTTGTTGATGCTGCTCTCGGCGTCTTCGCTCGGTAAAAGCTAGCGGTTGTCTGTGTACGCCAAGAGATTGGGAGAAAGTGTCTTGATGGCTGAGACGGCACTTTGCCTGATCGTATTGATCTGTGTGATTGAATCTGGCGCTACTCACTGCTCTTTGGTCGTAGTATACCGTAGTACTACTAGTCGGCTAGGAGCGCAGAGTCTAGTGCACTCTGATGTGTCGTCGTGTCAATCGGCGAATCGACGACGGCGCCGCGACGACGACTTAGTCTTCATTGAAATGCATCGCTTGATGCTCCTCCACTCGCATGCCTCAACCAGTCGTCGTCACCAGAGTCCCAACTGGACCCCCTTGAAAGAAGACTGGGTAGAAAAAAGGGGAGAAAGCTTCGAAAAAAAGAGAGAAAATAGGATTTCCAGGCAGCTGCCTTGTGTGAATCACATCCGGACTTGTAGTAGTAGTAGTACTCCCTCATCTCTTTGCTCTCTGTCCCATTCGAGTTATCCTCTCCCCGGCTTCTTCTTCTTCTCTTTCAGCGACTGAGCAACATCCCAGTTGAAAAGAATTGACGGATAGTGCTGCTCTACTCCTACTCCTCGTTCACCCTCTGCCAACACATGCAACTGCTGCTGCTGGTGCCTTCAAAGAGAGAGAAGGTTCCAATTTCACGGCCATCCTTGTGTACTCGCATAAGGATTCTCCTCCGCCCACAGGAACTTTTTGACATTGTCCATTTTACGTTTTCTCCCCCCTCAGCCAGTCAACCCCACCCTATATCCTCCTCTGATTCTTCCTCTTACACGCTCGCTCGCTACCAGCTGACTTTGATTGAAAAGTCAACACTCCCCCCTATCTACTCAAAAAGCCAACATAAACTTCTCTTTTGGGGACTTTTTTTTAAATATTTTTCTTTAAAAAAAGAAAACATTTTTATTTAAATTTTTTTTAACACCGACAATTACAATTTTTGGCTCCCCAAGTGCTAGTTTTCCTTTTTAAAAACTCGTAAGTACCGTACGGTATATATATATATAAAAGGAAGAACCATTTAAAAGGATTATTTCTTCTGGCTCGGGATGACCCTTTTCACCCCCGGCTCTCGTCTACTCTCTCTCACCTGTATTTTTATTATTATGATTCCCTTCAACGTTTCGTTAAGCCGTTTTTCTCCCCCATTTTCTCTCCCTTTTTGATTCGGTTTTTATGTAATCCGCTCTCCAAAGTTTTCAACACGAACAATTGAGGGAGACGCGCAGTCCTTGTAATGGAGCGGAATGAACGAGTTGAAATAAGCTAGAGAAAAAAAATACCACTCGCCTTTAGCGCTCTGGAAGGAAATCACGTAGGGCGGAATCGCCCCGCAGCCGCTCGCCATATCATTATGATCTCTTTCCAAGTCTTTTTTTTTTTTTTTAGTAGCATTCTCCACTTTATGAAGCTTAGACCATTGGACGCGACTGTTGGAAATGTCAACGGCTTTTTCTGGTTGTTTGCAGTAATCAGATTCTCGTTAGAAAATGCATCATCTTATAGACTTTCTCGGAAATTATGGAGATGGAAAAAAAAAGAAGGAAAGAGAGAATTTCCTCCGAATTATGCAGAGGGGGGGCTTTTGCGTTACTACTATTTGAATAGGCTCATACATCAATTTGATTGGGTTTGTGTCGATGAAGGCACCGTGTTAAACTGGCCGCAGCTAACGACAGGGGGTTTGGCCGTTGTTGGTGGTGGTGTCGGCAGGTTCGAACCGTTTTTCAGGTTGGTTTTCTCTCTCCAAGCGCCGCAATTTCTCATTCTCTTTCGGGAAAACCAGAAAAATGTTTGTATTATACATCTAAGAAGAAGAAGAAGAAGAAGAGGCTCCGGTGTACACTATAAAAAGCGATGATGATGGATAAGGGGGCTGCTGTTGGATGGAAGAAGAAACTTGGGGCCCGGAACTTGTCTTAAGAGATCGAGGCTCTGAAATCTATCGTAAAAAGAAAGACTAGCGTCTCTTTAAGAGTAAAAGAGAGAGAAAAGAAGCTTCGTCCACCTTGAGGGTGTTGGTATGTTCTCCCTTTTTACTTGGGCGTTCCATCTTCTGGGTCAAGACTGAGCTGCGCAAAGGGGAGAAGAAGCTCCGAGATGCTGTGAGAGAGCACCACTTATCATCATCATCGTCGTCGTCTATTCGGCTTTATTCTTTCTTTCTTCTTTTTCTTTCATTTTATAGTTCTGTACGGTTTTTTAAAAAAGCTGTCGACTTTTCGATGCCCGTTAATAATAGAATTGGGGTCAGCAGGAAGATCTAAAGAGACTTTCAACAAGTTCGATATTCGGCCATGTTTCGAGTGCAAAGTTGGGCGCCCCGAGAGGTATAGCGCACAGTGGCGTCGCCTTGAATAATAGAAAGCCATCTGTGATGAAGAAAAAGCCGGAGAAAAGTTGGGCAAGCATCACCGGAAGCGTACATCCCTTTTTGGCTTCTGCCTCGAAAAAACGTGTACTGTACGTACTAGACTTTTTTCTTCTTACCGGTAGGTCACGACATGTTTCGTCCGTAACAATCGAAATGAGCTGAAGAGGATTCTCTTAAAAGACATGTATATAGTAGACGGATACAATGCAACAATAGGACAAGACCGAAAGAAAAAGAGAGTCTTTTTGGGGGTTAGAAGAATTCCTTCACAGTGTCTAGTCCCTATTCACCCTGTTCGCTCAACTGGCTCGCATCTCCTTCGGCCTATAAAAGGTGCCGACCGACGAAACTGTGCGGGATTATAATATATTGTGATGGAACCCTCCTGGTCCTCCTCTTCTACATTTTTTTTTCTTTTTGTAAATTGTTGAAAAGATGGCAAGGAAGGAAAAAAAAAGGTAGATGCGGGCTTCCGCTGAGTAGTATAGACCAAGGGGGTTTTGGGTGTCCCTTTTTTTATATTTATACGTACCTTAAGTCTCTCTCTCTCTCTGGCTTTTTTCTCAGGTTCTTATGTATTGGGACAAATCGGTTGGACAGGGCTATGCTTCTGGCTCCGAGGGCTTCTGGCTGTTGCTTCTGCTTTCGTGTCCCCTACTTTTTCAACCAGGGGGTTTTACCCGCCAGTAGATAAATGACCGAGCTCCTTTTCTTTTTCTTTTTCTCTTTAAAAAAAAAAAGGACAGCCAAAGCTTTGGTAGGGGGTTGCCGACCTGGTATGTAACATAGCTACCAAATACGGGAGGGAGGGGGGAAGAAACGATGGGGGGACACCAGCTGGATGACTGGGAATAACAGGCCTCGGAGAACTTGTGAAAGAAACGGAAAAGAGATCTGAGAAGTATCCAATACAGCTGCCGGCTGTAGGGTTGCACCCACCATGGTTTTCTATGTCATCGAAATCGACTTTGAAGAAATTGAAGATGTCAGGGAAGGAGGAGGAGTAGGCCAGCAAAACTATTTACAATTATTTTTTTATTTAAAAAAAGAAAAAAAGTTGAAAACATTTTTGTCTCGAATGATTTGTCAAAAATGACACTTTCTTCTTCTTTGTTTAGTTATTTCTTCCTCTTCTTTACTAGAAGATGATCGTCGGGAAACAATATGAATTGGCATTTTTCTTCCGGGAATCTGTGCGCATGTCGCGTCGCGTCTCCTTTGAGATTCTTTTTCCCCCGTTTCTTTTTTCTTTTTTCCTTATCTCTCTACGCACATCGGCTTTGTCATCTTGAGTGTTGTGTGGGCGCCTCCGACAACACAGGACGATGGCGACTGGTTTTTTTCTTCTTCTTCTTCTTCTTTCTTGTCTTTCCTTTGCGTAAAGATATATATAAGGTTTTTATATTATGCTTGTGTGTGCTCTGCGCGCTTCCCGGTCGTCCCCGTGTCGCGCCGGCTGCGGGTTCCAACTCTGATAAGAGATCGTGATGAATGAGCCCAGAAAGAAAAGAGCCAAGGGAAAAAGAAGAAGAAAAACGGGGACCCCAAGTTAGAAATCAACAGGGTTCCCTTCTCTCTCTCTCTCTCTGTCTCAAATCAGTTGGAAAATGCCGCAATAAAAATCCCCTCTCTCTCTCCTGATTCGGAGGTATTAAAGAAGGAAGAAAGAGTTTGTTTTTCTTTTCTAGAAAAAAAGAAGAAAACTTTAACGCTTTTTATTAACCGAGTCGATAGTTGGAGGGTGACCGTGCGACAGGGCAACGATAGGTTCCTGATAATTATTACCAGCGGCTCTGTTGGTTGGGCTGTATATCCCCGCTAGGTTATGTTCGAGAGAGCTCTCTATCCCGGGCCCGATCGCGGTACACCTTTTTGTTGTTTTTTTTTTTTTCTGATTTCGCTGGGAGATCGAAAAGAGCCGATAAGAGCAAAAAGGGGGTATATATATTGACGATAGAGAGAACACGACGGGCCATGGTTTTCTTCTTGTTAATGAGCCATCTACTACAAGGATGCACTTTTCGGTCCTAGTTTGCTGGCCAGCCGCATCAGCACCCACCACGTGAGTCCGTCAACGTTACAACGTTTTCTTTTTACGACTTTCAAGAGGTTATTTTCTGTAGACTCTCCCTTTTGTTTTTTTTCTACCCGTTTTACAGCCGCGTAACCACAACAAGAAAAAGCATCACAATTGATTCTTAAATATTTATTATTTTAGGAGAGAGAAAAAAAGGCTAAATTTGGTATGTAATTATCTCCACTTTTATGGAATAACACGTGTTTCATGCGCCTCGTGATGAAAGCCAGCGTGGTTCCCTCTACTCTGTTTTTCTTTCTTTTTTTTTGAGGCTCTTATAGACCATCTTGACTTGGTATTACCCGAAATGTGTGGCGTTCGTTCTTTTCGGTGGGCAACAAACCACGGCGCCTGAAAGGTGGAATGCCGAGCAATAAAGTGTTGTTGGCGGCCGCGAGGTTAAAAGACTGAAGGGACCCCGAAAATGGAGCCTCAACTCTATTAGATCCGTTTCGATGATTTATACGACTTGGAAGTTGCCCGTCTGAATGAGAAGAAATTTAGTAGTTATAGTAGAGGGGGGGTTGAAAAAGGAGAAGACAAAAATTTGATAAAAAGAGGGGAGAAACCCCCGTTTTGGCCCTTCTGTTGTTCACTGAACATTGGAGAGAGAAAAAAAAGTTCCTTTCTATACATTACATGGTATCTAATTGATTAGACCTGTCTACTTATAAAAAGCTAACGCCGCCGAGAGGCTCTGAAGACCTTTGAGGCCCTCGAAGAACCTTCCACAAGTCGTGATTACATAGATTTTTTTTTCTCTTCCTTCAATGCTAAGGCCAGGGTCAGATGAACCTTATCTCCGTTTTTCTTTCTTTCTTTCCCCTTTCCAAAACGAGAAAAGCAACAACACAACAATTTTTTAAAAAAAAGAAAAAAGAGTTTTGTGACTTCTTCTCCTTCTTTTTGATTATAAATGTCCGCGTTTAATCACTAGTACAGTCGATGATTTTTCAAAAGAAGAAGGAAAAAAAAGGGAAAGACACGAAGTCGAACGCTTGCGGATGATTATCATGATGAATGACCCGTACTCGTCTGTATTGTTGTTGTATCGGTAAAAAAAAAGAGGAAAATTTCTCCAAAAATCTTCTTGACCGTCCTCCACCCTATTGCACTGTAATTGCTGTACTTGGTAATGATACATCGGGGTAGAAAACTGGCGATTAGTTGATTACAGTGGTAGTAACCAACTCCACCCCCACCGTATAGAAAACTCGCTGTGTGTGTTTTTTTCTTGGGTTGTTATCACCGAAATTGAAGTTGGTATCAATCAGACAGAGATGGATGCGACTTTTTCAGGGCGCGGCGGCGGCGACCGATTGAAAAAATGTCGGATTCTTTTTGATGAAATTTTTTTCTCGTAGCCAACATGTCGATGCAATCGCACACAAGAGTCGGCATTTTTCAAAGTTTTTAACAAAGAGGAAGCAGATTGGAAGAGAAGATGCTCGCCAGCATTCCCCAGTCCACCACAACGTACCCTCGGTCGTGTGAAATGTATTAGTTCAGGTGAGCCAGAAAACCACCCCAGACCCTTCGAAACGTTCCATACCACCAACTCTCACTCAAACTTCTTCTTCTTCTACATATCGAAGATGGTCGGTCGAGATAAGACGGTAGTTTTCTCTCTTCGGAAAGCCATCACGCCTTCCCCCCGCGAAACAAACTGACAGCGCAGGGTCCAAATATGCCGAGCCCCCCGATGTGGAGGGACACTCTCGATGCCCCCTCCGAGACCCAATACCCCCGTAGCGTTCTTTTCTCTCTCTCTCTGCTGTATTTTTAATCTAGGAGCCAAAACAAAACATGTTGTACCCTACAAGTACATCTAGCCCGATATCTAGTCCGACCTTAACTCGAATACATACAAGAAAACAAGAACCAAGGACATATTTCGGTGGATGTCCAAAATCGGTCGCCGACGCCGCAGCAGCTTACACGGCCCGCAGTGCGCAGTAGTCTGGGCAACGGTGCGTGCAAAACATAAAAGAAAAAGAAAGGAAAAAAAGGAAAAAAAATGCACACATCGCAGCGTTGTGTCATTATGTTTTAGTGATGGACCAATAACTCTGCGACGGCGGACAAACGAGGCCGCTCGGGCGCGATGGCGCCGCATAGCTGATGCCAGCTGTCAGTGCCGTATGGCGTTCTCGGTCTCCACTTCTTCCCGTCTTCTTCTTCTTTCGCCTTGGACTTTGAGACATTCCTCGACAAGGTATTCAACAACAGACACAACACCAAAAACCCAATCGATGCGGTCAACTGATAACGACCGGTACCGCGCGGGCCGCCGCCGCCGACGTCGGGAAATACTACTTTTTCTTTAGGTTGTTGTTGTTTCCTTTGTGACTTTGGGATAGAGAGAAGAAGAAGACGCGACGACCATGAAAAAGAATGTTTCACCATTGTTAAAAAGTTTCAGCCGCAAAGCGAATGTCGTTTCTTTTTACCGTCTCTTTATCTCTTTCTTAGCTCTTTTTTTTTATATTTTTGGCGCGAGGATTTCAAAAAGAAAGAAAGAAAGAGACATGAAGAAGAAAAAAATGGTTGGTTGATGCTGCTGGTGCGGCACGTCCGATGATTTGACAGGTCGAACAGCTCTCCGCGTTGCTGTGGGGTCTTTTGTACGGTGGTGGGGAGGAATTGGCATCGATTCACGCCCGCCGTCACGCCGTTTGGGAGGTCCCGTCCGAATCGGATGAAACGCGTCTCGGCGGCGGTGGTGGCTGCCGGCCTTTGCGTGCGCGCGGACGGACCACCCCATTGCAACGTGCTCGGCATAGTTGATATGCCTTTTTTCTTATTTCTTTCTTCCCCTCCAGCTTCCGTCGCTTCTTCTTCTTCTTCCTCCCCTCCGTGTTTCGTTTCTTCTTTCCGTGCGCGCGAGCCTGTATATTTTCGTCGTCGTTTCTTATCCGGCACGTCTGTCAAAATCTCTCCATTTTCGTTTCTTCTTTCCCTGAGAGAACGAGGCGCCAGAGAAATGGAGACGGACAGTAGAGAGCCGTGCAGGAAAGATATCGATAAAAGATTCAGCGGGAGTCCGGCCGTTTGAGCCCGCATCGTGATTGCCGTGGCGCTGGGATGAAATCATCAAATGATCAAATGCACCTGCGTCCAATAGTTCTGCTCCCTCCACCACGCACTACCACCAGTTGGGGGGGAAGGAGGTAGAGGTGAACTGATGGAAACATCGGTCGATGCATTCATCCATAGACGCCGCCGACGCCACTGCGCCGTCTATTCCATCATGCCACCATCGGCTCCCGAGCTGTAAATAACATTGAATGATCTATCAATCGATCAGAGCCGCTGCTGCTCCCGCTTCTTGTAGCCTACTACTATGCGTTCAGATATCAGAGAGAGAGACGCTCGAGTCTGTCATCGACGGCTCGCGCTCTACTGGAGAGAAACAACTACAACCCCCAAAACGGCACATCACATCGTTCGATAAATCGACAACTTGTCTCGGACCACCCGTCTCTGTAGTCCTCCTCTGTCAACTGGCATCGATCCACCGCTGCTGCCGCTACAGCCGCCGCCTACAACATCCATAATGCATCCGACCGTTTTCGTTTCTTCCAAGAAGAAGAAAAGGGAAAAACTTCATTATCTCAATTTGGTGTTTTGTTATTTAAAGCACCGGTCGGTAATGAACAGCTTTTCTCTATACACAAGTCTTGGTACTCCGCCCATCTTTAAAAACAAAAAAATGTAGATAGATACCGCATGTAAATACCTTGTGCCTATTTTTTCTTCCCCCTTTTTTCCGTTCTTCTTCTTCGAAAATAGCCGCGAGGAGAATGAATTTCCCAACAACTAGCTATACACGTGTTGAAATAATGACGATGGCGCACACAGCACGAATAGGGCGTCCTCTATCCGGCTGCTGGCTTTCGCCTTCTTGTTGTACACAAATCAATGATGGCGTGACCCGCACACCTTTTTCGCTGACTGATTTCCGTACCGATCGAACTTTTTCTGGTCGGATACAAAAATAAGAAAGAAAGAAAAACAAGTGACACGATCGCATGCGCCGGACCTTTCATCGCCAGCGTTTTTCTATATAAAAGGCGAGGTGAAATTTGTTTCCAACCTTTGACTCTAAAAGGGATTGTGTTGTGATGGAAACTTTCTTCATTTTGTCTTTTTGTCTGATGCCCGCGCGATCCGTTGTTGTCGTTTGAAAAAGGGACTCGACCGATGACGGTTTGTTATTTTTGCCTTGGAACTTCTCTCCAAGTCTCTGTCCTGTCGAGTGTATGACAGTGCCCTTTTTTGGGGTTAGACGAGGTCCTGACACAATATATCTCATGCTTGTCACACAACACAGTGGGACGGTTTGTCCGGCAAGACTTTTATATTATTTCAATGTTTACCGTCTGCTGCACCGGACCCCTCCATCTTTTCTTTTTATCTTCTCTCTTTCTCTCCTTGTCTTTTCTTCTTAGTACTAAGAGAAAAGAAAATTTATTCGATTCCTTTTTTTGGGTGAAGGGAATTCATTGCTTCCAGCCCCGTGCTTATGCTGCGCCATTATGTATCATCATGTAAAAAGCTTTTCCGACCAATGTCGTCCATTTTTCATCAACTCTTTTTCTTTTTTCCTTTTCTTTTTCGGGGAGTATCGGAGCGCGTCGTAACGCGCCCGGATGATTGGGTGGCGTCGGCCACCGGTACGTCTGCCTTTCACTTGATGGACGCATCTCGTGGTCGGGGATGACCTGCCCCCTCTTTGACGGGCCTCGAAGCCAATAGAGACGGGCCCTTTGGCGACGGCGGCCGTAGCTGCTTCCCCTCGTCGTATAGTAACACTGCGGGGCAGCAGCTTCAATGTTGGCCTATTCTGTATATATATAAATCGTCTCTCTAATACAGCCCTGATGTAATACTAACATATCGCTCCGATCGCACAGCCCCGCCCACCGATCAATATTCAAATAGTCTACTACTACTACTACTACTACTATATAGTAGTGCTATATAATAAGGGTTCTGATATATGGCGGGTGTTAAGAGAGCAGTTGGGATCTTGTGTGTGTGTGTGCTTTGGCAGCGCTAGAGCCACTTTGTCGCCGGCGCCGACGCCCGCATCGCGAGAAGCCATCTGCTCCGGCTATAATAATATATATATATCGGAAAAAACCGGCACCAAGAAGACAGAAAAAAAAGGAAAACGTCATAATCATAACAATAGAGATTGGGAGAGGGTGCGGCTTACATCATGTGTGACGAGCGATGCCGCTCAAAGTTCTTAACCTATTTAACTCCGTTAATAGTCGGCGGCGGCCGCATAATAGCCGCCGCAAAACTCTTGCGGTCGACCCTTTTGATATGTATATATACATCTCTTTTCTTTCTTTTTTTTCGCTTCGACCCGACAACACTGGTTCACGAAAAAAAGGTCGTCAGGAGGTTAACAACCGGCGCTTATTTGTCCGCGATTTTTTTGTTGTTGGAAAAGCCTCGCGCGCCGTCGTCAGTTTCTCATCTCTCCCCTCTAGCCTTTTGATGTATTGTAATTAGTTGTACGCGCGCATTTAAATGATAATGCGTGCTGCCTATTGTCGTCGTCGTGTTTCTTTTTTCTCTTTCTTATCTTTGCGTGGCTGTTGAGATTATTTATTGTCATTACTCGGTGGGGAAAAGATCTCTTTTCCTTTCTTTTCTCTCTCTGGGCGTTGTTTCCGTTTGTAGCGGCTCTCTGGAAACATCCTCAATTCGTCAAGAAAGAAAAAAGGTTAGACTATTCAGTTTGTTCGCTGGCTTGTACCGCCAACCTTCTCGGCTTGCCAGTATGTCATTATTACGTCAAGTATATCCTTTAGCTGCCGGAATGGGAGGCAACTGCGCATTGCTAATGAGACTAGCCAAGACTGGCTAGTACGTCACGGGATTTAGACGTTTTCTTCTCAACCCTTTTGTTGAACTTTTCTCTGAGAAAAGACGGGCGGCGGACTTCCTGGCTAGCTTCGCATCACCTTTTGCCTTCTTCCCCTCGCCGTACCAAATTGATTCATATTGCCGTTTTACATCTTCATATATATTTCTTTCTGTGGATGGGGGGGAGTTTCCGGAGGGCGGTTTATACAAGTCCGACTGCTGCAGTATATAGCCGTCCCTTTTATGCAGATTTCAATCGGCTGGAACTGGCATGAAATGAGGATGAAACTTTAGAGAAGAAAAAAAAGGAAGACGGCTGCTCTCTATAGATGAAGTTGCTAGTCCATAAAATAAGGAAAAGGAGAGAAAAAAAAAGAAGAAGAAAAGAGGCCGTCGTGATGTGTAGGTCTTGTAGTATATAGTGCACTGGTGCAGCAGCGGCCTCCTCCGGAGCAACTTATTTATACGCCGACGTCATTTGCACATGTTGAAATGCTAATGAGCCTGGCCCACCGTTTCTCTCTCTACCAGAATTTCCATTCCGACCGCGGCCTTTTGATGGGTGGTCTCGTTCCACCAAAAATAGAAGAGAAAAAAGATCGACATACACTGTATAACTCCGCCCCGGATCGTTTGCGACGACAAACACGAATCGTCCATGACGATATAGTCAGTCGTCTCTTTAACCTTTGTTGTCCTCCTACGCCGAGTTATTGTCCCACAGGTTTGCTTCGTCGATTTTGCATGATGCGCGTCGATTGCAGTCAATAGAACAGACGGAAACATGGCCTGCGGGCTCCACATCATCATCCCGTGGAGGATATGTGTCTCCTCTTTGGTCTGAATTTTCAAAAGCCAAAGCAGCTCCTTGGATTATTCAAAGAGCTTTGCTTCTCGTCGACAGATAGGAGCCTGGAGAGCGAGCGAGGCCTTTTTCTTTTTTGATACTATATACACCTATGACCGTTCTGACTGTTTGTTGTGTATAGCTCGGCTCCTGTCTGCTCCTGTTTAGAAATTCTTTAGAGCGGCTCTTCTTGCGTCGGCTGATGTAGACTGGGTGAAACGGCGCTAGGAGCGAGGGAGGAAAGAAAAATCAATAGATGCCGTCTCTCTCAGCCTCCTCGTCGTGCACAGAGTACCAGAGAGAGAGAGAGAGAGAGAACTCGCTTCAAATGCATATCGACGGCCCCTCTCGTTGCGTTGCATTTTTCTCCGCCGTTGCATTATTTCTCCTCCGTCCGCCCCGGTTCGCGTCACGCTTCGTCGGCAAATAATGCAATCACTTTTCAATATTTGATGTCTGAATGAGTGAATACGAAGAAAAGAGAAAGAGAGGCCATCGAATCAAAAATGGCTCCTGACGGATTGTACCTTAATCCACCACTGTCCTCAACTTTGCGCTTTTTGATTTTCTTTTTTAGTTTTTTTTTCCGGCTTAGAAAGAAAAGTTGACGGATAGACTTTATCCTGTTGTTTCTTTTCCATTTGTAGATCACGGAACACCTCCGCCAGCTCCGGCTCCAGGCAACGGCATGGGAGCTCCTCCGCCTCCGCCAGATTTCCCGCCGCGCGGTTCTTCGTTCAACCACCCGAGCCTGGTAGCGCTTCAGTCACAGCCGCTTCAGCAACAGCGTGCAGCCACTCTGGTGGTCAGCAAGGACAACAGCGACGAGCCGCCGACCTACGAAGTCATTCCATATTCGACCGGTAGGTGGCACCCAACGTCTCTTTCGAATTTTTTTCACTGAAGGAAACGGCTAGCGCTAGCCGCGGCACAATTCAATAGACGAGCGATTCAATGAGGAAAAGGAGGAGGAGGGTGAGGCAGAGAAACGGAACTAGTACCATACCATACCAGTCCATATTTATACAACAAATAAGAATGGAGAGAATAAGGAGGCAGCTTGGGCGGCTCCTTGGAGAGATCCTTTTGATCTGGTTGCCGTCGATCCACCAACTTTGTTTCTCTGCTGCTGCTGTCGGAGCGAGAGAGTGAACGATGCTGCCATAGAGCGGGCGAGGCAAAGTTGGGCCAAGTTGTATAGTCTGTGTCTAACTTGGTGTTGCCTGTTCCAACCGTCGTCACCCATTTCAAAGAGCATTTGCGCTCTCTCTCTTTCTCTCATCACAGCAACACGACGGGTTCCCGGGGAGAGAATGCGTAGGAGATCATACATGCCAACACTCGTTTCCAAAGAGTTTTCAAACTAGTCGCGATGAAAAGAGCCCCAGAGAGTCGATCTCCTCTCTATAGCTTTTCTCTCTTTCAGTGTAGCAGCAACTATTACTTTTCTGACGCTTGTTATAATTGAAACTGTTTGCGTTTCCTTATTATATACAGTAGAGCATAGAGACTTGTACAGCCTAGACCGTTGCCATGTAAAACAGAACAAACTTTCTTCCTTTTCGGGAGGAAAAACATTCCGTTTCTGCTGTTGGCGCATACCTCCATTTAGTACAACACGGCCAAAAGTTGCTGCTCCGACTCGCTCACCTGAAGCCATTGCCCTTTCTTTACAGCAACTAATAGAGTAGTAGTAGCTACTACTATTACTCTAGCCCTTTAATAAGCTATCCGGAGCTTGGAATATATATTGGGGAGGGAAATGTAGCAGCAGCGCGGGAGCCAACTTGAATTCAATCTCCCCTAGCTCCTCTCTCTCCCCTTTAAACATCCCGGCGTGTTTTTTTTTGTTCCATTCATTCGCCTCCAGGGATTCACAGCATCCGAACCCCTCACTGACTGTTAATTGGATTCTTGAACTTGCGCGCGCGCGCCCGTCCGCTCGATTCGAAAATCGGGTCCCGCTCATTTTCGCTGCCCTGATTGATTCAACGCATCCTCCGAGTTGACCTTTTTTCTCTAATGCCGGTAAAACGTTTCCGTCGCATTTAGATGACGAAATCCCCCTCGAGTCGTGGGTTTTTTTGGCGAAAGACCGCACCGACGACTGATGAGAAGAAGTACATAGGGTGGATCTATTGTGAGACGGAGAAGGGGATGGAGAGTCAAGAGACGACGCCGACGACGCTCTCCCCCCACCATCACTCTTTTTGGAAAATGATGTCTATCAAACGTCTCGGCTGACTGGCAGTTGTCATGACGACACACCTGTTGTATTCCGGCGCGGAGCAACGCACAATAGCCCGTTCTTCCTTTTTCTCCTCTTTTTTTGACGATGTCGACGACGACGACGACTTGGAATTGGGCTGTTGGGTTCAGTAGACAATATCACGGTCGCTTGATTTACATTGGAAACAATCGGTGCATTTCTCCGAAACGCACAGTTCCGAGTCGGCAGTTTCACGCTCCACTCGTTCCCTCTATATTGCTGGTCCCGGGGCTTCTAACCTCTCTCACCAGTTAGCGCAATTTTCCCTTTCAATAATATGGTACCGGTCTCTCTCTTTTTTTACCTTTTTTTTACCCTATTCATTTCTCTCGAAAATTGATGGAATACTTTTAGAACCGTGAAGCGCGCCGAGACCCCAAGGGTCGGCGCAATGGCTTCTATACGTCATGTTAGACATACATATTGCTCTGATGTATATGATTTTGTTATTTGGAGCTCTTTGGTTCATTGATGACGCCATTACAGCACGTCCTGTCTTTCCTAGACGCCCGACGCCTGCCCTTTAAACGTGTATGTATGGATTCCCATTTCCTCGGCTGATCTATAGCAGACTATTTCGACGACCAACTCCCCCTCCAGCCTCCATCGTATTAATCTCGCCGCGGCGCTAGGCCGCCCGGGAAATGAATCTACATCCGGAGCTTGTACGTAGATACATAGAGAGAGGAGAGGCTACGTCTACGTCTACGTATGTCTTTCATGAGTATGCGTCATCGTGTAGTAGAGCGAGCCTATACGTTACCGTAGACGGAGACGACATCATCAACGACAACACACTAGAGGAGCCCAGAAGATATTCTAGGGGAGCGCCTACGTATCTAGTATTAAACAAGAAGGAGCGAATAGAGCGACTGAGGGGGTGAAAAGACGCTGTCGTCGACACGGGCCGCCCATCGACGAATCCTGGCCGTCGTCAAAGCGGATTACCCAGTCGTCTCTCTCTGTCTACTGGACTATATAACGCTACATCAAGTAGAACACGGTCTACTCTCTCTCTCTCTAGCAGAGGCGAACGAATTAATCTCTCAGGGGATAGGAGCTGCCCGGCAGCGGGCAACGCAGCAGCAACAGCAGCGCCTCCCTTTTTATAATATAACAATCTCTCCCCTTCAATATCCCTTTCTTTTTTCGAGATGTAGCTTGACTGTAGAGGTGCTACGACTTCTCGGTCGCTCAAAACCGGGCAACACTGGATGAAGCATCGCCACCATTTCCTGCTTTGCGTCGACGAGTCTTTTGTCTCTTCAAGAAAAAAAAAATGAGAAAAGGGCGACCGTGATTTTCTCAAATCCTTCTCTCTCTTATAGTCTCTGCCTCTTTTGTTTTCACTCTTTTGACGACGGGGAAAAGATTCTCGGCGAACAAGTTGGTCTCCCACGCTTTGCTTCAAGTGGGACGATCAGGGCAAACGGCAATGGCTCGGTCCTGTTGCCGCTCCATTGTCTCCTGTCTCTTGCACTCGTCACAAAAGACAAAAAAGTTCAGTTGCCTCGTTATCTGCTACTCTGAATCCGTTATTCTTTTAGTTCCTCTTCTTTATATTTTTGGTAATAATGCTCTCGGAGAATGAAAGCTCGACTAAGAAAAAGTTACGGTTCGACTGCCAAGTTATTTATTGAATTTCTGAAGACTTTTTTCTGGTCCGTTACAAGATGGAAAATCGACTACTTTTGAATTCTATACAGCGCACATTTTTCTCTGCTCCCCCAAGCGGCTTTCGTCGACCAGAAAGTTTCCTTTGAGAGAGATAGATCCGTGCGTCTCGGCTTTAGTACGAGTACTCGTAGTACTGCTATATGCTCTTGCTCGCTAGTCTAGTGCATGGCAGTGGTTCTTGAGCCGACGACTCTGGGATTAAATCTGTCATCTTCACTGATTCCTTGTCGTTCTGCCATTCGTCTCGTCTTCGTTCGCCAGCCAGCAGCAGCTTCTTCTTCTTCTTCCTGCTTTTTTCCATTATGAATGCTCTTCACGTTGCGGCCAGAAGGCCCAGCCTTCTGAGCCGCATGGCCCGGAATCTCGGTATAGGGCTCGTCGCTCTCTTTCCTTTCGGTAGGAGCGGGAAATCAACTGTTGAATTAGAGCCCAGAGCTCTAGGAGCCTCGGCCATTTGTTGTAATAACATCTTCTTTTCCTGAGAGTTCCGTACGTTATCCAACTGCGTAATGCTGGCCAAGGTGGAAGGAGGAGGAGGAGGGTGCTGGACTGGTCAATATACGTTCCCGATGGCACAGTTCCGCTAGACGGAGCGCACCGCATCCATCTATCGACCAAGTGCGGTGAATGTCGAGTGAGATGTCGCCCAGCTCTCCTCTCCTCTCTCCCCCCTCACTCTCTCTCTATGTGCGCAAGCCTCATAATTCACTTGAGCTGCCAACGGATGGATGCATACCGTCTACACTCCAGGCGTCCGGCACGAAGGGAGAGAGAGACAAAACCCTCTTTGGCGTCTTTCGGTGTGCAGCACATACACATATATATATATATATCCCGATGCAATTAGCTCCTTCCCTTCGCCAA
Source organism: Ceriodaphnia dubia (assembly GCA_022539655.2). Classification (NCBI taxonomy): domain Eukaryota; kingdom Metazoa; phylum Arthropoda; class Branchiopoda; order Diplostraca; family Daphniidae; genus Ceriodaphnia; species Ceriodaphnia dubia. Next base: position 190,953 of record JAKUCG020000061.1, on the reverse strand, counting down.
CCTCTCCCCGCCACCCCACTTGGCCCAGCAGCTCATTAATGATCGAATGATGCACTTTGGAAAATGGCGCGCTCTTTCAAATCATCAGTCTATATAGTTAGCAATCTATATATGCCAGCCAGCCAGCCCGAGAGCTAGAATTTTCGCTCCTTTTTCTTCTTCTTTGATTGCCGTTTTCTATTGGAGCAGAGCAGCCACTCTGAAACACTTTGTTCTTATTATTGTTGTCATTTTCCTGAAAGGGAAGAATAGTCGTCTGTGCGGAGAGCGCTGCTGTCCTTGAATCTCTTCCGTACGTAGCTATAAATGTGAGTGGGCCTTGCCGGGTTTTCTTCGAATATTTGGAGCACCGGAACGTGCCCGACGACCAAGTGGTCCACCAGCGATATTATTCCCCTTCATCTTTCTTCTGTGAATAAATGTATATATATCTCTCACATGGAATTGATGCCGCCATCTTTGGCGCGCATCAACTATGCAAAGACGGACGTTCAAACTAGTTGCGTTCGTTGGGAACAAAGTTGGAAAAACAAATCGGACGACGGCGACGCTGCTGCTGCTGCTGGGCGTCGTTCTCCTAAGTCAACAGAGTCGCCGCAACAGAGACAAACACGAATCGATCCTCTTCCTGCTGTCTACCCAATAGGATACGTGACTTGCCTCTTTCACCGACGCTCTTCTTCTTCTTTTTACGTCTGGCCGATTTCCACATCTCAACTTTCGGGCGACGACTTTTGATTTCACGACGCCAACGTTTCCTTTTTTTTCTCTCTCTTTTATCTTATTAAAAACAGCGCAGATGCTGCTGCCGGCAGAGAGAGAGTTGCCCGGCAATGTACTAGGCCTAGCAAACGACCGGAAAAGGTAATTTGTTCTCTATAGGTAAGATATAAAAGGGGAAAGACGATCGCAGGGGGAATCAGCCGAGTGGAAAACGGCGGAGAAAAACAAAACGAGAACGAGGCCAAGAACAAACAAAACAAAAGGGCAAAGAATTCGGCACAGTCTCCTCATGTCTTATTAACGAGACAAGCTGGCCGGCTGGCTGGTGTAACTGTGCACTCATCCGGCTAAATCTTTTTTTTTTTTTTTCAAGAGAATGCGTAATATAAATATTTATAAATGTAGAAAATAAAAGAAACGGCGGATCTGGGAAGTGTATTAGATATCACATTTAGTATGTCTCCAATTTCTTTCCTCGAATGTCTACGGCAATAACGACAAACTTGTGTTATGAGTTTCTTTCCCTTTCCTCTGTAGTTTTCAATCACCTTGTCAACCGAAAGAGAACTTTTGGCCGTTGCCGAAGAGAACGCATCTACCACCCGCTGCTGATTCTGATGAAGCGACGCCCGGTTTTTCCTTCCTCCTCCTTCCTCCCCCTACGCACAAACTATTATGACGTGTTGAGATGCTCTGGTCATTTCCTTTTTTCTTTCTATGATGCTACGACACGGCCGGTTTGCGACTGCAGAATTGGGTCCGTCTGTCACCACTCGTCGGAAACGCGCCGACAGCCGCGTCGCCCTTTGTTTTTCAACATCTTTGACTGGATCGAATAAAGAGACGGCCGGTCCCCTAGTTCCAACTGATTTCTCATGTCCAGTCTGCCTGTGCATTCTAGTTAAAAAGGGCCGCGTCGGACAATGCGTCAAATCATCGTCTCTCCCCTCTGTGTCCGCCTTTTGTTCCCCCTCTTTTTGATTTTTTTTTTGTGAAACTCTGCCGGGTTTTGATTCCCTTTTTGGGAGGGAACCTAAAGTGGATCATATGTCGACTGGACGCGCGCAACATCAAAGCCAAAGAGGGTTGGGTGGGGTGGAAAAAGGTTAAAAAGAATGAGTTGAGTGTATAATTCCGGGTCAACAGACGGACCAGCAATAAGATAAATTCGTCGTCTGTTCGTCCGTCGGTCCGTTCTGGCCCGACACAAATGCGGTCTACTGTATAAATCTGTTTTGTCAGTGGAGGCCCTAGTCGTCGCTACTCTACGGCGTTGGGCAAACTTTCTGAAGTGGGTTTGATCCTCTTTTCGAATGGACGGAAAGGGCGACGACGCCATTTGTAGGGCCGTCGGCCCATCAGCACTCGACTGTATATTAGCCTCCACACAATTTTCCACACACAAAACCCCGTCCGTCCGCCTGTCCCTCTCCATCTGTCTGGTCCTCTTCAAAACAACTTTCCAGCTGAAAACCACCGCCGCCGCCGCGACCAGTTGCTGCCGCTTCAATTCCTTGGGCCGTGAGAGATATATTAGGCCCAGCAGCAGCAGCCAGACCCCCCACCCATATTAGGCTATCCGTTACCCTAGAACCTCAAGAATCCACGTGTTACGTCCGACCGAAGCCATAGAGAACGAAGGAAATGGGAATCAAACTAAATCGAGCGCAGGGCGAAACCTTTTGAAACATTTAAAAAGGCCAAAAAGTTTCGTTAGTTTCTCCTCCTCAGAGAGAGAGTCGGTGGGATTACCGCAGAGTAAACTTGTCCCTCCCTCTGTATACCATCTCCAATATATTTATATATATATATGACGACGATAGGTGTTTATTTATTCATGTATTAAAAGCCAGCGGATCAAAAGCCACAAAGACGGCACCACAGAAACCCCTCGCCGTCGTCGACTGCAGCTGCCTGTTTGTTAGTATTATTCATGGAAAAAAAAGGAAAAAACAGTTTGACGGGTAGAGCGTCTGGAACCAGACGCTCTCTACAACTGATGAAAAACTTGTCTCTTTTCACAACTTTGACGCCCAGGCTCCTCCTATTCGCACAATCCGCTTTTGTGCCCGAAACGCCCGCCAAATATAAGACTGCATCATCTCTTACGTGAATTCAACTTTGAAATGATGACGAAGTTACCTAACTTGCGAAAATCATATTAAGCCGCCCAGTATATTTTTGTAATCTTGATCAGCCCACAAGTTTCCATTTCAAACATATTTCATTATTCGGACCCCCCAACTGTAAACTAATCGATAAAATGGCGGAAAGGGGGAAAAAAAGGAGGAGGAGGTCCTCATAGACCTATAAATTATGTTGCGCTTGTCTTGTTTATATTTCATACTCTCATTCTCTCCAGTTGACGAAGCGGCGCAGAGCTGCGCACACCAAACACGCTTTCTTTCTTTCTTTCTCCCTGCTCACTCCTCCCTTTATAGATATATTACACGAGTATATTACGCTGTTGAACAATAAACAACAAACGAGCTTCCATTCTCTTCACTGGGCAACAGCCCGCCATGAAAGGAGAAAAAAGGAGCCAAGCACAAAATTTCTAATAGAAAAGTAATAGAAAAAAAAACTGTTATAGAGTATATAGAGCTCTGACGTCTATCGATCTATGTATACAGCGACAAAGCCCTATCGTGATCATATGGGAATAACCTTTTGTGTGTATAGCGAGTCAATCGTTGTGTGAAGCAAGGAGGATCTCGGTAGTTTTTTTCAATCATCTTTTTGCCCGGGCGAAGAGAGAAAAGAAGCGTCAAAGTGTATCGGCTAATAGGTAGCAGCCAATGTTGACTACTAGGTTGAACACTCCATGGAGAAGAGTCGAACACAATCCTTAAAGGGTCCTGTGTGAGTTTGACAGCGTGACCGAATTAATTAGGCCGCGTGCCGAGCTCTGGATGCAAACAAGCCAGTCCAGTAGTGGTGGTCGGGTGGGGAGGAGGGAAACAGCTCGTCGCCCAGCAGGTGATCAACTCCCCCCCAACAACCCCCCAGTTCCCTATTAAGCTCTTTCTATATATATATATTATATAGAAGGCCCCCTCCTACTCTCGACCTTTCCCTTTCTATTCAATTCCCCTTTTTCCAATTTGATTGTTACATCCGTGATTTTTTTGTTGGGTTCCTTCCTTCTTTGTCGTCGTCTGCAGGGAGGTCGATAGTATATACGTTCAGTCGGTCGGTCGGTCGGTAGTAGTACTTATCTCGTAGTAGAGATCTGCCTCCGACCAAATATATTTGGAAGCTGGGCACAAGCCGGGAATCTCCTGCTGGGTCGAGTAGGGCGCGCACAGCATTTCGCTCGGTTTTGTTGTACTACGACGAACGTACGACGATGGCCTGTCAGATCCGATCGATGGTTTTTGTGTGAGAGAATCGACTGATGTTTTATCTCCCCCCGGAGCTCTTATTCGGGGACTTGATAACAATAAATCACCGGCAGCAATTCCATATCAAAAGAAACACAACCCCCCGTTCTCTATCTTTCTAGTTTTTTTTTTTTTCAATCCTTTTTTCTTTCCTTTCTTTCTTTGATTCCGTCCAGGGATCGTTAATGAGGAGATCCGCTCTCATAAGGTTAATTCGCCTCCTCCACGATTTTTCGCCAACAATCGAATGGGAGGAAAACCGTTTCAATTACGCCCCGGTGATGAAGCGCGGCACGTGCCGCCGCCCTTTTACAGAAACTTCCTGCCGACAAAAGAAAAAAAAAGAAATGATGCGATTTATTGATGTATTATTATCTGAGACTGGCAGAGTTGAATCCAACGGATCGGGGTGGGCGGCTTTTGAAGAGCCGCCGCTTCTCCTGAGTTGATCTGTTTGGTTGTTCATTTATTTTCAATGACTAACGCCGGATTGGCTGCTGCCTGCACACAGCTGGAGCTTGTCGCTCGGAATTCCCCGAGACCGATTCTGTCTGGAGCTGTGCTGGTCTGTTTCTTTGGGGTCCGTGATAGATGAAAATGTCGGCCAATAAAGCTGTCGTCTTTTCCTAGCGAAAATGCGGTTAATGCTTTGCGCTACCAATTGCGGCCAGCGTATGAAAAAGCGGGGCGGTCCCGGTAAGTCAGGGTTGTATGGACTAGTAGTACTGCGAGATCAATTCAACGAGATTGGTAAGAAGGCGATGCCTAGAGACGGGCAAAGCGGAAAGCAGCAGCAGCAGCAGAGACCCCCGAAAAGAAAGGACAGGTTGGCGCCGTGCGCATAGAGTCCACGTTACCAGATCGGGGCTCCCATCCGCAGAAAAAAGAGAGAAGAGAAAAACCGGTTCATGCGCACTAGAGAATGCTCCCAGTGACTCAGCACAGACCCTCTCCCTCTCTTCTAGCTATAAGCTACCCCTCCCAAAAGAGCTCGGCATTCACCCGACTCTAGTCACGGCCTGACGGTGCTACCAACAGGACCATAACGAATCTGCGTCTCTCTCTTAACTGCGTCCAATAAAAAAAAAAAAAAGTCCTGGCTTGGCTCTACGGTGCCACCTCGACACTCGAAAGGGACACTTTCAGTGACACTGTTTCTTCTTCTTTTCTGTGAGCGTTTCTTCCGAAAAAAGTCAATTGAAGAGTCGACGTCAAGTCATTCGGGTCCGACACTTTGCGCTCGTTATTTTTCCTTTTATTTTCACGCAACTTGACATTTTCCGTTGACATTTCCAAGTTCGAAGAATTGTTGAAAACGGAAACAGTGAAGTGTCGATGTGACGTGCTTTTATTTCTTGACGTGTCCTCCTCCTGCTGCTGGCCTACCTGGGTGGGTTTTACATCAGTGCTGGGGCATCTGTTGTGGTCGATCAACAAGTTCTCTCATTTCGAGTGTTGACATTATGACGAGCTGGCTTTTGAAGGACTTGAAAATTGGGAACTAAATAGAGAGAAACGGTCGACGACAAAGACTCTGCTGTGCATCAGTGTTGTCGTCAAGACGATGGATGACGATTCGTGCATCTATGCCAACATTGGTGGCGAGATGGAGTACCATTCCGGACAGCAGCAAACGCAGCAGCCGCAGCTGCAAGAGCACCAACAACAACAGAGAGATGAGATGGTCATCCATCCTTACAACCTCGTCAGGGCCAGATCGTCTCATTCCGTCTTGGCAGGTACATAACGACGCACTCGTCGTTCTATCTGGTGGCCGCAGCCGTAGCCTACATCTTTTTTTTTTCAGCCAACAGACGCCCAGATGAAATAAGTTGATTATCGCGGTGCTTTAGTATATAAGGCCAATGGGCGCTTGCCTCTTTTTTCTCTCTTTCCCCCGGCAACATCCTTCCGCTGCCTTCCACCGAGAGAGATGGATAGAGAGTGGAATCGAGATATGCCGCTCCACAGCTCCTATATATACTTTGTATATATAGAAGAAGAAAAAGACTTGGGCGCGGAAATCCGTCCGGTCTCTCTCCATCTCTCTCTCTCTCTCTAAATATTTTTTCTATTTCTTAGGGCCATCCACCGCGCGTCGCCCATGGGCCGATGACTAGATCCCTTATAGTATCTTTTTTTCGTCAGGACTTTCTCGATCCGCCAACAGCAGCTTCGTTTTTCTTTTTTCAAAGCCGTATAGGGGCCGAGTCGGTCGTCACGTTTTGATAGAAAAATAATATTTGAAAAAAAAGATGGAAGGGACGAAAAGACGTCTCTTAATGAGATGTACAAACAATTTTGTGTTTTTCTTTTGACTCTTTTGGCGGGCGCGCAGTTTAAAAAAGAAGTATATTTCTCTCTCGGTCTAGCGCTCGATATGAGGAAAAAGTGGCAGCAGTAAGTCGTTGCATAACAGCTCAATAACACGACCGCCGCGCCAAGTCCCTTTTTTTTACGCTTCTGCGGAGAATTTTCAATTACTTTTTTCTTCTTTTTCTTCTTAGGCGTTCTTTTGAATTCGTTCTCGAGATTTCCCGTTTTGAGAAGCCCGTCGTTTTCTTTTTTTCTTCTCTTCTGATTCTTTGACTTGTTTGTTTGTTAGCTTTGATTTGACTCGCTTGGCTTGGCTTTGCTTAGCTCTTCTTTGCTCTCCTTCTGACTTGTACGGCGACGCAACAACAACAACAGAAGAAGAAAAAAATATTGTGAAGCATTCCCGAAAGGGAATCGACCGCGACGCCCTATTGTTGTAATGGCTTCGTTGTCGCCTTTGCAACATGCGATGCCGTTTCTGCGCGGAAAATTCCTTTTCTTTTCTTGTCGCCGGCCTAAGTGCCATCGTTCACGCGTCGCGACATTGCCGCGACGAGTGTTGTAAGGTCCTAGCCTTCTTGTGTGTGCGACTTTGTGTTGCTGCAGCGATAACAAAGCCTTTCTCTCTTTTTTTCTGATGGTGCTGGTGCGCGCCGTACAACGCGACTCCTCGTACAAGTTTAACATAATAATAACAAGGACGCACGGCGGCTGCTGTTGCGGCCCGACTTGTATACATTTTTTTCCCCCGTCTTCTTCTTCTTTATATTATTTCCTTTGATTCAGAGTAGATAAAAATCCCGCCAGGCCCTGGTTGTCGCCTTGATTCGGTCACAAGCGAATGCTGCGTGACATAAAAGGGCAAGACAAGAGGGGTCAAAAGCAGCGCAAAGTCAAGTCGACGTCGTCATGGTCTATATATTAGACATGCTATAAATTGGGTTTAGAATGGTTAGCCCAGTTGAGGCTCCCTCCTCCGACCAGTCTATGGAGCTCTTTTTCGAATAAAGAGCCAAGAAAAAAAAGAAAAAAGGAATAAACTCAAAGACCTCAGAGTGGAAACAGAAAGAAAGAAAGAAAGAAAAAATGTTTGTCTGGATGTAGCCGGACAAAATGCTGGTCGTCTGTAAGCTAAAAAGCGAAAGCCCTTCTTTTTTTCTCTTTCTCTCTCTCCCGACTGATCCCCCATTCTCTCTGTGTGGAACGAGTCCTAGTAGAGTATCACGCGGGACATGTACAGAGAGACGGGCGTAGACGGAAAGCTGGAGGCGAAATCTCATTTGACATCCACCATCTAACGTCAAAGAGATCTCCTTACTTGTATTCCTCCGTCCCTTTTTCTTTTTTTTCTTCTTGTCTTTTCCTTTTAGTCTTTTCTCTCTCTCTTGCTCTTGCTAGACTTCCTATTCACGGCCGCTGTACGGAGCGCCCACCACTGGGCCTTTTTGACTCTCTCTATGCCACTGATCCCCCATCTGCATTCGATCCGCTAAAGATGAGACCATTCCGCCTTCTATATAGCCCTAAGATATAGAGTTACCAGCCGAGGAGATCTGACGTCGGATATCGTAGTACCCTACTCTCTAATACGTGGTAGTAGGTCTATACAAGTGCAGCCCCAAGTCTAATTTCTTACCAGCCAAAACTTGGAAGGGAAAAAAGTTGTAATCGAGAGGTTGCAGATCCTTAATCCTCCCTCCGCCACCAACTCTGGAGATTCCTTTTTTATTTTTATATTTTGGCGGGCTTTCAAGATACGGTGATGAATAATTGGATGCGATTCAGTTGATTGCGTCATGGGGTTAGAGCGTCGCACCACAATAGCCCTAAAAGGGGAAAACGATGGATCGGCGCTTGATGGACGTCCGTCGTTTCCATGTAGAGAACCTTTTCCTCCCCCGGATCGTCATGGTTGAGGGCAATGACGTCGAGGGTTGCATCTACTATATAGGTAGGCCTACATACAGTTGTTGTTGGATCTAAATGTCTAGCCGCTCTGTGAAAGACTTGGTCATTAGCGAGTAGACGTCGCTCGATTCTCTACTTCCCCCTAGCTCCCTTCCTATATTTCTGCGGCCGTGTCGAATCACGCCGACTCTTCCCCCATCCTCCTTTATATATGCAGACGACGAAGCGGTGCCAAGCGACCGGTTCCAACCCCTTGATTCCATTGATTCCATTGTTGTACGTAGTACTACCCGATTCCGATCAAATTGGCCGGGCAGACTCGGTCGTTTCGTGACGACGATCTCGAACAATGAAGAAGATGGCTCTTCATTTCCAGTGCCGGCCCATTCATTGGCTTTGACGGACCTGATCGGCTCTTATCGCGGTCGACTGGCCGATCGGAATCTCTCGCCATCGTTTTTTTCTTTTCTTTTCTATTTTGGTTGGCTTACTTTATTTGATGGCCGGCTGAATGACAGGAATGTTTCTAATCAGAGATTCCTCCTTCCTTTCCTTCGCGGTGCAAATGATCCTCTGCTGGATCCGCCCCCCAATGGGCAAATGATGCCGCATTGTTTGCGAGGAATCATAGGGGGGAGAGAGAAATTCAATACTACTACTAGATCTTTTATAGTAGACCTTATTTATAGACGACGATCTGATTAAATTCGTTGGCGTAAAGGTCACCGAGGAGATCCATTCAAGTAGGACTCGATCTACCTCCACTGCCAGACTAGTTTATATTTTCTACGAATTCATTTGCTCCGACTTCTTTGATATCAAAGGCCGGTCGTCTGGCGTCTATCGATTCGCACCGATGATGACACTCGGTGATCTGCACGTTCAAGTGGTCTAGACTGCAGATCAAAACGCGGCCATTTCTCTTTTTCTACTTTTTCTACCGTCAAAGATGAGATGCAGATGAGTCGTAGAGTATAAGATGACTGTCTGTTGAAAGTGCGCAGTGCGGCGAAATAGATAGTATCGACGCTCACCTTTTTTTTTTATCCTTTATCCTTTTAAATATCAGTTTATTCTTCTTCTTGCCTTTTTATTCCTTGAGGGGTGCAAAGTGAATTTGTCTCTTTGCGTGAGTCGGGGGAACGCAGCAGGAGCAGCAGCGGAGGAGGCTATAAAAGCGTGAGAGTAGCAGCTGCATATGAAACGTCTGTCTGCCAAATGGATGGAGATTTTATACTACTACCCTGAATGGATAGAAGGAAGCTACCGGCTTGGCTCTCTCTTTCTCCCCCACCCACCACCAACCACCCTATCTATATGTATAGAATGCACTTTCATAACTGGCAGACTTTCTTCTCCCTCTGTTACGACTCCTCAATCTCTATTCTTATATATATATATAGCTGCGTGTACATCAAGAAGAAGAAGAAGAAAAAAATTCTTCTTCTTTTCTTTTGGCTCCTGACTTCTTCTTCCTCCTTTTTTTACCCGACCATTTCTATTCCTCCGAGAAAGGTTTTGTGATCCACTATTGTGTAGAGCCGAGCTCAGCAATTTGGCTTCTAGACTTTTCTCTCTCTCTGTGTCGTCAATGCGCCAGCAGAGAGAGAGAGCTCGGGTTTGGCGCGCGCGTCAAGAACGATCGTCGATGACATACTGAAAGTGGATTGCCCCCCCGCAACACGCGGGTTCGCGTCTCCTCCTCCGACCCCAAAAAAGAAGAAGAAGAAGAAACCGATTGGTTTGCCACACCAGCGCCGACTGAGCTGAATTGCGACCCTCGACAAAATAGTGGTAGAGTTCCCCCATCACCCCCAAGCTCGCAGGAGCCCTTTGCTCGCAGCATCTTTGAAGATCGTCTCCGGGATCGACCATTGTGTGTGTTGTCGTCGACCCGTCAGAATCAGCACACAGCACGGAGGTGACGCGACGCCATTCAGACGACGCCGACGCTTTGCAATCGAAAATGGAAAGTACACTCGTCGTCGACGACGACGTCGGCACGTGGACAGCTGCTATAATTTCCCCTTTTTCTGTGTCCTCAATGATTCCAGCTCGCTGATGGTTAGAATGCGATTGGTTCTTCTCTATTCTTATGACGACGAGCTTGAGGGAGAAAAAAAACGGGGGACGAATGACAGCCGGAGATAGATGGATGAGTCTCTCGACGTGTTTCTCCCACAGTATCTGCATGATACGCAATAACATTTACCGGAAACTGCTCTGCTGCTCCTGCGTCGATAGATAAAGTGCGAAAGAATAAGGGGAATAGGGGGGGAGGACCGACTTGAAATATATACTATCCAGAGAGTCGAGTCGTAGCCAAACTGACGGTCGTCATAGTAGGTTCATAAGTGGGAAACTGGTGATTAGGAGACTGACATCCGAATCGGAAGTCCGCCGGCGATTGCTTTCAGCTCGTCAAAGCAGATGAGAGAGCCTGCCTGCCAGAGTAATAGCTCGATGATCTCTCCACGGTAGTACTACTTAATCCATCTACTATGCTGACTGGACTGGACTCGACTGTTAATACTCCCCTGCTCCCTCCCAGGGCGAAAATAAATACAAGTTTAGTCACTCGAATGAGACAAATAGATTGACGTCATTTCGCAGTTGAGCTGCGCTAATTTGTAAAAGACCAAAGTCAAGGTTCTTGACTTTGAAATTCGACGGCAACCGTCTCAAAAAGAACCTTTGATATCCCAGCGAAGACATAAAAAAAACCTCCGATGATTTACTACTATTGCAACGTCTAATATATAAATATACGAACGTACTTAACCGAGGGCCCCGGGTAAGAAAAAAAAAAGTTGGTTCTATTTCACCCGTAAACGGGCCATTTCCAGTTGAGTTGAGCCACGGAAACCATCAAAAAATATGAAAGAAACGCAGGACCCTCCCTATTATCTGGTAGAGGGGGTTTTGCGCGCGCGCGCGGACCCGAGGCCATTTGAAATTCAAAGTGGAGGACGCGCGTCGTGGACGCCACTTGCTACCGCAACCACTTCCATATACTCTCCGTCTATTACAGTGTCTCTCTCCTATTCTCTCTCTGTCTATTGTAAATGTTGCTCCCATCTGCTGATGTTCCCAGCAGAGCCCGTTTGGGATCATTCTCTCATTTTTTTTTCTCTCCTCTATTTCCGCCCCCTCTGGAAAACTTCCCTCCAGCCTTGTTACTACTATAGAGGACGTACTACTACGTACTACTGTTTAACGGAGAGGGTGGAGACGGACCTGTCTTGCCATCCAGTTTTGTGTGCCGAGCACAATTCGGTGCAAACAAATGCAAACAGAGAACGGCGGTTGAAGTGGAGAGGGCCTTCGACGGATTGGGGGGAGAACATAATGGCCGAGGTCTGGGCAATCACACGGAATAGACAAATTGAGCCTACTCGTCGTCTCCTGATCCCCCAGCTGCTAGAGGTAGAGCAGATCATTCGTTGCCCCAGAGATAAGAGCTTCTTACCGGGTATTTACTCTTTTCTTTCCCTTTCCGTCTATAGTTTCCTCTACGACGGCTACATTGTGTGTGTCTGCCTTGAGCTATGTCCGGCGTGATTCGCCAGACGGGTGAAAAGCCGGCCATCAGCCGATCCTATTTTTTTTTCCTCTCTCTCTATTTAATCCGGCCGCATGCCCAAAGATAGCCAGCACCGACGTAGGATTACAAATGTCTGTTTCTCTCTCATATCTCGTCCAGGGAGTAGTAGTAGTACTCTGTGTTTGTTGTTGTCTGAGCGTCGGCGAGAAACGGAACGGCTGTTCCCTGATCAGCTGACTGTCGAGTTGGGCCGTTTCATTACTCTAGCTAGGAGCGAGCCGCCTAATAGTAGACGATGTAGGCTACTATTTGAAGACGGTCGACAGGAGCGAGTGTTCAGTCGTTCGCCTTCAAAGAGATCCCTTTGATGATGATGACGACGACGACCGTGCAGATGAAATGCTCATTGACTCGCTACAACTCTAACCCCGCCCCGCCCCCACAGTATACTATATCTGTATTCCTTTTTTTAAAAAAATGCGGCGGTTCTAACTCCAACTCTGCAGTTGGAAATCCTTTTGGTGGCAAATTCCTACTTGGGAGGAGTTCTCCTTGTCTACGACGACCCCCCGTCCGTCCTTCTTTAATGCGATTATTGCGTGATTTCAACTTAAAAACAGCCGAGGTCTCGAGGACCTCCCGGCTCTTTGCGTTGTAGGACAATACTCGTCGTCGTCAAATCTGTTTTGAAAGAGAAACTCGTAAGGTTTCTCTTATCGTGTTTAAAGGGCAGAAAATGGAGGAAGAAACAAAAGGAAAAATCAGAACGAGTCGAGGGAAACCCCTTCTAGCGTCTTTTTATTTTCTTTCTTTCTTCTATAGTTATATTATATGGATTGAGTTTAATGCCGGCAGAGCACAATGTCATTCGTAATTGGATTTCCATCCCTATTTAAAAGTGTATCTACTCTCTCTCGCATCTCTCGGGTTCCGTTGTGTGTCGCTGGCGGCGCTCACTCTCAGAGATAGAGAACTCGATTGATTAGCGTTGTTACTCGTACCAATTCTTCTCTAGTCTCTCTATATGTCGATGTTCGGGTTTGGCTAAAGGCGGAGGCCAGTATATATACTATATACGTTTATGGCAAAGGGTAAGCCACTGGAAGAAGAACGAGGCCCGCAAGACGATCGATATATCCTCCCCCTTTTGCTTGTTGATCGTTGCTTTTCTCCCTGTCGATCAAAATGCCGCCAACCGGAGACTGTCCACACACTGATACACAGCTCCTCCTATTATTGTTTGTCGTCGTTATTTTATTGACGAATTCCTTTCTATTTTTCTTATCTGACACAGGCAAGACACCTTCGAATTCTGGCTGGAATTTTCTGCCGGCCGACAACAACCGACAGCACGGCAGCCACACCCTCGGCCACAACACGCTAAACAGGTAAGACTTTTATATTTTTGTTATTTTTGATTTTGTTATGGAGAAGGCGCTAAACCGAGAGACACTTAATCGGCCCTTTTAAGTGCACTTAATGGTGTTACCGTCGTAATGAGAGTCGCGCACTGTATGTAGAGAGACTGGGAGAGAAGAAAAGGGGTTGCATAAATTTCCGCCATGGCAGTTTGGGCTCAAGGGCCGTGTCAAATGAATAGCCCCTCTTGTGTCGCTCGGCTGCGGCCGTTGTGGCGCACGAGCCGTTATGTATTTACAATCGAGTTATGCATATTAGGAGGCTGCCTCCTCCTCCTACTCGTCCTCCTGTCTAGCGGGCGTCAAGGGGAACTTTCCTTTATTCATCAGAATAATACGTCACGGCAGCGGCAGCGGCGGTTGATGAGCAATGGTGGGCGGACACGGAGAAAAAGGCCGAGAGAAGAAGAAAAAGGAGAAATCTCTCGCACAGATCAAACGAGCGCGCGCCCTTGCACACATGGCGGAGGGTGATCTATACTCCTGGTGGGGGTAATTGCGTTAAGAAGAAGAAAAGGAGGCAGCAGCCCCTTTCTCGCGAGACTTGCGCGCGCTCTCTTCTGCAACGACTTGGAGACTTTTTCTTTCTTTCCTTTTTCCTTTTTTTCTGTTGATTCTCGGGCGGGTTGTTGCCCATCTTCTCTCATAGGACGAGGCGTTTTCGAGGAAGCCGAGATGTTTGCATAAACCAATCATGCGAGGCAGCAGTCGCTCTAAAGTCGAGACCCCAGCAGCTCCCTTGGCAGACTCTATTCCTCACGCACGCACAACTCGCTATTTTGCATTAGTTGAACGGCTTGATCCCTTAGGTCGACCGAAGGGGAGGACTACCTTAGCCGCTAGAGGATTGGCTCGCTCCCCTCCGCCCGCTACTACTACGCATATGCCAGTCGATATCCAGGCTCCGACTAGTATCAAAGAAAAAAAGGAAGAAAAAACTTGTAGGGTTGTTTTTTGCAACAAAAAGAAGAAAAAGTTTGCCGACAAATTATTTCCCAAAGACGGACGTTGAATGGGCCTAGGAGTCGGACAAGTTGGAGGCTCTCCGAGTGTTGTTGTCGTAGGAGGAGGAGGAGGGAATTCGTGTGGGAAAATGTGGAGGCGACGCGCAACGACGACGACGACGACGACATCATTTCCATCCATTCGAGGGGATTATGTGCGCTTTGGTCGGTTCCCAGGTTCGTGACACGCTAGGTCGAACCGCTCCTGATGTACGACGACGACGACGACTCTCTTGAGAGCCCGTCGACTCTTGGTTCCAGCCCATGAAGCCGCTTTTTGCCTCCCTCTTTCTGCCGGGCGGGGAATCGTGGTTTCTCTACTACTACTACTACCCCGTTCGCATGCAGTCTCAACGGCTAGCTCAATACTACTTGTTTCCGAATGGATAAATTAGGAAGGCTCTTTTTTCTTTTCCTTCTTCTTCCAGCCTTCCAGCCCTTCTTTTGAGCAGACGTGATGAAAATACGGCGCTCGTCATCGCCATAGTCGCTTTGATGAACTCGATTTCCAAGGAAAGCAGTAGTAATAGCCATCGATCGGGTCGGCTCTAGCCCAGGAGCATTAGCTCTCTTTGGGAGGGAAATCCTATCCCAACGAAGAGACAGACGGGCTCCGTCGCCCACTGCTCCTCTCTTGATAAGCTTCATTTTTCTTCTTCTTCTTCTTTTTAGAATTACATTCGAGCCGTGAACGATCGGCCCGTCTCTGGCTATTGGACCTAAATCATTTCCCTCCGCCACCACTCGTATTTCACTTGGAGGCAGCAGAGAGATATTTCAAATAGTTGCAGCGCCAGATATGCAATCCAATGCAGCGTATTCCTCCTCCCTCCATCCGCAATAATAATAATAATAACAATATAAAAAAGGAAGAATAGCTGACAGACCCGTTTGCCTCTCTCTGTGCCCGTAGTCATATAACAGATGGCTCGGATAGATGGAAAAATACAAGAAATTCCCCCCACCGCCCAACCCCACAATAATAACAACAAGAGAGAAGAGGGGGGTACCGTCTGGTTACTACTACTATCTCCTCGGTTCGCGCAGAATTCATTACAGATATATCTATACAGTATAAATCAGATAAAGCTCGAAACATCTATGCGGAGCGACGAATCGGTGACGAAGTATAGCTGAGAACAAGGAGGCGCATTTAGAGGAGAAAAGTCGGTTGGGCGGAATGCTCTACGGGATTCGAGTCTGGCCAAGTCTAACACAAAGTCTATATATCCACGACGAGTGACAACGACATGCACTAGACGCTATACAGTCTGACTGAAAGTCAAAGAATCCCAAAAGTATCTAGAGGATGTCGTCGTCGTAGAGAGAGAAAGAAAGAAAGACTATTATTTCGGTAGACTATTGGCCTCTAGACATATTGAAACGGACGGGCGAGAACAGAAGACGACTAGTCCCAAAGAGGAAAAGGAACTAGAAAAAGATGTAGTGTGAGTCTGAGGGAGCGGCTCGAATGCGAATCACGATCACGTTCGGAATGTTATGGGGGGAGGTCGGATGGTGTGTCGGCAGAAACCTTCCATGTCCGCTCCCATCTCCAATTGCCGCGCCGTCCGATGCATACGCTATCAACCTCCTCTTTCTCTTTCTTTTTCCTATTATTGCTTTCTGTTTTTCTCTCTGTGAGAGAGTGCGAACGCGGCGCAACATCACGCTCCATTGGATCAGACAGTCTCGACCGGGAAAAGTCAAGCTGGACGACAACGAACTCGTCAATTCTAAGCGAAAGAAGAACGGAAAACGAAGAATTCTCTCTTCGGTGCAGCCTGACCGTTCGGTCATCTCTCGGACGATGGTCATCCACGAGCTCGTCATTGTATTGATTGGGAGAGCCGGTCTTCTTCTTCTTTTTTGGATAGCCGTCCGGCAGAGTGTAGCGAAACGACTGGCCGAAATCAATAATCGATGAACGATTTCTGTTGTGGCCGTTCTGCCAGACTGATCTCTTTCATCGACGATGCTGGACGACGACGACATCGACACGACCGTCGGCCGTAACCTGTCGGTCATAGATATCGTCGCCAACGCGTCTCGTCATTAGCGTCTCTGGGAAAAAAAGACAAAAGAAAAGACGTCGCGTAGATAAAATAAGAAAAAAGGAAGAGCCAACAACCCCGAGCCAAAGAAGAGCTCTTAGTAGCGACCGGGGAGGTTTCTTTAATTGTATTACTCCCGCCAGTGTTGTGTGCGGCTGATCCAATCTACTCTGCACAGCAGCAGCAGCAGCGCCCCGGCAATCACCGTACTCTACGACGACGACGACGACGTCTACAGCAGCAGCACACTATTCTGTCGTCCGCGAGTCTTGATTACTTTTTTTTTTCCTTATTTTTCTTCCTCTTACGGTTTCCTCTCTCTCGACCCCCTTTTCTATCTATTTTAATTGTCCTAACTGGCACTCGCCAAATGAGCCCGAGCACTTTAGCGGCAGTAGCTCCATTAGCCGCACTAGTATCGTCTCTATTACTAATCGAATGAATCGATCGATAATTTATTTGATTTTATTCTTTGATATGCGGAAAACTTTCACGTTTTTCTCTTTTTCTCTTTTTCTTTTGTTTGTCACAGGGGACACCACAACGGACCGAACACGGTCTCGTCGTCGATGATGAACGCTCCCAACAATCACCACGTGCTGACACCCGTACCGGGCGATCCTTCTGGCCGTCTCGTCATGACTTTGCTGCCCAGTCAAGGTCACGATTTGATGCACGGCACACAGCACGAGCCGCACCATCACAGCGGAGCCAGTCACACTAGTAGCAGTCATTCAACCAGATACAATCATCCAGGTCAGTTCTTTCTTCTTCTTCTTCTCGACAAATCATCTCTTGGCGTCATCGTCGTCGTTCCTGGAAATCGTCTTATAATGCTCGAGATGTATCAAAGAAAGTCTCTTCTATCTTTGATATCCTTCGTTTGGGCCTTGGATAATTTCACGGGCGTCGTTTCGTTCATGTCAACATCCAGTAGTCGAGGATTCCTCCTCCTTTTCCCTTTGTTTCCATCCATATTGATAAAGAAAGAAAGAAGAGTGGGTAGAAGATGTGGGCAGGATCTTCCAGGGAGAGAGATAAGGAGGAGTTAACGTCTTCTTCTTTTAGAGAACCAATTACATCCGCGTGTCGCCGAGTTACATATCCGCTTGACTGGGCTCTCGTCATTAACAGATATGGAAAGGAGCCTGGAAGAAAAAATAATTTTGCAATTTAAAAATAAAAGCGTCGGCCGTGGCTCTTAACCCTATTTTTTGTAATCAACTGAATAAAATAGAGCAGAAGCAGCGCCGTTTGCGTCTACCCGTGTTTACCCCCCAGGAGACAAGACTCGTTTTCCCTATTGATCATTAGTGAAAAGCCAATTATCGACCGTCCGTCACTGACGTGCGTTTTTATTTAAAAACATATTTTGAGCGGCAGTCGAGATATCCCCGGTTGATCCAAAAAAAAACAAACTCTTTCCGCTTCCTCCCCCGTTTGATTCATTTACAACAAATGCTTTATCGAGTTTGGTTCATTATTTGGAAAAAAGTTTTGGAAAATAAAAAAAGCGCCGACTCTTTTTTTTTCCCGTCGGCGCAAATGTAACACGCGGCTAATGACGAACGAAACGCGCGCGCACTAGTTATTCCGTCGGGTAGAAGAAGAAGAAGGAGGCCAATTAGTGGCAGCGCATGTGTACCAGGCCGCGCCTTGACTACTATGTCTGGAACAGAAAAGAAAAAAGAGAACTATAGGAGTATAGTGTGTTCGTCCGGCGTGAAAGAAGCGCTCTCTTGTGCGACTAATTAGGCCGAAACATTCTGAAAGGAAAAAAAGAATGCGTTGTTTTAGTTGTCGAAAAAGTGGGAGCCAACGAAGCTTTATCATCAATATTTACATGTTTAAATTACAAAAATTCATTTTTAAAGGCTTCCGGATGATTAATAATGTCTTTGGTGTGAATTAGTAGGTCACGGGACGAGCAACAGCAGGCAGACTCTGACGTCATCTCTGCAATCGTCTTGGCTGATGCGACGAGGGAACGGAGACGCCCGGTCGTCGGGCACGGACCATCACCACCACCACGGGGGTATCGGAAGTCTCGGCTTAGGTGTTGGCGGAGGACGAGGGGTCGGCGGGTCCGGTAAAGGCTGCGCCACGCCCCAATGTTCCTGGCGCCTCCTGGCCATTGCTCTCTTGCTCACCTGTGGTCTTCTCGCCGCCGCCCTCGCCTACTTTACCGGTAACTATCCGATTATTATCCCTAATGTAACCTCATCAGTCAGCGGATTTGAGCTAAACGAGGACTTTGTGACGACGACAGTGAGCTCGATCGGAGCGTCGACGGCATCCGATCCCAACTGTATCCTGATTGAAGACGCCCAAGTCACTCTGCCCAGGGAGGAAAACAGCCCAAACGGCCACAACAAAATGCCCGTTAAAGGTCTAGACAAAACAGATTGTGCGAGCGGACTTTGTCCTTCAATTGTTTGTTGTTTTCTGGTTTTCAGAATCTGCGCCACCTCGAACAGCATCCAGTTCCATAGCCAGCAATCCAGATAGCAGCGGCAATGGTGACGGAGTAGCCGGCCGGCCTTCCAGACAAGAACAGCCCGTATCTGGTCACGAAACGCCGGCCCAAAAGACTCAGTTGTCGTCATCGGATCTCGGGACGGCCATGGGCAATGGTCCTTCGACGGCCAACAACAACAACAACGGAGCTTTGGAACTGGAGGCGGACGGTCGTTTCAAACGTCTGGCCATCGATCCAGCTCAACTGTGGGTGGCTTACGTCCAGATTGGCGGAGGCCAGTCGGCTCTGAGGATGGAATTGCAACTACCCCGAGGCGCTCCCTTTGCTCTCTACGGACGACGCAATGCGGCGCCTTCCATCACTCAACACGACTTTAGCCAATTCGTCCACGAAGGCGGCGAGACGCTGGCCCGGTTCCGTCGCCAACTGGCCGACTACAACAACAGCCGGCCCATCTACTACAACACGTCGCTCGTCAAACCGGTCGAGCCCGGCCGTTGGTTCCTGGCCGTCTACAACGACGACTTGCAACGGCAGGAAGTGGCCATCGGTTTGACGCTGACCAACGAAGTGGCCACTCCTTGTCCGGACGATTGTAACGGGCGAGGGCAGTGCCTCAACGGCAAGTGCCTTTGCCGCGACGGATTCGCCGGAACAGACTGCTCAACAAGTAAATTTCTTTCTTTTTTCTTTTTTCTTTTTCTTTTTTGAAAAATTGATGACTTTCGGTTAACGATGTCGACTCTCTCGTTACCGTTGTGTCGCCAATGTCTTTTTTGTGTGTGAAAGAAGAGAGGCATAGTCAAACTGTTCAGTTGAAGAGACCGGAACGTTCATCATCGGCGCTTGATAATGAGATGAATCATTAATCAGAGACGGGGACGGGCGTTGTGGAGCGCACCGATACTCTTTCTCGGTCGATCTTTATACCCTCTGCGTCAATCTTGTCTCTTCATCTCTTCAGAGGTAGTATCCTAGGGGTTTAGATGTTGCAGGACTTTGAAGGGATCCCTTTCAACCGGTTGGTTCGCTCGGTTTCACCCGGGTTGCGACGCGACGGGGCGGGTTGTCACTCGTTCCAACTCAGCGACAGACAGACGGGGAGAGACGGAGAGAGACAAAAGGAGCGGAGGATATATCCAATGGGTTGGCAGGAGCAGCAGCAATGTCGTCAGTGCTTACTGGCAAATACAATCAAAGTCGCAACGAGGGAAAAAGAGGAGGGTGCGTCGATGTGAAATTGCAGTCAAGTGTCGAGCGCGACGCGACGGGCGCCCAGACGCCCGTCCCAATCGATAAACTTCCAAAAGGGTTCGCCGGTTCGCTCCACTTTTTGTTTGCAGAACGTGTAGAGAGACTAATCACTCTCTGGCTCCCCATTGAACGCGTCCCTAAACAAACGCAAAAAGAATTTCTTCCCTGAAATTCAAAATCTTTTAATACAAATATTTTTTGTAACGCAGGTGTTTGTCCGGTTCTGTGCAGCGGTCGGGGCACTTATGGCGGCGGACGTTGCCATTGCGAAGCCGGCTGGGCCGGACCTGAATGTGACCAGCCATTTAGCGATTTGGATGGCGGATCTGCTGCAACGAGCTCTTCTTCTTCTTCCGGCGGTGGAGGATTCGTCATCAGCTGTTCGATCCCTTGCTCGGTGCACGGAACGTGCGTCAACGGCCGTTGCCAGTGCGACGCCGAGCACACTGGCGCCTCGTGCGAAACTCGTAAGTTCCAAAGTCCTCTGTGAACATTCGATGGTGTCTTATCCCATGATTACCGGGCGTTCCCCCTGTCCGTCTTGGGGTTTTTTTTTCTTGTCGACGACGACGCATTAGTCGCCATGGCAACGCTGAAATTCGAGCCGAGCCGACAATCCAGCGGGATGATGACGGGCCCCCCTCTTGTTACACAGCACTCAACGGGCAGAAGAAGAGAAACCTATATCAACTTGTCCGTTGTCGTCTCGACGGCACTTCTTCTTTCTCCGTTATTGTTTGACGGGCACCGGTGCTCGTCGCGCGTGCTCTTATTGGGTTTGTCCAGCGCCGGTTGACCTCGTCTATGACGAGATCATTTTCGATACTCTGCTGGGCAACGGCCGGATGGTGACAGAAAAGGAAAAAGCTCCTGGATGGGAAGAGTGGAAAAGGATTGGGGGAGGAAGAGGACTAGATCAACAATCAGTTGAAAAGAGTGGAGGGAGGCTGGAAGGAGGGCGAACGATGCGGCAAAGCGTTTGGCAAACAGGGCGCGCTCGCACAACCGCTCGCCGGATTAGAAGCTCCACTCCATCCGCCCAGTGCGCCAACAAACGTAGTGTGGTAAATCCGCCCAGCACGCCAGAAAAAGAGGCCATAAACACGTAACCCCCTTTTGGAGGGAAAAAAAAAAGAATGTCAGAGTAGAGGGGAACTCGTAATCTTTTTCATCTGGTGCCAGGGGTGTGGCTCCTGTTTTTAGCAAACAAGATGGCGGTGGTGACCGGATGGAATTCTAATTCCGGAAAAATAATCCTCTCGAATTTTCTCGATTGCGGAAGAGACACGTTGGTGTAGGGCTCCTCTCAGAGTGTATTAAGTTGTAGTGGGGTAGTAGTAGTAGTAGCGCCCGCCACTGGAGGAGCCTCAAATAAACAAGGACGTCGTCGTCGTCGCTAGAGCTCTTGAATTATGCATGGACAGACGGACGGATCACTCTGCGTAATAGACGCCGGGCGGACCTGTCACTCGTTTTCAGACGTAACTCGTTTGGCTTTTCCACCGTTCCGCTCGGTGGAAGACGCGCGTCGCCCGTCCTTGATTCTTTTTTGCGACGCCGACGTCCTAATGCATCTTTTTGTTTTTCTTTTTCATCCGCCCAGCCCTTTTGAGTTGCCAATCGGATTGCGGACAGAACGGCCGTTGCGTCAACAGTAGCTGCGTCTGCTCGCCAGGATGGACCGGCTCCCGTTGCCACCTGGTGTCGACGTCGTGCGATCCCCGATGCAGCCAGCACGGACAGTGCGTCAACGGAACTTGCATCTGCTCCCGCGGATGGAACGGACGCTACTGCACCTTAGGTACCTACTAATTCAAACGCGCTCTTTCGTCTTCAATTCTTGAACATTCTCCTTCGAAACTGAAAGATGGATGCCCCGGTAATTGCGGCAACAATCGAGGCGTTTGCCTCCAAAACGGCAAGTCCTCTGCTTCGGGCGGTTTGAATAATCCGTCGCAACAGTTCAGCTGCGAATGCGCGCCCGGCTGGACCGGATCCGATTGTTCCATCATGACGGAAACGGAATGCGGCGACGACAAGGACAACGACGGCGACGGACTGACGGATTGCGCCGATAGCGACTGCTGTTCCAATCCATCCTGCACCGACCATCTGATGTGCCTCGCTTCCGCCGATCCGGCCGACATCGCGTCCCGAAAACCCGTCGTCGCCGGCGGCGGCGGCGCCACCAGTTTCTACCAGCGGGTCAAATTCTTGGTGGAAGACAACGCCGTCCAGAGCTACGCCCACAAAGACGAATACGTCGACAAGTAAGTTTAAAAAGAAGAAGCCGATTTCATGGAATTCGCCATTTCATGGCTTCCATTTTTGATAATTTGCTTATAGGAGGGTGGCCGTTTTACGCGGACGCGTCTTGTCCCAGCAAGGATTGGGCGTTGTGGGTGTTCGTGTCAGTGTCGACCGTCATCCGCGACTGGGTTTCACCTTGACTCGACACGGAGGATGGTAAGTCTTGAATTATTTCATCGGCAATAAACCCCGGTCGGCCCTGAAATAAACAAAAAATCGATTCTTCTCAGGTTCGACATTTTGGTGAACGGCGGAGGCGCCGTGACGCTGCAATTTCAGCGAAATCCTTACAGACCCGAAATGAGGACAGTCTGGGCTGCCTGGAACCGCATTGTTGTGCTGGACAGCGTCGTCCTGCGTCTGGGCGACAGCAGTAGCGACGGCAGCGTAGGAGGATCTGGTTCGGGCGAGCGGAACTCGAAGGAGTCGAGCGAGAAGCCGCACTGTCGTATCGACGAAATGGAAATGATTCAGCCGAGCGTTTTGGAAGCGCAAGACGCGGAATTCCAGCACCAATCCGGCGGTGGCGGACGCCAAGGTCTCCTATTGGCCGACAAGCAAGTTTTGCAAGAAGTCGTCCCGATACCTGGACTGCCCGACTACAAACTTGTCTATCGATCCGAGAACGCGCTCAACTACCACTCGCTACTCAGACTCCAACTTACTCCGGCCAGCAGCAATGGCCAGCAGCAGATTCCGGCTCAACTTGGCTACGTCCACCTTCGGCTCGTCGTCGAAGGGACCGTCACTCAAGTGACGCTCGAAGCCGAAGCTAATTTGACTTACGCCTTCGCCTGGGACCGGCACAATGTTTACGGACAAAAGATCCACGGACGGACGGAAGCCTATGTCCACGTCGGATATCAAAGTTCCATCGACGGATGCCCAACTTCGTGGCAGACTCTGGTCGCACCCATGGCCGGATTCGCGCCCAACATCTCCGCTTTAGGCGAGTTCAATGTGGACGTCCATCACCATTTCATCGCCGGACAGAACGTCCTCTTTAGAGGCGACGGAGGTCAGATGGATTTGAGATCCGGGCCGCGTCAGTTGAATTTGATGATTGGCACCGGATCGCCGCGATCCCTGACTTGCGTCGAATGCCAGGCCGCCTCGCCCAGCGCCTACGCCAAGATCCTCAATCCGGTGGCCATGGCTTCGGCCGGCGACGGATCCCTCTACGTCGGCGATTTCAATTTGGTTCGCAAAGTGACTCCTGAAGGCCGCGTCTTTACTGTCCTTCACTTACCCACTGGTCAGGTCTCCTACTCTTATTACTTGGCCGTCTCGCCCATCGACGGATCCCTCTACCTGTCCGACTGCGAAAGGAAGCAGATCCTGCGGGTGGCGGCCGTCAACGAGGAACAAATTCTCAATCCGTCGTCTCCGTCGTCCCAAGCCGGATTGGACAACAATTACGAAGTCGTCGTCGGATCGGGCGAGCCCTGTCTGCCCGCCGATCCCGAAATGTGCGGAGACGGTCGCCCGGCCCTGGAAGCCCGTCTGGTTTTCCCCAAGGGCGTCGCCGTCTCACCCGATCGCATCTTGTACTTTGCCGACGGCACTTCGGTCCGTTACGTCGACGGCAGCGGAATCATCCGCACTCTAGTCGGACGTCCGGCCAACCCCATTTACGGACTCCAACCGGCTCCGTGTAATATGGCCGTGAGACCGGCCCAGATTCAGCCGTTGTGGCCGACTCAAGTGGCCCTCAATCCCATCGACAACACTCTGCACTGGATCGACAACAACGTCGTCCTCAAATTGACGGCCTCGCAGTTCGTCCAAGTCGCTGCCGGCCAACCGCAGCACTGCGCCGCCCAATCGGCCGCTCCCCAAACGTCGGCCAGCCACATCACCGGATTCGCTTTTGGCCCAGCTGGCCAGCTCTACCTGGTGGAGAAACCGGGAGTCAATTCGACCCGATTGATCGAGACGGACTCGAGCGGTCGCAGCGAACAGCTGAAATGCGTTTCCGGCGACGGCCAGCCGTGCCAGATTCCCAGCTCGATTAGCACGATGGCCGTCTCGCCCGACGGTGCCGTCTACGTCGCCGACAAGCAAATGCTGCAGATTTTCTCGCTGGATTACGTCAATCCGCAACCGGATCCGCTTTCCGGTGAATATTCCATCAACTGGCCGGCGGCCGGCGAGGTTCTGGTCTTTAATCGTTACGGCCAGCACGTGACGACCAAGGAACCGGTCAGCGGCAACATCAAGACGACGTTCTCGTACACGCGAAACGGCCCTTCCGGCCGTCTCATGGCCATCATCGATTCGCGCGGCAACAAAGTCGACTTTGTCCGCGAATCCGGCGGCGATCAACTGATCCAGGCCATCGAGACGAGCGCGTCCGTCAAGAGCCA
Source organism: Ceriodaphnia dubia (assembly GCA_022539655.2). Lineage (NCBI taxonomy): Eukaryota > Metazoa > Arthropoda > Branchiopoda > Diplostraca > Daphniidae > Ceriodaphnia > Ceriodaphnia dubia. Next base: position 166,194 of record JAKUCG020000061.1, on the reverse strand, counting down.
CCTGACCATCAGCCGTTTGACGGGCGCCTTGACGCACATCAACTCGTCCAACAATTGTTTTACGCTCTTCGATTACGACGCCGTCTCCAAATTGCTGGTCGGACGGACGGAATCGGACGGACTGACGACGATTTACCGCTACGATCACCACGGCCGACTCGTCCAGACGGTCTTACCCGATGGCGAGCGCTACACTTTCGACGCGGCTGCCAACTCGCCACTGGCCATTCGCATTTCCCTGGAACGCGACAATCCCAACGAGCTGGCCGTGTCCGGCTCGTCCATCCAATCGGGCGACGTCAAAGTCGTCTATGATCTGATGAAGAACGGAACATCTTTGCTTGAATGGACGGCCGGCAGCCGCTACAGTTTCCAGCCGCTGCAAGGAGCGGACGGCTGGTCGGAGCGACTGCAGCTCTCTGGTGGCACGACCATCCGCGGCGAGTGGGCCAGCACTCCAGCTGGAAGTGGCGGTCGTGCTCAAGACAAGTCGATCAGGATCAACGGGGCCAAATTCCTCGTTGCCGAGGTGGACGGGCAAACGGGCGGACGCCAGTTGTACGATAACGATCGCCAGTTGGTCATGGGACTTCACTGCGACAGCCAAGGACACTTGAAAGAACTCCGCCTGCCGCCCGGCTTCCACGGAATCCGCTACAACTACGACGGGTTAGTTCATTTGCTTCCATTTATTCAAGTATAGAATTTTCTCAACAATCTTCTTGACGACGTCTATGAAAACAGAAATGGCCGTCTTCAGAGCTGGATGTGGGGTCAACGTCAGGAAATCTACAGCTACGACACTCGAGGATTGCTGGCCGAAACTCGCACGCGATCCGAAGGTGCCAGTTCCGGATCCAGAACAATCATTTACGGTCCTCACGATCTGGTAAGTCGATTTGTTCTTCTACCACTAAACGAATTTTCAATTAATTATCCACGCTTGATTTATAGCCTACCAAGATCACGCTGCCCAGTGGCCGCTCCTTCAGTTACCTTTACGACGAATCTGGCGGTTTAAAATCGTTGACGTTGCCCACCGGCAACGGCCGACACAGTTTCTCCGTCCAGCCGTCGATGGGTTACTACAAACTCGTCTATTTGCCGCCCGGAAGCAACACCAGCCCGACCAGTCAACACGCCTACGTCGAACACTACGACTCGGAGGGACGTAAACTTTTGGTCTTGTTCCCCGGCGAAAGCGGACGCATCGTCTATCGATACAGAGGCGCCCGGCTGTCGGAGGAAGTCTGCGGCGATCGTCGCATCGAATACAACACGGCCGACGGCCTGACAACGACAACTGTTGTCGAAAGAGAATTCGATTTGCGGTCGGAGCGCTCCACCAACAGCGCCGGAATGATTCTGGAAGACAAGACGGACTACGGAGCCAAAACGGGATTGGCCGGATTCAAATTCGTTTACGGCTACGATTCTCTGTTGAGACCGGCCAGCATTAAAGGACGGATCGGCGGTCAAATCTTGCCCGATTGGCCTTTGAGCTACCAGACGAAAACCGGATCGCTGGAACAGATGGGCCAGTTCAAGATTTCGCGTTTGAGAGCCAACGAGACGTCGTACTTTGACGGGACGGCCATCTTCACTCGAACTCTGAGTCCGCATCTGGAACTCTCGGCCTCGTCGTTGACGCTCCACAACGAGGAAGTCTTCCGCATGGAACTCGGCTACGATTCGGCCGGAAGGATCAATCAGACGCGCACTTACACTCGTTATCTCGGTCTCAAATCTTACGTCAACATCAAGAACCTGACTTACGACGCCGACGGCCAATTGGTCTCGGTCGACGCCCCGGAATCCTGGCGATTCGGATACGACCAGCACGGCAACCTGGCCAAATTGACCTACAGAGGCAACTCGATCCCCATGCAGCACAACGCTTTCGATCGGCTCATCAAATTTGGTGAAGGCGCCTACCAGTACGACGACGCCGGAAATGTCATCCAGAATGCCAGGGAAGAGAAATTCCAATGGTCTTCATCCGGACTTCTCGTTCGCGCTCAGAAAAAGAACACTTTCGACGTCAGGTTAGTTCATTTGGAAATTATAAATATATGCAATTAACGACGAAAACTTAAATATTTCATTTAAATTTTTAAAACAGATATTTTTACGATCAACAACGACGTCTCGTTGGTCGTCGGGACCATCTTGGTAACGTGACGCAATTCTTCTACGCCAATCCGCAGCGTCCGCACCAAGTGACTCACATCTTCAGTCCGCGTGATCTCCGCCTGACGACGATGACTTACGACGAGTCGGACCACCTGATGCATTTCCAGATCCTGCGCCATCGCTACTACGTGGCCACGGGCGATCGTTGCGGAACGCCGTCCGTCGTTTTCAGCCAGAAAGGAGAAGTCGTCCGTGAACTGGTCCGTTCACCTTACGGCCATGTCGTCTACGACTCCAATCCTTACCTGTACATGCCGATCGACTGGTGCGGCGGCATCGCAGATCCCGCCACTGGGCACGTCCACGTCCGCGGCGATCGCATTTACGATCCGCTCATCGGTCAGTGGCTCAATCCGGAATGGCAACGAGCTACCAAAATGGCCTATCAACCGGAACTGGTCCACCTGTACAGAGTTCCAGGCAACGATCCCGTCAACTTGGATGGATTCGGCGTCACCAGTTCTCAGCGTTTGACCCACACCAGCCGATACCAGCAGTGGCTCAGTCGTATGGGCTACCAAATGCCGGCCATTCAGCCACCTTATCAAGATCAGAACAACGCCAACGGTTTGGTCCTTGTTGGTAGCAAATCCATCGTCAGACAGCCGCCGATTCTGACGACCAGTCGACTCCTGGAATTGAACCAAAGACGAAAGACTCTGCAAGAATTTGCCGATTTTTCGTCGAAATGCTCGTCGCCCAGCTCCGAGTCGATCGGCATCCGGTTTTCACTGGCGCCGTCAACTTTAGGTCGCGGCATTCTCGTGTCCAGGAGCTCCGACGGACGGGCCATCGTTTCGTCGACTTCGCTGGCCGATCCGGTCATCCGGGACGTGTTCACCAACGTCTTCAACAACTCCCGTTGGCTCAATTTGACGTTGCCCGGCCACGGTCACGGCCAGGACACGTTCCACTTTTTCAAACGCGGTGACAACGTCCGAATCAAAGTGGCCGAAGATATGGCCGCTCTGCGTCGGCTGGGACCCAACGTCAATCTGACGATGCACGACACGCCCGACACGGGTGCCAAGGAGATCAAGATCGCTACCGGCCACGGCAACTTTGTCGTCATCTACGGGACCGATTTGGCCGTCGAGACGGAGCTACTCTGGCGTCACGCAATCAAACTGGCCGCTAGACGGGCCTGGCATCGGGAACAGATCCTGGCTCGTCGTGGAGGTATCAACACGTTCTCCTTGACGCAGACCGAAATGGAACAGCTGGCCCGCGACGGCCATTTGCCCACCTACCGGCCTGAATTGCAACAGTCTCTTTGGAGCTATCCGCTGCTAGCCGACGATCCGACGGCCATGAGATTCCGCAAGCGCAACGCTTCTGGAGCATCGTCTGACGTCCCTCGCCGTTGAAAGCGTCAAACCTCCTGTCCAAGAGTCCTGGATAAAACAAAAAATTTGTCCCAACAACTGTGATACGTGCCAAACTATTAAAGTGCCCCCCGAAATCCCCTTTTCGTATCCCCCCAAGCTTTGTTTCATTTTTTTTTCGTCAATCTTTCCCGACTTCCCCTCGATAATCCCGCACGTATATGAAATCTTATTATATACTCTGGGGAAACCATAGAGCACATTGCTAACAGTCTTAGCGAAACGTCTGATTAATCCGAATCGATTCAGTGTATTTACTGAAAGTGTCAGTGTCTTGTGTAGTGCTAAATTCTGTACATTTTTGCTTGACGGCCAACTCACAAGTCGACTTTTCGAAGGAGTAAGGAACACTTTATAATCCATGACATGTTACGCTGCGTGATTTCATCGATATCATTTCTGCCATTCGTTCGTTCATTCAAGGCGCGTCTGTGCAAGTTCCACACACTGCTAACCCGTTTATCAGCTGTCTTTTTTTAAAACATTTTTTGATCGTGACAGAGCACAATTTTTTTTTCCAACTTATCTTCTCAATTCTTCGCTCTCTCAGACTACAATGGACATAAATATATATATATACGAATATATAAATGCTGTCTCATATTATTCTGAATCATGTATAAAAAAAACGCGCCCTGCATTCGTTTCATCTCGTTGTATTAGCCATCATTTGACTGTTTGATCAATCAGTTTGTCACAAAATGTTCAGTGCTCTACATGTATTTTAAAACTCTGAATTAACTCATTGCTGGGAAAAATAAAAGAAATCATATATAATAAATTCTCGATTTCTCGTGTTTTTTTACTACTAAACATGATACCCGGACGTTGTGGCCAAAACCATTGTGGCATGGTACGTTCTGGCCAAAAAAAGTTGGCCACATTGGTTTTGGCCACAAATTAAAAAACTAGTACATTGATCCCATAGTGGCCAACTTAATTTTTTTCTGGTACGTTCTGGCCAAAAAATAAAAACCATTGTGGCCAAATATTTTAAATTTATTTAATATTATCTGTTCATGCACAAAATTTATTCATCTCACTACTCACTTATCACTAATAGAACACTCAGGAGTACAAGTATCATCACACAGTTCGCTTATAGAACAGGTACTAGAAATCTAGAATTGTTCGACACGGAATTATATTTAAGTCTGTATTGCAGGTTTTGTTAGAAGGAAATTAAAATTTACACAAACAGCAACTTTCGCTTTCATCGCTACAACAAACAGATTCTTGTGCATTAGAAACAGAAATTTCGTTAATAGATACAGAATTTTCAGGAATAGATGCAGAGCTATTATCTGTGGGCAAAGGGGAAATGTTATTAATTTTAGCAAACTCTTCAAATGTATTAAAACGCATTGTTTGTCGTACAAACTAGCACACGCCGCAAGCAAGGTTCCCGAACTCATTTTACCTGTGTTATATTGATCCCATAGTTGGAAAAGCGAGTGCTGTGTAATAATTGGAAACAGAATAATTAATTATTATTTTTTTAATTTGGCCACAATGGATACATTTTTGACCACAAGGGTTTTAGCGCCTTGGCCACAACGGTGCATTTTTAATTAATTAATCTTTCGTCCGTTGTGGACAATTGGCCACAACGGTTTTGGCCTCAACGTCTGGTATTCCTAAACATTCCTGCGTTGGGAGGCTTGAAAACGGTCCAGCATCGAGCCAGACTCTGATCGAGCGAGAACGATCGGAGTCGAGTCAGGAGGCGTAATACAGCAAAATATGGCAACAGTGGACTCTAGCAGACTACTTTCGAACACGTTTCCACGTTTTTCCAAATGTGGGTGGTTGACTAGTTGTTTTCTTCGTAATTTCCAAGTCCAAGTTTCATTCAGATTTCATTCGATCGTGTGACAGTTCTCTAAAGTGTAATGTAAAATTTTACAATCCTAAAAATGACAAGAATCATCGTTAAAAATCTGCCCAATTCGGTGAGTCTAGTAATAATAGCCACTGTGTTCAAAACAGTAAAGTTCTGAAAACAATCTTATTTTCTTAGGCTACGGCTGATAAATTGCGAGAAACATTCAGCCAGAAAGGTCAGGTTACCGATGTACAACTAAAACATGATAAAGATGGAAATTTCAGGCATTTTGGCTTCATCGGTTTCAAGACTGACGATGAAGCAGAGTCAGCTTTAAAGTACTTCAACAACACTTTTGTTGGTTCATGCAAAATTCAGGTATTCAAAGATGTTCATTACATTGAAACAGAAATAACTGTTATTCTAATTATAGGTTGAAAGATGTGTAAACCTTGGGGAAAGCGCTAAAATGAAAAAAGGAAAGAATGCCCAAAATGCCGTCCCCATTGCCGCACTTCCAAAGAAGGAAAAACCTAAAAAGAAGGAAGACACAACAAAAGAACCTGATGATCCAGAATTTGCAGAATTTAAGGAAATTCATTCCCGCAGCCAAAAAGACATTTGGGATAATGATGGCATAGATGGTTCTACCATCAAACCGACACTAGAAAAAAATGAAAATGAAGACAGTCTGGTAGACAAAATTGCCCACAAGAAGGATCTCAGTGATTTAGAGGTTTTTAAATAGAAGTTATTGTGTCTTGTTAATTGGTTTTAATTCCTGTTTTTTTGTAACAGTATCTGAAATCAAAAATTGTACCTGGAGATGGCGATCAGACTGAAAAGCCAGTAAAACCGACTGCTAAGAAAGAAAAAGTTCACAAGGAGTATTTGCATCTGAAAGTCAGAGGCTTTGCCTGTCAAGTGAAGAAAAAGGATATCCGAGATTTTTTTGCACCACTAAAGCCAGATTCCATCCGTCTCCCGCCGAAAGTAAAAGGCGTTGCATACATAGGTTTTTCCTCTGAAAAAGAAATGTTAAAAGCTCTAAACAAACATCGAAGCTTCCATGGTTAGTGTTTCGTTTTTTCTTCTTTTTTTATTTTCATAGTACATCACATATATTGTCTTTACAGCTGGCCACAGAATAAGTGTTGTTAAATATGAGAAGAAAAATAATATAGATGAAGATCCACAAAATCAAAAGAAAAAAGAAGCCTGGGTTAGACAGGAAAATGATCTGAAGAAGGAAGAAACTGTCGCGGAATCGGGAAGAATTTTTATTCGAAATTTGGCGTACACTGTCACAGAAGAGGACTTGGAAGCCTTGTTTTCGACATACGGTCCTCTTGCCGAAACTCATCTACCAATCGACAAACATTCACGAAAGACTAAGGTATCGGTCGGATTGCTTCATTAGTTGTATGAAATTGCCTATTTAAGTTTTGACAATTGTTAGGGATTTGCCTTTGTCACATTCGTCATGCCTGAACATGCTGTCAGAGCTTACACAGCTCTGGATGGGACCGCGTTTCAGGGTCGAATGCTTCATTTGTTGGCCGGGAAATCCAAAACAAATGATGACGACGCTAATGGTATTTATTTTGGCAATACCTATTTGAGGAACTGCTTATCATGTTTCCATTTAAATGCAGATGCTGAAGGCACGAGTTACAAGAAACAAAAATTAAAAGACCAGAAAAACAAAGCTTCTTCAGCTCATAACTGGAACACCTTGTTTCTCGGTACTAATGCGGTCGCTACTTTGATGGCTGAGCGATATGCGACTACCAAACAACAAGTAAGGTTGAATTTTAAATAACTTTTTGTTGACTGTTTATTTAAGTGGCTGTATTGCAGGTTTTGTTAGAAGGAGAAGGCCAACAACAACAGAGTGTGGCTGTACGATTGGCACTCGGTGAAACACAACTGGTAGCCGAGACCAAACAGTTTCTTGTCGAGAATGGAATCCATCTGGATGCGTTTCAAGATGTAATTATATCATGAATTTCAATGTTTGTGAAATAAAGTTGTAACGGTCATTATTCACGCAGGCACCTAAAGAACGCTCGAAAACAGTAATTTTGGTCAAAAACTTGGATGCTCAAGCAAACGACGATGAGCTTCGAGATCTTTTCAGTCCATTCGGTGAACTTGGTCGAGTTCTTTTACCTCCACGAGGTGTGACTGCCATTGTAGAGTTTTTAGAACCGTCTGAGGCAAAGGTTGCTTTCCGCAAGCTTGCCTATTCCAAGTTCCGACACATGCCTCTTTATTTGGAGTGGGCCCCAACCAACGTTTTCCGAACGGCCGTTCAGCGCTCCGCAAATACCACTTCTGGAAATAAATCTACAGGTAAATTCAGTTTTTTTTCATTTAAATCTCTTTCAAAATGACGGTTGCCTTTAGACAGAGAAAGCAAGGCAATAATTTTTTCACCATTTTCATGTAGTCAAAGATACGAAGGCTGTGACTTCTGTCGAAGAAAATAATCCAATTCCTCCTGAAAAAGTTGATGAACAACCTGAACAGGATACAACTATCTTCATTAAAAACCTTAACTTTGCTACCACTGATGAAACGCTACGTCAGCATTTCGAGTCTTGTGGTCCTATTTTCTCCGCAACTGTGGCCCGAAAAAAGGATCCGAAAAACCCTGGCCAATATTTGTCTATGGGTTATGGTTTTGTTCAGTTTTTGACGAAGAAAGCAACTGTAACAGCTTTAAAAGATTTGCAAAACTCTATGTTGGAAGCCCACGTCATAGAATTGAAAGTATCGCATTCATTATATTGTTTGTTTTTTTTTCAAAACATGACTATAAAATAATGTTTTAATTTTAGCGTTCAAGTCGTACTGAGAATAAAGAAGAAACTGTTGCTACTTCAAGGAAAACGTCATCGAAGAATAAAGAACCGATTTCCAGCAAGTTACTTGTCAGGAATATTCCTTTCGAAGCCACTACCAAAGAAGTTGCAGAACTCTTCAAGTAATAATTGTCTAAGATGCTGCGGAACAAGTTAGCCTAATCCAATGTTTGTTTAGACCATTCGGTGAATTAAAGGCAGTTCGATTGCCGAAGAAGATTGCCGGAAGTGAATCACATCGTGGATTCGCGTTTATCGATTTCATTACCAAACAAGATGCCAAGGTTCGGCATTTTAATATTTTTCGTCTTTTTTTAATTTAAAGTTTACCCATTTCTTTTTTTTTAGAGAGCGTTTGAAAGTTTGTCAGCTAGTACCCATTTGTACGGTCGTCGATTGGTGTTGGAATGGGCTGCTAGTGAAGACACGGTAGACGATGTCCGAAGAAGAACAACCTCACACTTTTCAGAAGGTAAATTATGGGATTTTATTTATATACGGTCGTCTTGTGAACTAGCTATAAAAACTTTATTAACTCGGCTATTGTTGCAAATTCAAAACAGGCCCCCCGACAAAACGGAACAAGAAACTGGAGTTGACAGCCAACGACTCGGATTAATTTGTTTTCCAAAATAAATGAAATAAATACATGAATCGAACGCATTTGTATTGATTTACCCGATTGAACATTATTATTATTGATTGACCCGGCCACAAATCTTTATAGGAACTATTCCGACAAAACAGGAAAGCTGAAAATGTTGGTTTTGGGTTCATAAGTTATGGAGGTCAACCTTTAAGAGCATTCACTGGAAAGGAAATACAATGTAAAGTTTAGAACTAATCAAACCATTTTTATCGGCTTCTATCCCTTCTACCTGTACTTACCATGAATGATTGAATTCCGAGTTTTCCGCCAGGTAGCGTTCCTGCCTGTAGACAACCACAACAGACGAAGCGCGCTCTTCTTTGACAGACGAGCTCGGTACGGGCATCATCTGTCACCTGTGCAAATCTCTTTTGCTGCATGTCGTTTCCGTCATTCAGAAACATGGAAAGTAAAAGTAAAAAAAAGGGATCCGTTATGAGAGGTAATCAGGTTTTTATGCTTCTTTAAAGACTGCAAAATTCGACGTAATCAGAAGATTCACACAATCTTCATAGTTTGCCCTGCGTTTATATTCTTTAGCAAGTTTGAAAGAAATTAGATTTTGTGCACTTTATGTTGTCAAAAGTGATCAAGAGTGTTGTCAAAGAGCATGCTTTTTAAAACATGGAAAGCATGGCTTAAGAGCAAAGAGCATGCTCTTTGACACAGTACAAGTTATGATGCATCATAATTTTCATTGTTGCACTGTACAACAGTCAGTGGTTGTGATGGATAGTTGTTGTTAACATTACAGTTTTTGTAATGTTTTAAGTGTTACATGCTGAAACACATTTGGATGTTTTAGCAGGTATACAACCTTTCAGGCCCACCCTTGCAACTATGGCCCGAAAAAAGGAACACCCAAGCCAATATCTATGGTTTTATTTATTGTCTATGGCCAATATTTGTGCTTCAGTTTTTGTTGTTTCAGTTTTTTAAAAAAAAGCAACAGTAACAGGTTTAAAAGATTTGCAAAACTCAATGTTGATAGCCCATGTCATATTGTTTTTTTTTTTTTTTCACAACTTGACTATAAAATAATGTTTTAATTTTAGCGTTCAAGTCGTACTGAGAATAAAGAAGAAACTATCGCGACTTCAAGGAAAACGTCTTCGAAGAATAAAGAACCCATTTCTAGCAAATTACTTGTCAAGAATATTCCTTTTGAAGCCACTACCAAAGAAGTTGCAGAACTCTTCAAGTAATAATTGTCTAAGATGCTGCGGAAAGAATCAGCTTAATCCAGTGTTTGTTTAATCTCTGTAGACCATTCAGTGAATTATAGGCAACCTGCACTACACTCAGGTGTTGGAGCAAAGTGTAGATTCTACCTGCAACTCCAATTAATTGAACCACATGCAGTATGTTAGTACTTTTAATTTTTTGTAGGACAGTAGGGGAAATTCATCTACAAGGGGAGGGGAAATTTCTGAAGTGTAGGTTAATTCTAAAAATATTCATTCAGCAATATTTCAACATGACTAGGTGTTTTATAATGTGACTATCTATTGCCTTCGAACAAAGTTAACACATTATCTCTTCTTTTTTTCAGGAGTTGCAAACCTGCACTGCACTCAGGCGTTGCAGCTAATTGTAGATTCTACCTATAACCTTCTCTCCTTCCACTTCTGATCCTCATACCCGCAATGCAGGTGCACCCACAGGTGTTTAGGCTAATCCACCGACACATTTCGGTGCAAAACCAAGTCATAGGTGCGACATGCCAAAAAAATGTTCAGGCAAACCGCGAGCTTGTTTTTCCTAATAGAACAATATTTTTTGTGTACAATAAGGTTTAAAACTTAAGTAAATTCGTCGTATTGTTCAAAGCCTAATTTCTCCATCTTTTTTTATTTCTCCGCTTTCAACACAGATTCTTGAAAAACATTCTTTTCATCAGAAATAATTTTACAATGGATTCCAACCGGCCGTCGTCGCCATAGGAGATCCAAGTCTGTTTCGGCACATGCCAACCGGTATATCGAATATTTATTTACATTTTCAGGAGCAGCTATTTAATATATACCTTTTAAAGGTGTCTGTGATGGAAGGGACGTTTACGGTCATCGTCGCCAGGCAGATATCGAGAACCCGACACCGAAAACGGACCAACTCTTTATCAAATGGTAGCGCCGTCGTTATCAAGACTGTCCTTGGAACTCAGGTAATGTCCTTTCTTCTTTTAGTGCTATTCATTAGCTCGTTATTATCAAATGAACTTTGCATAGGTCGCGGTCCTCGCCACCCGCAACAAGTCGCCGTCCTGACCTTTACCAATCCAAATTAATCACTATCGCAAACCTGAACCACCGTGGAGCCATTGTTGGTGCTTGTGTCATTGTACTACGTGCAGTCTATTGGTACAAACTGCATCAGCCGACCTACGACTGATAGAAAAAAACTATGTGATCAGCAGGTGGTAGGGATGGGCTCTGTTTCGAAAGGGTGAATACAGCCAAGCGCCCGACTAGATTCAATCGCATCCCCTAAGAACTGGCCCCAACCATCACCCTTCTCTCTTTCCGGCTTCTCTTAGCCATTGCCATTCGTTGGGCGGTATGGGCAGTGCCGAGCGACGTTTGGCAGAACGAAATGATAAATCCCGATTATCTCTTCTAGAAATTTTCTGCTCTGACCGTCCATAAAACAATTTAAAACGTACTGTGAATCGTGTCGGCACGTGGTTATAATAAATAAATGATTTTTGGAATTTAATACTTGTGCTTCATTACCGACTTGACGCGGTTGTCGTTGCACTTTTTGTTGTAGTTTGTCCAGTTTCCCATTGTTATGGTTAAAATGCTACTTCTTTCAAATCCCTTCTACATATATATTTTATCTCTTGAAGTACTTCTTCTAGGATTTGCATTTAATTACAAGTCGTTTCATGAGGATTCGAACCTCCGACCTGAAGCGTCACAACTCGACGCTTTACCACATGGCTACCGTTAATTGACAAAATTGGAATGAATATATATGTAGTATGAAAGAAGTACCCCATGTTGTTGTATTTATATGTTCTCAGTAACAAAAGTGAATGTCAATGGTAGCCGAAGTGGTAAAGCGTCGAGCTGTGATGCCCGAAGTCGGAGGTTCGAATCCTCGTGAAGGTGTCTTGCATTTGTTGCTACTTGTTTCATTTTCATTATCCATATATTTCTTCTCCCGTTGTTGTATTCGTTTCGAGTAGCAATTCTGACAGGCAGCAATAGCCGAATTAGTAAAGCGTCGAGCTGAAATGCTTGAAGTCGGAGGTTCGATTCCTGAACGACATGTAGTTGGTCAACGGTGATTCCAGTACCGGATCCCCCCCTGCACCTAATACTCAGGGGTAAAGCGCAAGTACGACAGGCCCGGGGATAATCCGGGCCTCTCTGGGCGAGAGCCGAACCGGTTTGCAGAAATTTTCCAGCGCGTTTATTTATATTAAGTATCTTCTGGATTGGTATTATACAGTAATAACAGTATAGTGGTTGGTATTGGTTTTTGAATGCCAACAAGTAACTCAAATAAAGCAAACCAATACAAGTAACCTATATAATACCAAACCAAAAGATACTTAATAAATAAACGCGCTGGAAAATTTCTGCAAACCGGTTCGGCTCTCGCCCAGAGAGGCCCGGATTAACCCCGGGCCTGTCGTACTTGCGTTTTACCCCTGAGTATTAGGTGCAGGGGGGGATTCCACAGGAATCTCCGTTGAACAACTACATGTCGCTACGAGAGGATTTGAACCTCCGACTTCGAGCATCTCAGCTCGACGCTGTATCATTTCGGCTATTACTGCCTATAAGGATCGCAACTCGAAACAAATACAACAACGGGAGAAGAAATATATGAAAATGAGACGGACAATAACAAACACGATTTTCCGAAGACCAGCTACATGTGGCTACACGAGGTTTCGAACCTCCGACTTCGAGCATCACAGCTCGACGCTTTACCACTTCGGCTACCACTGACAATTACAAATGTTACTGGGAACATTTAAATACAACAACGCGGGGGGTGTATTTCTTTCATACTGCATCTACATACATTCGAATTTTCTTCTCAGTTAACGGTAGCCATGTGGCAAAGCGTCGAGTTGTGACGCTACAGGTCGGAGGTTCGAATCCTCATGAAACGAACCGTAAAAAAACGCAAATACCAGAACTTCAAAATGAACGCACTCCAAGAAATAAAATATCAATATGAAAGTGATATGAAAAAAATAGCAATTTGACCATGATAATGGTAGAGATGTGACGCCAACGGTCAGGGATTCGAAGCCTCATGTGACGACTTGAAATTGGACAAACTACAATGCACAGAAGAGTACAATGATATGCGCTTAAAACTCGGCTATGATATATATGTGACTAAATAAAACGAATGGGAAACAAAAAGTTCATTTTTTCATATTTGTATTATAAAATACAATTCGCAAGTTTACAAAGCATGTCTCAAAGTATTTTATGAACGATCAGAATAGATAAATATCTCTAGAAGAGATATAGTATAGTTTTTCATCATTTCGTTCGTTTGCCTCTCGTCGCTCGGACGGACCGTTCCGCCCAACGAGAGACGTGGCTCCCCGGGAAAGAACCGGAGGAGCCGGAAAGAGAGAAGAGTGACGGTTCGGGCCAGTTCTTAGGGGATGCGATTGAACCTAGTCGGGCGCTTGGCTGTATTCACCGTTTCGAGACAGAGCCCATCCCTACCACCAGCCGGTCTCCCATTTGCGGGAACCTTACTCTAGCAGTTGCAAGTATTTCGACTGATGCAATTATGGCAATCAGCCGCCGTACAAGTATACTGCACACGTAAGCGGCAAAGGCGAGAGTAAAAACCAGCAAGGCAAAATCAGAGTACAAAATCTTTTTTTATCATTTATTCAGCTCGGCACTACCCGTACCGTCCCCACGTGCTAACAGGGGAGCCGGAAAGAGAGAAGAGGGATGGTTCGGGCCAATTCTTAGGGGATACGATTGAACCTAGTCGGGCGTTTGGCTGTATTCACCCTTTCGGTAAAGAGCTGATCCTTAACACCCGCTGATCTTGGCAAACGCCTTACGAGTAATACTGCGTGAATAAGCAGGAACGATTGCGACACCTAAAACATTAAAGACCAGGATATTCATAAGTTTATCGTTTATGAAAAATAATCGATTTATAGAAAAAGTTATAGCCTTTTACACATCATAGTGTCGTTGACAATTTTCTTATTGCGCACCAAACGGGGATCCTATTGCAATGACGGCCAGTTCCAGTCGGAAGTCCACCAAAGATAGAAAAGTCCCAACAAAGAAAGTAACCAAAGAACTAATTTGACAGCAGACAAATAAAAGAGATATATTAGGCTTTGAACAATATACACAAAGAAGTAATTCTAGTTTTACCATGTCAGCCCAATTGTGTGTACACATTTTTTATTAAAAGAGACATCACAGTTGGACTAGAATGACTGATGTGAGATGAGTTACTGGAAGTCGGGTTGTGCTACTACAAGAAATGGAAAATTGAAGTTGTTAGGAAAGCAAGCTTGCATCACCACAAACAATAAATGCAAGTACACCTTACCTGACATTCCTATTTCAGAGTAGAAAAAAATAATGGGTGACCACCACACCTTAAATATAGGATGTTTTCTCACAAACAAACAAACAGCCTGTAAACATTGACATTAGATTAAAGCAGCTGTGCCTAATGGCTGAACGAGTAAATCATCCTAGAACTTTGAATTCTATAATGGAACCAAATTTCATTGAAAAATAATTCTTCTGACCCAGTCAAACACAAGATAAAACCTTGATTTCATATAACCATTTGCTGTTTTTTTTTAAAACCCCAACAGCAACATTATCACTGTCATGATGTGGCTCACATCACACAACCCACTAAATAATTTGATGAGCTGAAAGTCCGAAACTCAGAAAGAACTTACTCTTACAGCTTCAAAGTTTTCAACTACATGAGATCCCAAGAGTCAAACAATGTCTACTCATTAAACTAGATACAACCATTCTTAAAACTCATTGATAAGAAAGCTACTAAAACCCTTGTCAATTAAATCAGTTAAAATCTAAACTTAAGACTATGAATTGAAATAGTTACCATCATTCAACGTCCGTACCAGAATTAAACTGATCCTCGTGACAATAGAAACCTTTGGGAGTAGCAGGTTTCATTGATGGATATCTTTGCCTTTGTTGCTGCTGGGAGACCAGGCTGTAAGCACCATTCATCATTCCAGTAGAAACTTTGCGCCCAGTCAGATTCAATGAACACAAACTCTCTTCTTTAGTTTGACTATGGAGCTGTACAAGAAATTCACATTGATTTTAAACACGAATTATAATTATTTTACGTTAGCCGATTACCTGAGAGAGACATGTCGGGAGAAGTAAATGCCACTTCGACTACCTTGCCCGGCCATGATTCTAGTCTGTTGGCAGAGTAAGATGGAGAATAAGAACAAATAAATCCAATGTGTTTCTATATTTTACTTTTTACGCTGCCATTGCCAAAGGTTTCTACAGCCAACGTTACCTTAGGACTTGTTAGTAGCTCATTTTTATACAATCGGCATTCGGCAATTCGACATAAGAAGAAAAGTAGAAACAAAACAGCACACTGCACGCAGCTGTCACAGCACTACTGACTAGTGACTACTGGTAACTGGTGGCACAACAACACAGAATTCACTAGAGATCTGGTCCGTACCAGGCGCCACCTAACCAGAAAATCTGGAAATCCAGTGGATGTCTGGGCCTACTTACCTAGTGTGGACCAGACTTCTACTTTTCAAAGTGAGCTATTGCAGAGCTATTGCTTTTGGAATTTGGATTTCTAGTTTCGGTACATCCCTGGTATGGATTCGATTTCTATTTTCAGGACGTTTATCGCGTGTTCATTTGAATCGCAATTGATGCTCTAGTCCAAAATCAACCGGCAAGTTTTATAAAATTGCATAAAAATAAAGGCTAGGATATTTGTCGTGTTGACGTATAGGCCTACAGACTCGAGCTTGCACAGGCTTATACGGTTATTGTGTGATCTTATAGGCTACTAGAAAGAAATCTAAGCCAAATTACCCGAACAAAATCGGCAAATGGCAAAACGAGGGCGATGATTACCTGAATAGGCGGCAAATTTATGATCAAATACTCCGCCAAAAGCTGTTTGCACTAAGAAATTCGCTATGACGTCGGCTTCGCGTAGCTTTTTAATATTTTAAAGCAAAAGCCAAACTCTCTTTTAAAAGTGGTATGCAAGGAAGGCAATATGAATAATCAATTAGACTAGCATGGCCAAGCTATAACTATAGGAACTAGGGCTGATATTTGTATCGTGATTTGCTTTTCCCGATGTTATTGTTGTGTAAGCGTCGGAATATTTACCATTAGGGTATAACTAGATATCGAAACAATAATAATTCACCCTCTTTCAAACATTTTATTAGTTTATTTTTATTTGCACACACACGACAGCTGTCATTATTTTCTCTGATTGTAACGGGTTTTGCGCCAATCATATTTCAATATAGAACTCCAAGTATAACAAATCGATTGGAATATTTTCAGGTGGGTGCAAATATTTGCTGGACCTTGTAGCTTCATGCTTCAAGTGCTGCGTGAATGCCGGGGATTGTCTTTAGGACGGTACAATTAAGACGCGTCTTTAATGATATGCGGTTCAGCCGTTTAGGACGCTAGCGTAGAATAAAAACGTGAATCGAGTTAGTTTTTGTTATGGCTAACTCAGTTTCGTCAACTAGATGAAATTACGAATGATATTTAATACTAGAGTTTGAGTTTTCTTTTGGCCATTTTTCTTTTATTTTTGGTTGCTAGCCACTAGCCAGTGGCCGGGCAGGCCAGCACGCCAGCTGCTTCCCCTCTTTCGCCGTTGAGAGCCCCCCCTTTTCTCCGTACCTAGCCCCCCTCTCCCTATTCTCGCTTCTGGGAAGCCATCAGAACCAAGGCCACCTCTTCTCGCTTCCCGGAACCAAGCCCCTCTGTTCTCTAAGTGACCCCCATGGATTTTTTTACATATTCTAAACAATAAAATAATTTAAGGTCATTTGCTGTCGTTCGTTTTAATTAAATGACAATTGTCTTACGGTACACGAAACGGTTTGCCTAAACGAGATGCATCGAGAGGCGTTTTGTTTCTTAAAAAATTAGACAAAGTGTTAGAATGTTAAGCTAACTACACGTCACGTTAACGTAAAACTAACTACTAACCATACATTCACTTGTTACAAGCCCTTCTCTCTCTTCTCCTGACCATTTATGAAATCAAATAAAGATATAATGTCTGACAGTCGATTAATCGTTTCTTTCTTCACACAGTAAAAAAAACACGGCTTAATATGAATCAATGTGTCTGAACAAAAATGTATCTTGACTCGATCATAGGAGATGACAGATGACAGGATTCGAACTGTTGTCTCCCGTGTCACGTTGAAACTTTAAAGACCTATTAGCTACTTGACACTGATAAAACCGAATGGATATAGATTCACAGAATAAGGTGCCCGAACGGGAAGATTTGGTATCTAAACGAGTAGTTATTGTGATCAAACGGCAACCGTCTTAAAAAGGTCAAAGTGTCCAAATAGGGTAGACACCGTCTGAACGCATAGGCCTATCACATGGCGCTCTTAAATTTTCAAAATCGGTCAAAGTGGTTTTACATTAACCGGGGTATTTTTCTAAAGATGTTACTCCTACTCAACTAGCAATTACAAATGATAGTGTGAATAATACAGTAGATTAATTGATTAGAGAACACATTAAGTGAGCAAGAGACGAAACCCATATGTAGAGCTTCGCGAAGTCGTTTATCATGAGACTTCTTGGCCACTTCGAAGAAAACCACTGTTTTGGCGGAGAGACATGCCCGACCTGCCATGTTAGAAATCCGCCACCTGTTCAGGTGATCCCGTGATCGTCAGCCTGGTTTTGCCGGTTTAAAAATAAGTTTGCTTCGATTTTCTTCTCAATTAAGATCGCACTCCAAGCACGAGAGCGCTTGAGCAAGCTTGAGTCTATATTACATCGTGCATAGATCGTGCACTTTCAGCATGATGCTAGCGCTCCTATCAAGAATAATCCGTCACAGTTTCTTAATGAATCTCAGTGAGACTCTCTGTTAGAAGCCCTAATCGACGACATCATCATGAGCGAATCGTACCGACTTGGCGACGATCATGACCCGCTAATAAAAAGACGTAGACACGTCCGCATTTTGGTCCGCCTTTTTGCACAGAAACGCATGTGTTTACTGTTTCCATCAGAATCAGATGCGTCGGCCAGAGGAGAGGACGCCAGGAGAGGCGTTCGGCCAGGAATTTTCACAAGTGAAAATTATCTGCCGGCCAGCTAAGCAGCTATATGCAGACTGTCCAACGAAAAAACGACGATTTAAACTTGCCGGTGGATTTCGGACTAGAGTATAAATGCGATAAATCATAAACGATATATTAATTGGAATTCAAATGCACACAAGCTAAACGTTCACCATCCCTATATCAGTCCTAATAGTTCCCAGTGATACTGTGATAGCTTGGCCAAGCTAGTCTAATTATTTATTCGTATTGCTTTCCTTGTAGCCCCTATACCTTAAAGCTTGGCTTTTGCTTTAAAACCCCGAACGAAGCTATGCGGAGCCGTTATAACGAATTTCTTGGCATCTTTCGAAGCAAACCGCAGCTTTTGCCTGAGTATTTGATTATAAATTTGCCGCCTATTTAGGTAATCATCGCCGTGGTTTTGCCGGTTTTTCTTCGGGTAATTTGGCTTAGATTTTTTTTCTAGTATAAGATCTCAAAATATCCCTAAGCCTGTGCGAGCTTCAGTTTTGTACATCAAAGCCACAAATATCCTAGCCTTTATTTTTATGCAATTTTATAAAACTTGCCGGTTGATTTTGGACTAGAGCATCAATTGCGATTCAAATGAACACGCGATAAACGTCCTGAAAATAGAAATCGAATCCATACCAGGGATGTACCGAAACTAGAAATCCAAATTCCAAAAGCAATAGCTCTGCAATAGCTCACTTTGAAAAGTAGAAGTCTGGTCCACACTAGGTAAGTAGGCCCAGACATCCACTGGATTTCCAGATTTTCTGGTTAGGTGGCGCCTGGTACGGACCAGATCTCTAGTGAATTCTGTGTTGGGCACAAGCAGTCAGCAGACGAAGTGGAAAGTCTTCCTAGACAAGTAGACAACGCAACGTTGTCTCATTGGCTAATCTTTTCTTTCCCAAAATAAATCAAATATATTTGCGATTACTAAAATTATTCCTCGCCCTAGTCATAACCATGCTTATGTTTACCGCTTCTGAATTATCATTCTACCTACTACAACTACATTTATTGAGAAACTCGATTGGCGTATTTTTGTTATTGAACGATGATAGGTATATTGTAGGTGATGTATGCCAGCTAGCCGTCCAGCGCGTCAAAGGAAAAAGAAAACAAAGAGCACTTGAAGAGACAACCAATAGAAATGGATCACGAATGGATGTACAATCTTGGTTTCAGGGACGATGCTGTGGTTACGATGAAAATGATGCTGTAGAATTATTGGATTATTTTATACAGAACAGAGCAGATGAAAAAACAACAACAAAGACTAGGCCAACGGACGCGGGATCGCTACTTTTTAAAGATGACGAAGTCCCGCGACGCGATTGACACCATCATCACAACCTCCCAGCTATTATTAGCGCATCTACAGCATCAGCACAAAAAGACCATCAGTTGTATCCATTTCGAAAAAAAATATGGCAGCACGGCAGCTTTGTCGTTATTATTCGATTGTCAAAGGACGAAGATGAACGAAGGGCATCGAGTACAAATCGAAATAATCGAGCTGTTAATCAACGGTTCAACACGATGGCAACAAACGATTTGAAAAGAAGAAGCAATGGCAGTGTGGACAATCGAGCCAACATTTCAGACAATACGTTACAATTGTATTGAATTGAAGGTCGAAGCTTCTGATGAAGAATAAAAGGCCATCGGTGGAGCGAGAGAGTATAGGCATAATACTTGATTTAATATTGTTTTGTTATACAATCGGACGATATGGAGAGCGATAACAAACCGTTAAGTTCAAAAACAATTGGGCTACAAAAGAAAAATAGAAATAAAAACACCCGAATGAACATATTAATCGACACGGAAGCCAACGATGAACGCAGAATTAGAAAAAACAACCACAACGATAAGGGAAAAAGTAGAAGAAGATGATGAGCTGAAGAACCGGGTTATATCCATCCATTAAATTGGCTAATTTAAAGAAATTGGTCGTCGATCGCCATTCACAAGCCCTGGGCAGTTTACATGATGACGCACGGCATGGCGCAGCAGACGGGCAAACAGATGGGGATGACGGCGGCGCCTCCGTAGGCTCCGGCCGCTCCTCCTTCAGCCTCGGCCGCTTTGGCTGAAGCTTTGCTTTTCGATTTCCTCTCCAAAGTGCGGGACTAATAACGACAAATTGTCATTTTTAATGAATCAAAGTTTTAATGCTGAAAAAACAACCAATTTACCAGAATGGGTGCGTCCTTTTTGGTAAACATGTCGTGGTTGGGTGGATAGTAAACGGGCGGTCCGCTTGTGCCTTTCGTCGCCGGCCTTTTTGGCGTCTCCACCACCGGTTCTTTGGCGGCTCCGTTCGTTTTGAGCGGCTCCTTGGCCATTGGAGTCGGAGCAAAAGCCAACGATTGCGGATCACCGCGCGGAGTCGACGTCAACGGCTATCGAATGAAACGGGAAATGTTAAAAATATTCCCCCAAAACTAAAGACTTAAGTCAATACCCGAGACGGCCCATTGAAAGTGGCCATAAGGTCGTCGAGTTTCTTGGGTGGAGCCTGGAGTCCGGCATCGGGCGAACCTTGACGTCTAGCCGGAAGAGGAGATCCGCTGCCCGGCTGGTAGAGTTTGGGTTTGTTGGTCAACGGATGAGTGGGCACGTTGCAGTAAGGCTCGGCCGGACAATCGCCGGCCAATCTCGGATAGTCGGGATGGTGTCGCAAATTGCAGAGCAATTGCGGATGCCCGGGGATGTTGCACTGCGGAGGCGAATTGATGCCGATCTCGCCGACGTGATCCGGAAAATCCGGATGTTTTGGCACGTTGCAAACCAATGGCGGATGATC
Organism: Ceriodaphnia dubia; assembly: GCA_022539655.2. NCBI lineage: Eukaryota > Metazoa > Arthropoda > Branchiopoda > Diplostraca > Daphniidae > Ceriodaphnia > Ceriodaphnia dubia. The sequence continues at coordinate 145,117 of JAKUCG020000061.1, read as the reverse complement.
AGGCACGGTACAAATGGGCAAAGAGAGCGGACTGCTGGATCCCATCAGACCCGGATACTCTGGGTGGTAGGGGATGTTGCAGATGATGGCGCCGGGCGGAGGAGGCAATTCCGGATGCCTGGGCACGTTGCAGATGGGCTCGCACGGGACGTCGCCTTCCGTCATGTAACCGGGAAAGTCCGGATGGTGGGCAATGTTGCAGAGCAATTCCGGATGCGACGGGATGAAACAGTAAGGAGCGGCGTCGCGGTCGTCGGGGCCCATCAGCTCCGGATAGTTTGGATGCGATTGGATGTTGCAGAGGCCGAACGGATGGTCGGGCACGTTGCAAAACGGTTCCGTCTGCGGCTCGTTGAGCGACATGAAATCCGGGTATTCCGGATGGCCGGGGATGTTGCACCGGTTGTGCGGATGGCTGGGGATGGTGCAAATCGGCCCAGCAGTCGCCTCGGTGAATTCCGGATGAGAAAACGCCGGGTAGTCGGGATGGCGCGGATAATTGCAGAGAAGCATCGGATGTCCAGGGACGGAGCAGACGGGCAATTTGTCCTCGTCCGGATCGACGACGTTGTTGGCCTTGAAATCCGGGTAGTCCGGATGTTCGGGGATGTTGCACTTGTCGCTGGGATGGGCCGGCACGTTGCAAATCGTGTTCTGGAGCGGCCCAGTCAGTCTCGGGTTGCAGTACTTGGGGTAGTGCGGATGGCGGACGAAATTGCACAAGATGCGCGGATGGGTGGGCAGATCGATGTTGCAAATGGGCTCGATCTCGGGCGGAGGGCAGCGCGATGCGTGTTTCGGATAATCCGGGTGTTTGGGCAGATTGCACAGCAATTCCGGATGCGACGGGATGTTGCAGATCGTCTCCTTCTCGCTCGGCGGGCATCCTGATGTTTTTAGACATCATTTGATTAGACTGAAAACGGATGAAAGGATGATGGCAATGAATACCTGAAGCGTATTTGGCGTAGTCGGGGTGGTGCGGATAGTTGCAGAGAAGAGCCGGATGGGCTTTGATGTTGCAGGTGGGCTGCGTCTCTTGCGACGGAGGACACGGCGGCGAAGCGGCGTAGAGCGGGAAATTCGGATGGCGTTCCACGTTGCACATCGGGTGCGGATGTTTGGCAACATTGCACAACAATCCCGCAGATTCGGGGATGATCCGTTGATTGTATTTGGGATAATCCGGATGATCCTGAAATTCAGATTATGAAATAATGTAGTCTGACAAAAGGATTACCGGACGAACGTACCGTAAAGTTGCAGACGGGACTGTCGAGCTGCTGTTGGGTCAACGATCCGGCCGCATTTTGATTAATCCGGCTGTAATCCACCTGTTGTTTATTAGCCGAACTGTTGCTGCTAGAAGTCACCGTCTTGTTGGACTGATGGTGATGGCTGGATGACGAGCTACTAGCTTGTACTCCGCCACTAGATTGATGTTGGATGGACGACCTTTCGGGCTGTGCGGCGGGCAATTCAATTTGTCCGGAGCTGCTGCTGCTGGAAACTACTTGTTGTTTGGAGCTGCTGCTGCTGCTACTGTAACTGTAAAACTGTTGGCGAGTGCTGAAACTGCCCGTAGCTCCACTGGCCGTTTGGACGGGACCGGAAGAGACGTGTTGAGTGGACGAATGATGCGATTCGGCCAATCGGACCGATTTCTTGCCCTTGTTCTCCACAGGTGTCGAAGTGGTGGCCATTTGGCTGACGATCATCAGATCGTTGAGAGCCGAGTCGATGTCGTTGTCGTTGCCTTTAGTCGGCATTGTGGAGTGGCTCGTCGTTTCGACGACTCTTTGTTGGCTCGTTTGGCTGCTCTGCACTCCGTTGCTTTGCTGCTGCGATTGGTACGTGGCCACTCGGCGTCTTTCGAACGCTCTGCCCCTCTGTCGGTAACAAATTAAAGTTAGTTACATTTATTGGGTTAAAGGCAGAAACAATTAATACCTCGGCGACGGAGATGGGAGCCGATTCGGCGGCGGCGTCGTCGTCGGATCCAGTGGCGGATGATGCGGGGACGCCCACCAAGAGAGATCCGTCTCCGTGAGTCCGGTTGGACGTGTGGAATTCGCGGTATTCGCGCTGGGAGCTCTGCGACCGGCTGCGCGACAAAGCGTTTCCAAACGGCCCGTCCTACATCATAGTCAACCGAGATTAATTGGTTCAACTTAGAGAAATAAAAGGTTCGATCAAAACTGACTTCGTAGGGACTGTGCTGGTCGGACGAATGGGATCGGTCGATCCTCGACGAAGGAGGAGTCGCGATCGGTTCGGCGGACGAGTCGAACAATCGTCGAGCTGCTCCTCGTTGTTCGGTCGTCGACTGGCTGGAAGCCGATTGATGGCGTCCGGAATAAGAAGAGGAAACCTCTTTGCTGCTGGTGCTGGTTGTTAATCCAGCTGCTGGAGTTCCTCTTTGGGGCGAGATGCTGAGTTGGAGCTCATCGAGCATCCGATCTAGTTGTATCAAGGTCACTTTTATTAGTTCAATGAAAATCAACAGCAAAACATTTGGGAGAAGAGCTGCTGGAACGGAAATAGAAATGGGTCCAAGAGTCAGAAGAAGGGAAACAAACGGACCAGGAATAGAACACGCACAACACGGCAAGCAGAAAAACACAAGACCCAAAACAGATAAAAAAAGAATCGCCAATCGTTTCAATCGAAATTCCAACCAAACTCTAAAGAAGAAGAAAAAGTGCTGCTGTTCCTAAGAAGGAGAAAAATAAAAAGTCGATAGAGAAATAGAGAGGGCTATGTATGGAGTGGCCGGAAATGGCGGCGACAATCCAAGTTTAGAACGGCGCACGATCGCCCACACAACCGAAACAACAACAACAACTAAAAGGGAATAAGAAAAAAGAGAGAGAGGAGAAAAAAGAAGAAGACGCCATCACCAACTGTCACCATGCTGCTGTCGTCGATGATCAAAGCTAATTACTCGTCTCCTGATGGTTGTTATTACCTAACTTCTTGTCCCATTCGGAGACGGGGTAGAGTGGCTGGGCCAGTTGGGACTCGCCATCTTCTTCCGTGTTCTCTTCGTGATGATGCGACGATTGGTGGTCAACGCGGTGGCTGCTGCTGCTACTCATCGTGGCCGCGTAGTGGCCAGTCGATGCCATGGCGCCCAAATCTCAATAATAGCCTCGCGATTCTCTCTCAGTCTCTGACTACGGGCTCATCCGCTGCTGCTTCTCTGTAAACGACGTGTAGCACCGTAGAGATTAGGAGGAGAAACTCTTTGACCGCCGGACGATTCCGTTGAAATGGAGACGGCTGATAAGAGCACAGCCCAGCAGGTCGTCCAACAAGAAAAGAAGAGATTGCGTGTTCGTTGCTGCTGCTGCTGTTCGTCGAGAGGAATGCGAGAAGGTGATGGAGAGGGCGTCACCTGTTGTTGCTCCATGTAGCCACCGCCCTCCCCAAAAACCAACCCGTATTTGGACAGAGGGCGAAAAGGTGGAAGGAAATCGAATCAACTAATAAGACGACGATTCACTGTCCTTTTTTTCTTTGGACTGCGCGCGCGCACGACTTGAATGCCTAATGACCGAGACCAGGTGGCCCACGAGACCACCTTATTGTCCCCGACAGTTTCCCTTTTCGTCGTCGTCGTCGTCATTTCCTGATCGACAACATTCGAGCTCGTCCGAAAGAAAAGAACGAATTAGCAATTCACCTTGGACTAATACCTGGCCGCCATCCGTACAAGGATCGAATAGGCCTAGCGCCATGACGCAATATTCGAATCCAGGCTCTAAACAATTCGTTAATTATTCCACGGCTCTTTTGTGATAAGACGAGACGGATCGACGGCGGCGGCGCATAATAATAATAGAAAACGCGGGGCGTTCAGCAGAGTTGCTGGAAACCCCAAAATAACCCGCAGGAGGAGGAGGTGCAGTACCGTTGTCGGTTGTTGTATAGACGCGCCACCGTCTACAACACAGCAGAGAGATGAGCGATGGATTTGGATTTTCGATAGGCCGTGCGGCGCCGCCGCGAATAAATCAACAATTCAAAAATGCAGACGACGGGCCGTTTCTCCAGACACAAAAAAAAACAAAACAAGGAACGGCTTTCATCAATTTAAATTCTCTCGACGATATCAATCGCCATAGAATTTCTCAATGTTTTGTTGTGATTTTTGTCAAAATATTCTCAATAGTTTTCGAGTTTCCGAGTGCCTATAGACTTTGGGGCGCTAAGGAGATGTAGTGAACGGATCCGTTTTGTCTAATTTTAAACCAGGTGGTGGTAGCTGGGCTGCTGCTGTAGGCAGATGGGCGCGGTCGTCGCCCAGTCTCTCTAAGCCTTTTTCTACGGCGCTCTTGCTGCTGCTGCCACTTCATCAATATTTGAGACAAGAAAGACGGAGCAGCAAGGGCCTCTCCTCTTTTTTAAAAAGAAAAAATCCCAGTCTCAGCAAATGACACGCCATCCGTCAGAATCTAAAGCCCCGTGTTGCTGCAGTTGTCCGTCGTCGGACCGGATGAGTTGAAACGGCATCAGCTGATTTGCGCGCGCGCTCGCCCACACGCCGAGCTCTGTAGAGAGAGAGAGAGCTCTCTTGTCTATAAAGGCAAAGGTAGCGCGGCAAGGCCGCTCTCTCTCTCTCTTTCATCTCTTGTTGGTTCGAGACGTCGAGAGTCCAAGGCTATGACCAAAGATGGGCACTGGCGCGCGCGCCTGCCCGCTTCTCTCTCAAGTCGACATGGAAAATTACATCCAAGTACGATGTTTCTTCTTACCCACAATTGACCAATGCAGACGAAAATTGCAATGGAAGAGACAACGGGTGGTCGACAAATCTCTTTGACGTATTTGAACGTTAAGTAAAAAGACCAATAGCGTCGAAATTTACCTGGCGGAAGAGGTTAATCCAGCGGATATCGGCTATTGTCGTATCGACGAATAAGCCCAAATGGCGAGCGGACGATAATTGGGGCGGCAACGACACTTATTAGAGGAGATTGGCAACAGTTGGCAGAATGAAACAGAGAGCGTGGTCGTATAGAAGGACGGACGGACGGAGTCTGGAGAGCGGAGCGGAGCGAGTTGGGGCTGCTGCCAGCAAGGACGAGCGGCCGACGACGACTGACGACCCACCGACAAACTCCTCCTATTTCTACGACTACAACAACAACACACATCCAGTCCGACGGCCAACGGCTCTCATCCGATAACGACGGATCCACTGGATTATCTCATTCCGCAATTTGGAAAAAAAAGATGGAAGATTCCATCCGCCAGTTGGCCAATTTCCGTTTGCCATTTTCCACTGCGAGGCGAGGTCGAGTTGATGCCAAAAATGGTCTGTTCCAACCTCCTCATGGCCAGCCCAAGATGGACCAATTTCTCAATTGAACGTGACTCGATTCGCTAACCGACGGACCAAATCCGCATTTGTGTCGTCTCCTCGTTTTATAATTAACAGCGGCGTTCATCTCCTGAATCATCATCCAACAATGAATGAATTCGTCTCTCGACGGCGGCCGGCGCCAGAAGAGAGAGACGTCGTTGTCTATAGATAGACACGGACAAGACACAGCAAAGCAACAGAGGCGCTACTGGGCGGCGGTGGTGGGCGCTGGAATGAGTCATCTCTTTCTATATGCCTGGATCTTTGCCCGATGCCACTTTCGGTGGCCAACGGCAGCGCCGTGCTTCTCTAGACGATCGTTTTGGCGCCGGACGGCCAAAGAGAATAAAGGAAAACCTTTTCTCCGATTTATTGGCTTTGGCGGGAGGACGGCCATCAACTGGAACTAATGACCGCACAGTCATTTCTCAATTTTCCTACGTTTTTTTATTCATTAGATTCACTTCCGTTCATCTCATCGCCATCGAAAAAGATGGTCCGGTTCGCTGTGGGCCGTCAGCCAAGTCAAGTCGTCACCGATAAAAGTCGAGTGTTGTTTCTCCTCTTTTAGTTTTTCTTTTGCTAATAAAAATGGCAGAAACGGAGGGAAATGGGAGCAAATGTTGAAATACGAACGGAGCCGAGGAGGCCAAGGTCCGCCATATGTTCCCGTTCCTTACGATCTTGTTGTTGTTGCTGCCTCCAGTTTGCCTCAATCAAAAAGGTGTCGACTGGCAAGGCCGTCCAGTATTTTCTAGTGTGGCCCAGCCCCTGTGGCATCGAATCCGACGTCATCCAGCATCAAGCGGAATTGACGGCTTGTCTTTCTTCATTTTCTCTCTCGACGACGAACGAATCGGAGAGAAAGAAAGTCGGTCGCGACCCTGTTGCTCTTTTTCCATCAGCCACGAATCGGCTCCAACCTCCGGTGAACAATGGAGATTGGAACACGGCGTGTGCCCGGTCCAAGGCCCATTCGAAGAAAAGGAGCGCCATCACTACGAGAGACAACAACAATAGCAGCCACCATAACAGTTCTTTCTCACCAAGGGAAGAAAACAGAGACGTAAAGAAGCAACAGAGTTCGCTCGTTAAAAAAACTCTAGTCAAACAAGACGACGACTCTTGTGTTGAAATTGGGAAAGAGGCTCCCATCATCCTTTTTTTTCGGGGTCGAGGAATATCGAAATATCTCTGACACGCCACCGTTTATGTGAGAGAGAGAGGCGATAGAGAAGGAAAAGTGGGTCACGACCCGCCGTGATGCAAAACGTGTAGAAGAAACATTTGTTAAGGTCATTTGAGCCGGTGCTGTTCGTTCGTGCTGAGTTGGGGTGGACGTAGACGGTTTGTGTCGAGTCAGCAACGCGACAGACGCGAGAACAATAGGAATCCATCGTTGTAGCAGGTAGAGTAATGGAACGTAGAGGTGGAAAAAAAGTGAAGGACGTTGGTGGGCCTACAAGCAGATCGTGACCAGGCATCATCAACGCCCGCCCCCTATTTCAACTGGGCACGCGCATTCCATCTCGTCAGGTCGCTAAGCAACAACAGAGACATCCTCGGGGGTTTCATCAAGTCCGTTACACAAGACGTGATTGGCGCTACATGGAAGAAAACGATCCATCGCCCGGCCAGTTGCAACCACAAGAAAACAAAATAGGAGGGCGACGGCCAATGACATCATCACCTGCTGAACTGCAGTTTGTGCGTCGTTTGCCACAGGTCAAAAGATGAGCCAACCGCAGTCTCAAGAGACACTCTGTCCTATCTCTTTTCAAATGCCCTTATTTGCCCAGCAAAAGGCAAACGATCGAGGCGGAAAAGGCGTTGTCGCCTTTCATAAATCGTAACACGACGGCCAACACTAAACGCCCTGGGCTCGTTCTACTCCGCCGTGCAACTTGTCGCTTGACGATATTGACGATACAAATAGCGGACGCTTTGCCCGCCTTGCCCGCCAACGCCGAACTTCATGTCCGTCTCCTTATTAGGCAATGTCTCGCATTTTCAGCCGTTCGCCTCCTTTCGTCCGTCCGTCCGTCCACCAATTCCTTATATAGAATTATGTAGCGAGACGCGTGCACAGGTTGCCCGGCCTGGTAAAAAGGAACAACAACAGTTGGTGGCCGGTTTTGCGTCATCGACCCTACACAGCCGCCATGACGCCATCGTCAATCCATCCATTATCCAACAGACTGGTAATACATCGTTCGCCTACAACCCGACCCTACAGCAATCAGCAGGTGATGGACATCTTGACACACCGCGATGAAATAACAGAAAAAACAACAACAAACCATTTCGGATTTGGGAGACAAGTGATGGGAATGTGTTCCTACCTTGAGACGAAGCCAATGATCCGTCATCGGCTGATTCGATGGAATCCAATAACAGTCGAGGAATTATTGGAATCGACTCTGCAAAGAATCTCAAGTGGTCCAGTGGATCATCATCTCAGGGGCGGGAGAACGTATATCGAGCGCACTTGAGACGGAGAGAGCCGCCGAGTGACTACCGACCGCGCGGCATCGGAGAAAAATACAAGGCGTTGAGAAAAATCGATTTCATGAAAAACGGAAAAAAACATTTTCGGGGCAAAGTCAAGGGCCTGTAATTCAATCTGCCAACGAAAGAGAGAGAAACCCGGATGAATAAAGAACCGAAACGAAAACAGAAATCGGGCGTTTTGCCAACCGACATTTCGCCATTTCTGGCCGTTACCGGGTCGTCGACCACAAATGCCAATTCAATTCCATTGTCGTTTGTATTATCGGATGCACACAAATTTTAACCAGAAAAAAAAAATAAGGAAGAAACAGTTACTGTTTGGTTCCAATGCACTCAAAGTCAATCATCCGGAATGTGTAGGGAGGCGGAGGCAAGTAGAGGAAAATAGAAGAGGACGATCGCGGATCGAAATGACAAAACTGGGGCAGCTAGAAACTGGGAACACAAATGACCCTCCTCTCCATCATCATCTCCTCACCTGCAAAAATGCACAACTCATTTCGGGAGCATAATATAATAATTATAACAATCTATAATTCAATTAGAAGGTTTCATGTGCAAATGACACATCATCATCAAAGGCAACTCTGGAATCGTCCACATCCATTTATGGTACAACAATACATCACGGCATATCCTCCATCCATCCATCAATATTACACAAATAACACTTTTTATCTCTCCTTTTGTTTTTCTTTAAATAACACGAGGCAGTTGACCAAGAAAAGAGAAAATGCATCAATTGGTGGTGCGCAGCAAGTGGAAGAAAAAACGGGAATGGAGAGATGGATAAATGGAACGGCGTCAATCATCAGTCAGACCCAAGAAAAGTCGAAAGAAGAAAGAAAGAAATGGATACATTTGGCGCGTCCTGATAAAATAGAGACGTCACCTGTCTGTTGATTCTCTCTGCAGCCCCAACAATCACCGGTTAAAGATGCTGTGGTAATTGTTGAGCAGAGCCTCGACGACCAAATTCTGTTGCATCATGTCCAGGGCCAAATTGTTGGAGACGGTGGCGGCCCACATGAGCGTCGGCCCGAAAACGATGGCCAAATTAGAGATGTGCATCCGGTTGTGCTCCCGGTGCTCCGTGATCTTCAGCAAGTGGCGCAACAGGTACTGCAACGTGTCGTAGTTTTCCGTCGGCAGCGCCTCGACGATTTCTGTCCAGCCATAAGACGTTTCAATTTGACAATTCTAAAGCCAATAATAAATAACGAAGAAAATACCTCGGTAGCGGCGGATGCGCTCGGAATTGGGGCCCTGGTAGCTCGTCACCTGCAGGGCTCGTTCGAAAAGTGGACAAGGGATGAGCGGCTCCTTCAGCTCGCGGAAAAAGAGCTTCAAACAGCCCGTCAAGACGTGGACGTCGTCTTCAATGTCCAAAATGGACCAATTGTATTGGTCCACCTGACAGCGAATCTTTTGGATTTGCGACAAATTGCCGCTGGCCCGGTAAATGCCGTCCGCCTTCATGTTCTCTGGTTTGCTCTCGATGAGCTCGATGACTTGCTGGACAAATTTCGGCACCGTCGACTCGTCGGCGTTGCACAGGGCCGACAAGAGACAGCCGAAAACGGGCTCGTCCTTCCAAATGCCTTTCTTGACCAGCGAGTCGACTGTGGGCCGGCGGACAAAGAATTTGCGCAACTTGTCCCGCAATTTGATCTGCCGCTCGTTGGGACTGGCGGCCGTCAAATCTTCGGTACTGCCAAGGAAAGGCACTTTGGTCGATTTGGTCCGGCCCAATTTGTTCTTTTTGCTGCCCTGTTTCAAGAGGCTGCCGCTGCTGCTGTGGCCAGCGACGAGGCCGTCGGGCGAAGGCGGACTGAGAAAGTGCGACGAAGACTCGTTGCTGTGGCCTTTGAGTCTGCCCGAGTCCGGCGAAAATCCCTTCTCCAGCGACAGTTTCTTGGGCTTGGAGCCCGTCAGCGGCGACGGCAGCGGCGACGGATAATGATTGGTCGTCTCTCTGTTGCCGCACGGCAGCCGCTGGATGGCCCGTTTGATTTCATTGAACCAAACGACAGCGTTCGTCTCATCCTCGTCCTGCAAAAGCAGCTGGACGCCGAGGAACGTCGAGACCTGGAAAACGCCTTTGCGACTCGATTTGACGGCCGCCCACTCGATCGTCGCTCCGTTCAAATCGACGCACAATTCCGGCTTATTGGCTCCGCTCGTGGCTCCGGACGTCGCAGACATTTTGGACCTACCAAAGTCAAGTGTCACATTAGAGGCCGTCAATCAACAGGAAAATAGATTCTAATGTGAATTACGGCGGCTCTTTAAAGAGGAGGAACAAATCCGTCAAGACGACCCAGGAAGATGTCCAGTTTTTGCGAATCTTTTTCCCATTCTCCGTCAATTTCGTCTTGTGCAAGACGCCTTGCTGCAGAACTCGCTACATTTTGAAAAAGAAAATGGATTGAATCGAGATCCGGCCAGAGCCCAGCCGTAACAAGCGAGTTGGAGGAGATTAGTGGCAAATCAAGCGAAAAAAAGGTGCACGGTGGAGGAAACAACAAAAGCCAATTTGTAGAAAGAAGCGGAAGGAGCGGCAGCAGCCCCGAAGGGTTAACAAAAAAAAAGCAGTGGAAAGCTGTAGGCAGAGTGGCGAACAGACGGCCAAACAACAACAACGACGACAACGTACGTTAACATTGAAAGCGGAAAAGGGAGACGAAAGATGAAGTTGTTAGACTTACGGTCTCAAGTTTGGTAAGGTAATCACTTACGATGCTACCCCCTTGCAAATTGGGCCATTGCGGCTGGACATTGCGGGGTAGTGAGGCCGTTTTGGCCAGTGGAAGAAGCGCCGTCGTCACTCGAGTGGGCTCTATGGGGGCAATGCCACTCTCGACCGTTATGTCCTCGACGCAGCCGCTGGATCAAACATGAAAATACACACAATGAAAATCGAGCCAGCTGGAAGAAATAGAATTCCGGATTTACCTAAAATTGGTGAGGACCATGGAACGCGTTTTGCTGTTGCGCTCCACTTTGGACGGCCTGGTGCGGACCAGGTCCCATTTGGATGACGGCGTGTTGATGATGGGCAACGGCGGTGGTTCCGTCATCTTGGGGCTGAGTTTGCTCCCTTCGGGGTAAAAGACTCCTTGCTGGATGATGTTCGCCTTTATTATTAGAGCAGAGACAAAAAAAAAGAGGACGGGACCAATCAAGCGATTGCCGTCATTCCACAAACACATCCGGCATTTGCATTGCGTTGATTGAATTACCGGTTCCGGGTCCGAGACGATGAGGACGGGCGAGGAAATTTCTGGCAGGGCCCACAGCGACTCGTTGCTATCCTCTTCGTAAAAGTAGATTCGGCCTTCGCTGTCCAGCGACGTGTACCACTGTAATCGACACACCAATAGATCCAACGTTAATTGAAATTTTTAAAAGAAAAAAACAAATGGGTTCAAGTCCACTCGATCAACAACAACGCGACCCCCCTGCTCCCCTCGACTACGACGACGTCAAAGACACCTGAGTGCTAGCGTAGGCTACACGAGCGTGATGGACTAGATGCTGGACCGACGTCGTTTGCCACACGACAGCGTCCGTCCAGGAAGGCGTCTGACAGACATCGGCGCACGACAGCTGCTTCTGTCGCTCCGGCGTCGCCCGTCCGCTGCTGTGAAAGAGGATGTGAGCAACTTGCTGAAATTCTCCTCCTCCCGTCTCCTTCTTATTGTTAAACGAACAGACGGGCCAAGAATAACGATGTCGCCCCCCTACTACAATTTCGCCGTCAAAGTCGGAGAAACTCCAAGAGGAGGAATATCGGCGACTGTTGTTGGTTTGGACGGGACTCGGCAGGTGGCGGGAGACGAGCCACTGGAAATCGTCAGAGAAAAACACCGAGACGGAAATTTCTTGGGCAAATTTCAAATCGTTTGCGGGCGGCGTCAGTTCGCACGAGACTTCTGAAATGCGCGACAGAGAGAATGGCGGTGGAGGCAGGGGGCGTTGACGACGTTTGGTGACTTCTCCGCCCTGACTTTTCCTTCTCCTTTCGTCGTCGTCTTGTTCTAGTCTTTGCGATTCAGAGAGGCAGCGAGGCGCCACCGCACACGTTTCCGGTGACTCGTCGTCGTCGACGAGGCGTTGTTCAGGCTCTTCCTGGACCGACGACTCGGATTCTTCTTCTTCTTCCAACACCAATTGCTGCTGAACCAAATAGACGTCGTCTTCGATATCGGCAAAATGGCTCGGCCCTGATGACGAATCCTGTTCCTGCGAAATGAGACTGCGATTGCTGCTAGAGACAACAAGGCGGTGGTCGTCGTCCTCTTCTTTTTTCTGGATGCTGGATGATTTCAGTTGGAAACATGAACAGAGGGATTGTAGCCAGGTATTAGTCATGTCATCATCCCGTCCGAGCAAATGAGGATCTAACAAGAGGCGGGCAAAGATTAAATCTCGCACAGATTCACTAGAAGAGATGGGACGATTCACTACTGGAGGAGGAGCACAACGAGACCGAGGCAAATCACATCCATCTTCGCTTACTGTTTGCCGTCGGATGATGCGCAGCCAGTCGAGGACGGGCCCGTCCAAATCCTTGAAACGGCTTGCGACTTCCATTCACTAGGACGTTCAAGAAAAACTCAAGGCAGCGCCCCATACCCGGCTTTATATCATTATCGCTCGAAAAATCGTAACCTCAAACTCGAACAAAAAAAACCATAACTTCCATCCTCTTCATTCTCGGAAAGAAAAGAGAACAGGACTTCCTTAGAGATAAAAACTCTCGAAATTCGACGGTGGCTTCCGATTTAGAAAACAGAAACCATTATTTTCTTTGATGATGTGAAACATCAAGTCCTAAAAAGGCGAGCCGAATATAATCAAAATATTCTGCAGTGATTTACCCTGGCTCCTGTGCGAGAGTTGACGTAGACGACTTCCTCCGTGTAGGGATCGATCGATTGGGTCCATCCGGGCGGGACGGGCGGTAGGGTGCGATTTCTGGCGGCTTCCATGACGGCTTCGACCACTAGGCGAGAGTGGCGCGTCGTCGACAACGAGTCCTCCTGTTGGCCAGTCGACTTTCTCCTCTCAGCGACGTCTCTGTCGCGATGGCTGTGGTGAGACTCGGCGCTGCTCGACAACCGATCCGCGTCCAATCCACCATCGTCCGCGTACTTTTCCTCTTCGATGGAAATTCCCTAATAAAAAGAGACAATATTTATTTGAAAAGAAAACTCTGTGACGACTGCGCGTTGTAGTTGCGTTTCCTTACCCGAGTGATGGGGCTCGTTCCGATCCTCCTGGGCGGTTTCCAACTTTTGGCTCGGTTCTCGCTGTTGTAGTAAAAAGGACGGCCAGAAACCTGGTCCACGTATTCCGACCAGTTCTCGAACAATTCCCGTCGAGGTCGTTGGCGAGCCGACGGAGAATCGGGGGGCGGTTTCGTCAAACTGCCAGTGCCGGTGCTGATGTTCTTCTGCGATCGCTTAGATCGGTCGCTCTGCAGTGCACGACACGCGACAATCAAATCAAAGTCTCAAAACGTTTCCATGACTCTGCAATCGAAATACCTTGACTGACGGAATGGAATTGAGCGAGTCCTTGGAACTGAGAATGTCTTCGCTGGACGAGGCGTAGTTGGCTTCTAACTCGCTGCCCGACAGGTTCGACTCGGACCCGCGTGTCTTGACCGCCTTCAAACTGACCGCGTCGTCGATCGAACTCTCGAGATCCACCGAGCTCGAGCCCAACTGCTCCTGCGACGACCCTTTATCTCCGCCGTCCTGCGCCAAACAAGAGAAAATGCATTTCGCGATCAAGTCAAAACCCTGGAAATAATGTGCCAATTTTGTCGTCACCTCCTTTTCGCTGAAAAGCGGATTGTTGAAACTCATGTTGATGCCAGATTCGTCGCTTTGGATATCGTCCACCACGTCGACCACAGTCACCGGTCTCAAAAGGTTGACGTAATTATCCTTGACCTCCTTTTTCGACGGGTCGAGGTGGCTGCTGCTCGTCCTGTGTCAACCCACAAACAAACAAAATCGCCTTATAATCCACGCTCCTTGGGAAAAGGAAAAAAAACAAAGAAACAAAAGAATGAAACTCCGGTAATTTAGTACTTTGGCGTCGAGGGTTGTTGTTGTTGTTGTTTGGTCGCTGAGGAGGAGGAAAAGGAAGAGAGTTTGGCGATGCTGATTTTTGGAGGCAACCGAGGCGGCGATGACGACGACAAACTGCTCGTAGAGACAACCGTCGACCGCTCCATCGATTCGGATGAGGAACGACGCGGTGGAGGGATGGGGTGGGGATAGGACAGGGGCGTCTGGATTTGTTGCGCCAACTTTTCAAGTGATTCCGATAAGCGATTCTGGGTCACGAGATGGCACGACTCGACCACTGCACCGTTCGCCTTCCCACCACCGAAAACACTCGACGACTGCGACGACGTGGACGAGGATGTTCCAGAAGGAGTTACAGATCTTAACGGAGTGACTCGAGAATAATTGTCAGAGGACAAACGAGACGGCGACGGCGACGCAACAACTACGCCTTGATTAGGATTCTTTTTAGGGGGCAGAGCTGGCGCCTTATCGGTCGAGTAGCTGCTTGTTGTCTTATCACTATCGGCCGACGCGTCGATATCATCTCGCTCGCCCGTCGTCTTCGTCTTATCACGTTTGTAGCTGCTGCCAAACTGGCTGCTTTCCTGGGCCGACGTCGACAGGCGAGGAGGCAGAGGGGGAGCTGCTGCTGCTGTCGATGAAGACATCAACAGAGACTGCATGGATCGGCGCTTAGAGTTGATGTTGGCCGTCTCCTCCTTGACGGGCGGGTGGCGAGACGAGTGGACCAGCAAGGGAGCGGCAGCAGCATTGGCCGGTGACAGTTCTTCCACAGCCCAAGACTTTCTCCGTTCCCAAAGATCTTTGGAAATGCGCGGCTTTTTGAATCGGTCCACCAGCGATTCGCTCTTCATCTGACGGCCGCCACCACCGCTGCTGCCGGTGCTCGTATTGAGGACGTCGTTGTTGTTATTGGCACCTTTCCCATTGTTGAGACGATCTCTACTGCTGTTGCTGCTACTGCCGCAAGGCATGTCTTTGATCTCGTTCTCCAAAAGCTCCAGGAACATGATGGCGTCCATCGAGGTAGACCGCTGTTTTGCATTGCGAAGCTCGGCGTTGGCTACCCGACCCATCGACCACTTTCCTGTCGACAACTTGTCTTGCGATGGACTCGACTGCAAGCAATCGTCGCTACGGCTTTCGATCAAATGGGCGCTGCTGCTCGTCGACGAGGATGAGGCGAGTGGTGTGGCGGTTTGATGACGACTCGATTTGTGACCGGCAGCAGGTGACGGTGTTGCGGCTCCGACAGCAGCAACAGCAGCAGCCGTCGAAGAGGCTGCTTTCTTGGCTTTGCTGATGCCATCTTCCTGCAGGTAGTTGGCCGGCGCGTAAAACGGCTGACTCTTGTCTCCCGGACGACGCACCTGCCACCAATCCGTGTTGCTCTTCTCCAACAGAATCAGTCGCTCGCCTTCGCGCATCGACACCTCGCCACCATCGTGGGATGACGATGACGACACTGGGTAAGAGTAACTGTAGAGCACCGTCACAGTGCTCTTCTTCCTCCAGCCCTGAGACTCCATGGGTGCCATCGGTCCTGGCTCTCTTGTGGCACTGCACCTAAAAATGACCAAAGTAGAAAAACATTTAGAGTTGGCTGACTTTACTCATCGGGCCCCATCCAATTTCCAAAAAGCAGAAAATGCTGATAGTGTTATCTAGGGAATGCGAAAACTTTGGATGAGCTGTTTTTCCTGGGGGTTGACAGCGAGCACTTATCAGCAGATAGTGGAAAAATGTCAAATTACTAGCGACTAAGATAGCACAAACACATTTCCCACAGCACTAGATACTGACTAATTGATGAAACAACTTGGCTCTGTGTGAAGACAAACATGCATATACCATCGAATGGGTTCCACGCTAATCATGGTAGCTGGACAAGGTGAAAAATGCACCCTGTTTCACTGAATTCTGGTCAACAAGTGAGGAAGACTAGTTGAATAACAAACAGTGGTATAGAGCTTGCAGCAGCAGCGAGTGCAAGAACCGTTGTTCCACATAACACCGTTTCGGTGGTTTTTTTCCAGCCAAAGCAGCATGGAATAGAAATTATAGGAAGCTCACCTCTCTCATCATTAAGAGGAAAGAGAGAGAGAAAGAAAAAAAACGCGAAAGAGAATAGTGCCAGTTACGGGATTGGGGCGTGAAAGACGCAAGAGAAAAAAAAAGAAAGATATAAAGAACTTTTTCCCACCACTTGGAGAGAGAACCGAAATAATAAACAACACAACTGCTCTCTCTCTTTGCGTTTTCTACTGAGAAGAGACCAGTGCTGCCGTCGTCGTCCTTAATTCGGGTTTGGCAACTTGTTGCTTATTATTTCGTCTCCTTTTCCATCATCAAAACGGCGGCGGCGGGTTCTATACACCTTTCACATCATTACGTCGTTTTCTTGAATATCAAGTTCTGGACCGTATTAACGCCCCTCCAATATTCAACGAAAAAAAAATAAAAAGAGAAGCTGTTTTATTATTTTACAAGCGAGTCAAAAGTGATTTGGACTGTGGGGGAAATTACTTTTCTAAAAGACAGCAGCAGCCGAGAGCATTGGCGACGTGCAATTTAACGGGTTGGTGGTGATATAAATCTATCCAACAGCTGACAAGACCCAATAGGATATATACTTTTTTTTCTCTCTCTCTCTCTTTTTTCGACTTTCAAAGGAGAGGAACACCATATGGCCGCGCGTTCTCGCTTTTGAAGAGCGACGGACAGAAGAAGAAAACTGTTGGGCGAGTATTACGGCTGTAACGGGACGCAGGTCGATACGGAACATGTGATAGATCTAACGGAGCAAGTCATGTGACAAGGAATGACCAAAACAACAACAGTTTTCTCTTGTACTACGCCTGGTCAAACGATATAACACTACAGCCAGCCAACGACTGTTGTGTAGCTGCTTCTTTACAATTTCTCTCCTGTTGGGGATGATGTCACTTTGGGCCCTGCTGACGGTCACCAGGAAGAGAAAACCAAAAGACGAGAGAGAAGAATAAAAAGGATAACACAACAGCTATAATACGACGACGACGTCGATGACTACTTTTTCGGTTTGTTGAAAGAAGAGAGAGACCCGCTTCATCATGTCTCTAACCGAAAAACCACGAAAGAAATGACGACAACAGCACACAGAGAAAGTAACGAAAAAGAGTCAAACAATGGTTGTGTATGCTGCTGCTGCTGCCGAGTCGAGCCGAGCTCCCCTCCAAGCCTTTCATACCTTCGGGAGCTTTTTTAGTTACCTGGCTACATTAGCAGCCGCGACGGATCGAGGTCATAGTCGCTTGAGGCTTCCAAACACCACACTGGAACACACTGATCGCAGGCACACCAATATCTTTCTCTCTCGATGTTGATCTGCAGCGTCTAGTTCAGGTGAAACGAAATGCAGCACAGAAACGACATGACTAGAACAAGCTCAACAAGTTGGCACCACACCACCTGGGAGTGACCGTCGACTTGCGTTTATTCAGCAGGGTGTACTTCCGCTCGTCGCTCCGTCCGTCCAGACCACAAGAGACAGCTTTACCGATGGATGCACACAGCACAAATGAACTCGCTGCTATGCTGGCGGTTGTTTGTACGTCGGCTACGACCTGAAAAAAGAAAGGCAGCAGAAGCAGACGGCATTCGCCTCCAATTTTTGGCAGCCAGCGCTAGATGGATTCCACGTTTCACCTAGCGACCGCAACCGGCACTTGATCAAATAACTATAACAAGAACAACGTGTCGTCTGCCACCACCAAAACAAACAATGTCGCAGCCGGAACAGAATTCTTCGCGTGGGAAATCGCGAAGAGAAGGAGGAAAACAAGCGTTGTATAAACCTGGCAGGGATGAAAGAGATCGGTCGGGATACACGAGCTATCGCGGGAAAAGTCGGCAAACGTCCAATGTTGATGCCGCGCCTCCCACGATCCTCTTGAAAACAAGAGCCAACGAGACTAGAAGCTTGTCGCCCGTGACACACCAGGTTAAAACACCTTCAACACCCAGTGGGGAGAATTCTGCTGCCAGAGATTCCACATTCAAGGTACCCCCTGCAAGAAAAGATGTGGAGAATGTTGTCACCGTCCCCATGACGGTCCCTGTCAAACTCCTCAGTGAAGAATTGGCCTTTCAAGATTCTCTCCACGACTTCCTTGGTGACAATCCAGACTTTCTGGTGATTGGCTGTGTGGGTCTCCAGTGGTCTGGCAAGTCTTCAGTGCTCTCCCATCTAGCAGCTTCCGAGTACAATTTACTTCATCTCCTCCCGATTTATGTTATGCACACTAATTTTGACATTTTATGTTCTCTAGCTGCAAAAGTTGCATCAAACAAACAGTTTTCTCAGTCACAACATCAAGTCTCCAAATGAAAGGACTTACAGGGACACTCGGCTTGGAGGCGTTCGTTACCGGAGATCGTGTCATCTGGCTAGATTGTCAACCTCTACTTTCTGCCGCCATCGCTGAAAGAGAGATGGCCTCAAATTATTCCAAGTAATAATATTTCCCTAATTTTGACCAGTAGTCAGCTCATTTTCTCTTTTTTTTTCTCTCTCTCTACAGAGATATGTACAAAGAGAATCTTTCATCCAAGATAGATTCATCTTGTGTGGGAACACTGATGGAGGTTCAGTCACTGCAATTATTATCATTCCTCTACTGCATATGCCACATCCTTATTGTGGTGCAAGATTCACTGGGAGATCCAAACCTCATCAGGTCTGTTGTTTTAGATCAATCAACTTTTGCACATTGAGAGCTAGAAATTGACATCCGTCGTGAATGAATTTCTAATGAATGTAGGTTACTTCAAACCGCTGAAATGTTGAAACCTAATTTAGCGAACGATGATTCGGTTGTCGACCACATGCCTCATCTGGTGACGATCTATAATCGAGCCCAACCTAGTGACCTTGTTCCAGAAATGCTGAAACAGACTTACAAATTCTATAAAATGGCCTTCAAGAAATCGCGCCTCGTAATTTCAAGCGAGCAATTTGGCGGTCAGAAAAAAAACGAAGAGGACGTCAATTTTGTTTCTCTACCAGAGTTGACAGCGACAGGTGAGCAGTGGACGAGTTACGAAGAAGCCATTCCGTCGTTAAAGAAAAAATTGTTGAGTCTTCCTCGGCAAACTTTCGGACCTACCGGACTAACGGAGAAATCTTGGTAAGGCGAACCAATCTTTAGTAACTTGATGAACCAATCTAAATTTTTATTGATTTTTTTGTGTTTTTTGCTTTTATACAAAGGTTTTCTTTTGCTTGCAAAGCCTGGGAAGCGGTGAGGAAGTCTACGTTAATGATGGAATACGCTCGGCTATTACAGTAAACAAATTGTTTAATTCTTTTTTTTTTTTTTTTTTGAAGCACTACGTTTGTTCGCTCCTTTACGGGTGATAATTCTAAAATAAATTGCGAGTGTTTTGCAAAATCTATTCAGTTACTTTTGATGCGCACTAAATGAAATTGCTACCATAGCCGAGAAGACAAAGCCTCTTAGTAAAAAGCACCATTGCTGTAAATAGTAAATAGAAATGAAAATATGGTAGAAATTGAATTAGTAAAACCCTGGTTACGCGCAGGGTGGACCATGAATCCACGTTTTAAAAATCGGAAAGTTGAGTTTCTCCGCCGAGCAGGCCCCCCCCCCCCCCCCCCCCCCCCCCGGGTTTAAGGTCTATTTGATTTAGATTGGATGTCAGCGCCACCGCATCTAGTCCGGATACAGGAGAGTATATATCCGCAAGTGAGTGAGCAAATAGAATGAGGCACACGTGTAACCTTTATATAAAGCTATTTACCTTTCATAAGATAAATACACAGTCATACCTGTATAAGGACAAATACAAAATTAATTAACTGAAGCTTCGCACCTCACTGCATTTCAGGCGCTGTTTATACTTATTTCCCTTCAGTTTTAAAAACAGTTTTATTTCTTTAAAACCATTGAACAATAAAACACAGACACCAGGGATCTATAGATAAATTCACTGTGGTACATTGCTATTCCCAAAACCCTTTAAATGAAAAAAACTTGACACTGGATAGCGAAAAGGCACAAGAATTGAACGATTTAACGACCAGAATTAGGAAGTTCCTTTCCTCGTTCTTTCTCCGTGTTTCAGTAAACCAATGAAGCTACCAGCTGCTGATTAAAGGGGTAGCATGCCGGCCAAGTTGACGATGGGTAGCTGGTGGCAGCCAACGGGTTTGTTCAGCAGACTGAAGGCGCGCGTTGCGAACGAAGGCGGGACGCGTCATCATCGAAAGTATAGCAGGAAAAGGGAGGAAAAATGTTAGTGACAGTGAATTTTGGAAACTAGCAGTAATTTGACGTGCTTCTTAAAGTATATGGTACATCATTCAACATTTATGGGCTAGGCCTACTATATAACCTAATCATTACGTAATATCTAATCTCAACAATAAAATAAGGTAAATCGTACTCGTCTGGAACGTTGAAGGCCTTGGGTTGTATTTTGCTGATGGTGCCGTCGCTGTTGTCGCAAATGATGCGAGCCAAACTCACCTTTTCAATCTCGTTCAACTGGTCTGTGTGTCAAAGTGTCAAATGCAGAGTTCGTCATGAAGATTCCAAACAGACGCTATTGGATTGATACAATTTGATTGTATACTTACTTTGAGAGAGGCCGTAATTCGTGTTGATGTTCGAGTTGTAGAAGAAACGATCTGATCGTCTCGAATTCAAGAATTGCAGAGCAAAAATGGAGGCAAACGTGGGTCCTAATACGGCATCGGGCAGGGGTTTCTCAGTGACACCTCCGATGAACAGATCAATATCGTAAATGGATTCGTAAACAGTTTTCATTGCGTTGACAACCTAAGACGATATGAGTGGCACGCCACAAGTGATGAAAACGAGTTAATCCAAAAACGAAATCATGTACATACGATGTACGCAGCAAATAAACATGAATAAAAATACCGTCGATCTTTTTTATACCTCTTGAGGAATTCGCGGGACTAATTGGTCGAAATTCTGTGGCATAGAAGAGTAAATGTGGTTGGATGTGGTATAGAGCCAATAGAGGATGTACGGAGTCAAGGCGTGGTCTCTTCCTCGTTGAATGTTCAATGAGATCAGATCCAGTCCAAGATTTCTCGTCTTGGGTCTGTTGAAACAAATGCAATATAAACATTGATTGTGATTCATCGTCGTATTAAACTTCGATCGAGCAATTTGAAAAAAAAGATCGACGAAATGAATTGAAAACATACTTGAAAAGTTGGCTGGTAATATCGTCGGCGAAGCAGTTGTCCACGGCCTGGGCAGGAGTTTGAATGAGACCTCGCAGAGCGTTGTCGATAAATGTGGGATTATCCCTAACTCTGGATGGACTGTCGAACGAGTCTGAGAGCAAGTAGCTGTCTCGGCTATGTCTTCCGTCCTTTTCGAACAATCTACGGCAAAACATTGCACAAATTGTTATTAAAGACTTTAACACAACGCCTAATATTAATTAGAATACGCAAGCGATTGGCGGGCTGATACTATACCTAACAAAGCTTCGAAGTTGGGAGTGACCCATACGGAATGCGGCTGTCGAAAAGTCGGTGTAGACAGCTGGATTGAGGTACCACATGTACGGGAATTCTTGCGAATTCACCTGAGCAGCCAGTCGTTGACCTGATGACAGTTAAAACCCAATTTGGTATAATAAACAAAACTGTCACTATGGCAATTGTTTGATGGCCAAATTGGATCCATTTCCGTTCATTCTAGACCCACCAATCATGACGGGCAAGTACTCGTTGTAGATGATGTGCTGCATTTCGGCGATGACGATGCGCCGGGCATGCTGGAAATAGTACTCGTCGTTCTGTCCCGGGACCAGTCGGCAGAGTTGATCGGCTATGCGGTTGTGTTCGCGGACCCAAATCAAATGCATGACGGTCAGGAGCGGCTGTTCGTTGACTCTTGTGTCACCTATTATTAACGTTGTCAATTAGTAGTCATCGCTGAGGCTAAGACAGCTGAGGCTAGAGTTTAAACGAACCTGCAGAGAAACAGGCAGCCGGGCAGTTGCCCCAAACGTCGCAGCCGCAGGTGGGATTCAACGGCAACATTTGGCGACCGTCTCGACTGACGGAAGTCTTCATCCTGCCGCGAGAAAACTCTCTCAGAGCCGCTGCGGCAGTTGCTGTGCTGCCGTAAACGTTGGAACCGTCGATCCAGTGGGTCAGAGCGTTAATCTACGTACATAAGGAATTCTACGTATTAAACTACTATACAATCTACATACAAAATTAGGGCGCAAAATCAAATCTGGTGTGGCTCTTGAACCAAGTTCCAAGTTTTTGAATTTGCGATCATCAAATTTTAAAAAAAAATTAACGAAATGTAACAAATAAAAAATCTCACGCACGTTCGCTCGCAAGCTGGGAGTATTTCCGTATAAATCTTTGCCGTAAGTCGAACGAACAAAATTCATGCAAGAGATGGCTCCGTTGCCCGTCGGGTTGTAAGCTGGATCGTTGCTAGGAACAGCGATGGGCAGGCATTCTGGGTGAGGAGGAGCTGTGGGACCGCCGATTTGCGTAGCCGAGCAGCACTCGTAGCCGGTGCCGTCGCCTTTTTGTTTTCGATTCGAAATATTTCAGATTAATATTTTCAAATAATGACAAATTATTGAGCACTGAACTATGCTAGGAACAACTGACTTTTGGTGAATGTCGGAGTCAGAGTCAGGTCGTGGTCGAGGAACTGGCCAAACTGCATCGTCATGAGAGTCACACGCGGGTCGGGAACGGTGTCGTTGACGACAATCGTAGTGGAGATGAGACGCGGGCTCGGCAGGGGCCTCCCTGATTGGGCCAAACGAATTGTTCCCTTGGTACCTATATATTCAACATGATTTTGATTCAGTTCCATATTGGACGATTCAATCGAAATAGGCTACTAATACTTACTATCGTAGTAGCCGTACCAGGTTGACAAGATCCGCCCGAAAATAGTGTTGGATTGTCCAAACCTTGACATATACAAAGAGTTGCATGTGCCGTCGAATGAACGGAATCGGTAGTTCGAGTCACACGATTGCCTTTCGCTGGACTCGCCAACGAAGCCGCTGATGTTGGACGATCTGACCATGCCATCGATATCGATTTTCTCTACTGCAATTCCTAACCTTTTTTCAAGGATTTATAAAAAAGAAATGAACGAGATAATGAGAACATTCAATAAATCAATTGATTTATTGGATAATTGGCTCGTGAGCCAATAGTATATGAAACATGAGCTAGGCTTATTATACTTTTCGCTCAAATGCTGTCGAGCCACCATCATGACGGCGGCTTCCTTCGATTGAGCAATTGCTTCGGGATTGTGTCGTTTGACGGCAAAAGGGTGAGAATACGAGACGGATGACTTGGGTTGGGCATCTCTATTAACGTCGGGATTCTCGTTCCTCTTCTTGTCCTCCTCCAGCAATTGAGCCTCCAAAGTTTCCCAGTCCTTGACGTACTCTTGGCCGACACGTAGGGCCTCTTCTAGTTCCTTCTGTGGAACGGAAACCCTCTCTGCTTCGACCTTCTTCATCGCCTCCGCATTTGCAGCTTCCAAGCGTTCAACCAGCGTTGCCAGGAAGTTCCTGTCTGTATGATCGATGAGATACACATAACTTAAGTACGGAAAGTCGTCTATAATACTCTAATGCATTGCGATTGCGGCAACATGGGGCCATAGGGTTCCAGGAGAAGACGAAGCCATTATTTAGGCTACCATAACAATAACATAACGTCATCAAAATATATGTACTAACCTTCAAATTCGGAAAAGACATCATCTCTCATCTGTTGGGTTGGCTCCGATGTCCCGCTGGCAATAACCTGTAGTATCACGCACGACTATTTTAAAATCAATCAGTCTGGCAAATATTCTACCGTACAATAGGCTATATTTAGTTCCATCCATATCATTCACACTGTATCAGCTGAAAGAAACGTTCACGCATAGGCTCATTGATGTATAGCGAGATGTATAGGCCCAACATAACATGAGCAGCGTAGGCTTCTATATATCGTAGAACTACTAGAAAAGATAAATACAAGGCATACCAGCAACGAACAGACGAAATGAAGCAAAAGGAAGAAATGGGCAGGACGGCCGCCTGCGACGTTTTGGGTCATTTTTTGACAAACAGGTTATCTCTATCCCCTTTATTCTCGTTTAAAGGCAACAGCAGCGAGATAATACTCGATACTGAGCTTGATTCATCCGATTCGCTCTTATATGTTGTGTAAATCAGCCAAATGGCAGCTAGACTATTACACGCAGCTATCGACCATAAACACCACGACGGGCAATAACCAATTTCATTTTCAATTATTGAAACACCTGATGCGACATACTGTGTGTGCATCCTTTTTCAAAATGCGTTCGAACGTACAAAATTGATTAGCTGGATCCGAGCTTCTAAATAGTTACGGAGGGCGGACGTGATCAAACAAAATTCGTGCATACGCACACATTCGAGTCTATTTACCCTGTAGCCTCTAATACTGTATTACTGCCGATAAATAAACAATGCATCATAGATGCAAGGGGTTAATTATTATAGTACCACGCGCACCACCAGGACCTTATATGTTTGCAATGAGCTGTTCTGGAATAAGTTCCAAATTATTGAATCGAGACAGCGTTTCTGAAATCTGCTGCAGAATTCACCCGATATTCTACGTCGAGCTCGAGTTTTTTATCAAATGTATATATAGATGGAAATATTGGCTAATAACACACAGGATCAGAAAGATCTAATTAATAATACACGAAATTTCATTTATAGAACGCGTTGTATATATTGTCTTCATAGTAGAACTATTTGATAGCGGCAGGATAGAGGAAGTTGGAAGCTTTTTTTTATAAGGCCCGTTAACAGTTAATGCAATAGGATAATACCAAAGAAGTAATAAAACTACACATTTCATATAATATGTCAAAAATTCAAAGAAATTTTTCTCAATTCATCATGTAGCTAGGCTATAGTTATAGACTAACTAATAGTTTCCCTTTCACAAGTTCACGTCGTTTTAAAAATACGTTATTTATTAATATTTATTATTATGTGCTTCATCATGTTCGTATCTCATGAAGGATAAAGGTTTCTATACTGACACGAAATAAAGAGCCTTGAACTTTATTTACTCACATTCGACTATTATTTTTTTACTATATCGTCATATATATATATACTATATATTTGTGTATTTTTATTATCCTTTTACGAATTAAGTTCATGCAAGGCCTTTAGATAATGTATAGGCACTACACAACTTATTATATCCATACTTATTATATTCATTCAAATGAGTATATCGAAAAAATACTCAACTGGAATGCTTTTTTTTAAATATATATTTAGCCTAATGCTGTATGGTGGCCACCGCGGAGTGAAACATGTTCTATTCTGACATCATGGAATTTATGCAATTTCATTGCACAACTTGCAACAAGAATTTCACAATAAAACATTTTATTATCCTGAATTCAATGCTGGGCAAAATCAAAGGATAAACAACATGGAACACAAATGATGTTCCGACCACCCCAACCACCGTAGAAATGAGAAATATATAGTATCATTGAAGAGAAATAGAAGAGGTCCTTCGGTTCTCTCTGTCTCGAAATGCCGAGCTGGTCCCTCTTTAGAGAGGTAGCATTTTGGTGAAGTCGATAGATGGTATGTTGTTGCACGAGACGGGTTTGTTTAGTAAACTGTGATGATGACGAATGATGCCGAGCGGACGACGGGCGACAGAAACAGAACATAAGATCGAAGAAGAATAAGAAGAAAAATTGAACAAAATAAAAAGGTTAATAGGTATATAAAGAAGAGCAATGTGTTACGTACTCGTCAGCGATGCGGAAGACTTTGGGCTGAATAGTTGAGATGGTGCCATCGCTGTTGTCGCAAAGGATGCGCGCTAATGACGCCTTTTCAATCTCGGCCACTTGAGCTGAGGAAATTGTACCAAACAATACGTTTTACAGTCTTTACCCATCACGGACTAACAATCTAACATACTGCATTTTGCTTAGCCATTTTCTACCTTAGCCTAGCCTTTTATGCTAGTATTGTAGCCTATAAGTAAATGATCTATATAGGAAAACAGCGGTACCATTATTACCTGGAGAGAATCCGGTAAATGAGCCGACGTTGTTGTTGTAGAAGAAACGATCGGTTCTCCTGGAATTGATAAACTGGATGGCAAAGATGCCGGCAAAGGTTGGGCCCAGCACTGCATTAGGCAGGGGCTTCTCGGTGACGGCGCCGATGAACAAGTCGATATCGTAGACAGTTTCGTAGACGGTTTTCATGGCAGAAACGACCTGTTTTGCCCAACGCGTCACGATCATTTAATTATACAATGACGACGAACGAGCCAATCTAAATAAATAAGTATATGAAATATTTAGACTTAAGGCTAGGCCTCACGTACCTCTAGTGGAATTCGAGGGACTAGATGGTCGAAACTGGATGGCAGAGAAGAGAAAAGGTAGTTGGATGTCAAGTAGTACAACATCCAGGCGTATGGAGGTAAGCCGTGGTCTCTTCCTCGTTGAATGTTCAACGAAATCAGATCCAGTCCTAGTGTTTTGCCTTTAGGCCTATTTTTTTTAAATATACATACAAATGTGGACGTTGTAAGATATTGCGGTATCGATGGAAAAGAGTCAAGGGAAATGAGGAATAATAAATCATAGTTAATCTGAAGATGAAAATGTTGAAAAGATAATAATTACTTGAAAAGCTGGCTGGTAATGTCATCGGCGAAACAGTTGTCAACTGCCTGAGCAGGAGTCTGGATCAGGCCACGTAGAGCATTGTCGAAAAAATTGGGCTTGAGGATTCGAGCCGGCTCATCAAACGAATCCGATAGCAAGTAGCTGTCTCCACTGTTCCTTCCGTCCCTTTCAAACAACCTATTACAACACGGGTACAAGAATTAAGCGCCATAGTTAATTCAAAATTATTAGGCATCTGTGCGGATAGGCTAATCTATATCTATATGATTGATCTCATCATCAGCATCAACTGCCAATATGTAGTACAAGTACTCATATATAAGTAGGCCCACGTAGGCCTATTACAGCTAGGTACTGCCTATTACCTCACAAAGCTGCGGAGCTGGGAGTGACCCATGCGAAACGCGGCCGTCGAGAACTCGGTGTACACGGCCGGGTTGTTGTACGGGCTGTAGGAGTATTCCTGCGACATGACTTGAGCAGCCATCTCGGGACCTTGAATTTGGTTGCAATTTTAGCCATTGGCAACAAATGATTTCAATTCAAATATCGTTATTTATCTCTCCGACTCTCGATCTCGACTGGCTTTCCTATACAAGTGTTAATCTGTGGAGAAAAAGGAATTGAGAAGACCACGACCAACCGATCATGACGGGCAGGTACTCGTTGTAGATGATGCGCTGCATTTGGGCGATGACGATGCGGCGAGCGTGTTGGTAGTAGAAATCGGGCGACTGCCCAGGTGCCACGACGTTCAGGTTGTTCCAGATGCGGTTGTGTTCGCGAACCCAGATCGTGTGCATGATGGTCAAAAGCGGCTGTTCGTTGACTCTGCCATCGCCTGATTTTCAGTCAATGAAAATCAATCAATCAATTTAATACCAGGAGAAATACCGTAATGAAAAAGACGCCTATTACCTGCAGCGAAGCAGAATGCGTTGCAGCCACCCCAGGGATTAGGCGGCACGCAGCATTTGTCGCCGCCCAACGGAAGCATTTCCTTGCCGTTAAAGTAAGTCGTCTTCATTCGGCCGGACGGTTCTCGCAGCAAAGCGGCCTGGGCGTCGGTGCTGCCGTAAACGTTGGAGCCGTCAATCCAGTGGGTCAGAGCGTTGATCTAATAATGGCGTCGTTCGATACGTCACAGTGCAGTGTAGTTGTTACGCGGACGATACAAACCAATAGCCTATCCATGGAGCTAGAAAACGCTAGTCCCCTTTGATACCTGCTGTCTAATGCCGGTTGAGGTGCCGTCAATATTGTTTCCGTACGTCGAGCGGATGAAATTCATGCAAGTGATGGCTCCGTTGCCCGTCGGGTTGTAAGCGGGATCGTTAAAAGGAACGGCGATGGGCAGGCATTCCGTGTGGGGAGGATTGACGTTGGTGCCGGTTTGAGCAGTGGAACAGCACTCGTAGGGTGAACCATCACCTTAATTTCATAGAAGAAATAGTGAACCAAAAGAATTAAGAACGAAACAATCGAAATAAAAATATCGAAAATAAAAAGACGGACTTTTGGTGAATGTGGGGGTCAGAGTGAGGTCGTGGTCGAGGAACTGGCCCCATTGCATAGCCATAAGAGTGACTCGAGGGTCGGGGATAGTGTCGTTGACGACAATCGTGGTGGAGATGAGACGCGGACTGGGCAGTGGTCTCCCTGATTGGGCCAATCGAGGCACCGACACACCTATAGAAACGGATGACAATGTAGACTGGACGACGTTAGATATTCCACAAACGAATGATGAAAGTCGTCGACTGATCTGTTTTATATTATATATTATACTATATCTAGCAGCTAGCTGATAGCTAACCGTCTCTGTAGTTGTTCATCTGGAGGAGACGCGAAAAGATGGTGTTGGATTTGCCAAAGTTGGCCCGGTACATGCTGTTGCAAGTGCCGTCGATGGTGCGGAATTTGCTGTTGAAATCGCACGACTGCCTCTCGCTGCTCTCCGCCAGCGTCGTTGCGTTCGACAAGGCGCGCGATTCGAAATCAGCAATTTTTTCGGCTGCAACGCCCATCCTGGATAGCAAAATGCGATAATGTGTATGTTAGCAAAGGACAATGGAAACATTCATTTGCAAACGTTTCATTCTCAGCAGCAGAAAATCTAGACGTACTTTTCGCTCAGGTACTGGCGAGCCACCAAATTGACGGCGGCTTTCTTGGACTCGGCCATGGCTTCGGGATTGTGTCGTCTGGCAGAGAAGATGTGCATGTACTTGGAGTACTTGCTGCTCGTCCCCGTGTCTCGATTAGCTTCAGGGCTCTCCAGTTTTTTCTTGTCATCTTCCATGATCTTGGCCTCTAACCGCTCCTGTTCCTCAACGAATTCGTGGCCGACGCGGAGAGCCTCTTCAAGTAGTTGAGCCGGAACGGGAATCAGCTCGTCTGATGGGGTCAAACGTGCCTTGGCTAACTCATCGAACCGTTTCACAGCCTCGACGAGGTCTGAGTAAAATCGATCAATCAGAAACTGTTTCAGACGTTCATAATCTACTTCTTTTATATTCGTCGAATTGATTACCTATTTTATCGCTGGCGAAGCGGTCGTCAGTGTTGGACATCTTTGCCGCTTCAACTTCATCAGTAGCGATCTGTTGACGTCATTCAGACAACATAATAACCCATAAGTAGCCACAAACAGTCTTATATATTTATCGATTGAAGATAGATATTTGGACTCACCACTAATGAGCTCGTTACAAACAATAGAAACATGAGAACGACGAAGGGGCCAGGACAGCGGCCTGAGGTCATGGATTGAATCATTTTCGGTGATGCTTTTCCCGCAGCAGCTTTGGCCGGGACGTTGATGATCGAACGAAACGAAGATTCTCGGTACTGAGAGACCTGATTCGCCCCGGCTTTTTATATACATATTAGATTGCAGGCTACTTGTGTGGCCGGCCATCATCTACATGTTCCGTGTCTAATCTGATATGTATACAAAAGCCGGCTGCATACGTGACGAGACCAGCATATAGACACGGCAAATAGCCAAGCCGATTTTTTCAATTACCAAAAACACCTGCGCTCGCTGCTCAAACTCAATTGCTCTATTAGCTGAATGTGGGGGAAAAAAGTAAAAATAATTCGTTCGTTTTCCAGGGGTTCATTTAGATTCATTCGATTTAATGTTGTGGAAAAAACCACCTGTTGGGCGGTGCATGGCCTTCTCTGATCAAATAAACTCCAAACACGCATCAGTACAGAACTAACTAAACAAGCCTGCTTACTTGATTAAATGTGTTGTTGTTCTAGTGCATTTGTCAATATGCACAGATATAGAAGGCCATTAGGAGGCCAATGACGGGAAAATATGAGGATTGTAATAACTGTACGAATATTAGCTAGCGCTAGCACCGCAGGATGCGTTAATAAGATCCAAGCATCTTCTGTTCAATATTTACGATTCCCGTTTTTTTTTCTCTATTTCATTTTCAAAATTATTAGTGGTTTTTATTGTTGCCAATCATCGTGAAACTGGAAAATGGCCACTTGACCAGGTCGAACGTAGCTGTTTAAATTTTTTTTGAAGTTTCCCTTCCACAAGCAACTGATGCGCTTCATTTGTCACCGATGCGCAGCTTGTTCTTATTGACTTAGCTACGACCGGAGCATCGGCCAATTCAATTTCAATTGTATCAATAATTTGAATATAGTCAAGCTGCGCGCCTGTGAAACTGCGTGTAAATATATTAATAATAAAAAATGGGGTCTTGGGTATTGATCCGTTTTTTGGCACGTGCCGTTGTGCATATCCGCGTTTCCATCCGTCATGCAACGCTCATCGTCAATAAGTAAATAATCAATGTCAACCGTGTAGAGTACACAATTAACATAGACTCGATGGGCCAACTGTTGGATAAAATTGCCAACACAGCTAGCGAGCTAGCTGCTTATTATTAGATTGTCCAATGGCAGAACGGCGTCGCCGACATAGTGTCCCTGAAGCGATCCGTTGATCAACTTATAGTATGTGGGAGCGAACTGTTCGGTTTCCAAACATGTAATATTATAGCCATTAAGGGCAGCAATCACACGCTACACTACCCGCGCCATCTAATAGACGTGAAAAGTTTCAAATACACGTTATGACTTCAAGTTTTTATTTGTCATCTGATGGACTCGAGCGTCATTGCGGAAATGCCCAATTACGTCGCGATGCATCCCTATGGTATTATTGTAGTACTACCCATATCTAAAGAAATGTAAATGCGCCAATACTCCGTCCGGATGGACTTACGCGCAGATACGTAAACATGCTGGTGCAACATGCGGAACCGAATAATGGCGACTCTCTCAGCTCATGTGACTCGTCAAGTCCCAAGGAGAAAGCGAATTGGTACAACACTTGATTTCAAGGTAAATCAATGAGCAATAGCACAACGAAAAGAGATGAGTTGACAATCACGTGAAACAGGCAAGTCCTTATGCATCTCAATTGCCTTTTAAGAAATTTGCATGGAATGAATGTTATCCATAAGATTAGGGCCATTTATTGCTCTTTTATTCGCAGTAAAGACTCAGTTTAGATCTGAAAGAAACCCTCGAGGCCACACTGGCAGCAAAACATCACCTTCTTCAAGGATTCATGCTATATAGGAAAACACAAAGGAAAAGTACGTACTGGTTGGGAAAACATATGCTACGCCAACAACGCTATACGTTATTGTCCAATAATTCTGTCAATCATTTCTCATTGGCCATCCATTTAAGCACCCCCGAATAAAACTGCATCCACATCAATGAATGGACTCCATTCATGTCCGCCTGGTACAGCGGCGGATAGGAGGTGAATAGATTGTCAGTTCTTGAGGCTTGTATTATCGTCGAAAACTGAATTGATTTCGGCTTTCGATTTTTTTTTCTTGGGCCATATCTAATATATAAACTTCTGCATTTATATGGAAATTCAATTGGGGATCGAATGCATAGACTGACTAGGTTCAACTTCGATAGTAAATAATTTGAATAGACTTTATTAGTCAGCTGTGCGCTGGTGAAGCCGTGTGTCAATATCTATTTTGAAAAAGGCCATTGGTGTTGATCCGTTATTAATTCAGCGCCTGCAGTTCTGCAACGGTATTGTCATCCTCTATGGCTATCCAAACTAACCTTGAACCGAGTATTTGGTAAACACTTGATGAACCATTGTTGGTAACAAGTTCCGCCACTAGTCTACAGTCGTTAGTGTCTAAAAAAAATAAATACATATATTACTTTTCAATGGCAGAGCTCTTGAGCACTTGCATCGCAACAGGAGTGGATTAATTGCAGCGATCCATCTAACAGTTTAAAATGAGTGAAATTTTCAGTTTCAATATTTAGCTATATAAACATAGGCTACTCGCACCAATCTAATGTAGATCTTCAAAAGAAAGGCGTCCTCATCATTTTCTGCCATTTCTCCACATTTTTTGGCATTTGAGTCGACCTGAAGCGCTATTGCGAAAATCGTCAAAAATTACTACCAGTCGAACGATCGTACTGTATTTTCTTCATAAAATTGCAATCGAATATACCAACTCCCCATGGAAGCAGTCAATGAAACTACGGTACTAGTCCTTGAGCTTCTGTGTCGTCAAAACTCCTTGCTTTTTGGCTTCCTCATTACGAGATTTACATAACGCAAGGTGATAATCGTCTGAATGCAAATTCAGTTAAATGGCTCGAACGGAACATCTCATTGGTGAAATATTGTAAAGCAGGAACCGATAGAAATGTAAATAAAAGTCACGTGCAAATGCGCCGCGTAGATGGTCGGAGAAACAGGCGGAAACGGATGGCGACTCTCTCAGTTCATCATGTGACCATAGTCCCAAGGAGAAAGCGGATGGAGACAACTCTTGATTTCAAGGTGAATCAATGAGCAAGCACAGCGAAAAGAGAGTTGACAATCACGTGCTGCCAAGACCTTTTGCATCTGAATCCTTTTTTCGACGAAAGAGAAAAGACGTATGACTAGATCTGCAATTAATGCGTCGATAAGATTAGGGTCAGAATTATGGCCCATGTAGCCACAAGAGCAAAGACGCGACATAAATTGATGTTATACAGGTCATAAGGAAACCCTCACTGGCAGCAAGACACCTTTTTCAAGGATCCATGTACTAATAGAAATTAAGTGGAAAACAGGAAGAAAAAGCACTTGATGGGGAAACATATATAAACACACTCTCATTCTTGTTCATTATGCTTTTCTTTTCTTTTTCTTTGGTTATCCTTCGTTCCGATACCCCTCGAATAAAACTGAAGCCACAGTGAATCAACTCGTCACCGCCTGGCCGCAGACAGGATGCGCAGGACAAAAAAAAATATGAAAAGAGAAAATTTTGAAAATCGACGGTCAGCATAGGGACCGACTTGCACTTGTGTGTATTTAGCATCGATTATCGATGAGCAACAAGAAATAGGAAAAGACAACAGAAAAGATCGAGAAAGCTCGAGATGAAGGTAAGTGGTGCGTTTTTCTAATATAGAGAGTATGAGAAGAGCAGGACAAAAGCTGCTTCCTTGACACATGTTCATGCAAGCCGTACTAGATCTGTGCACAAATAACGAACGACAAAGATTTCAACTGCCTACCGACATATTAGCGTGTAGCCTACAAACAAGGAATTCGCTAAATAGAATAGAAAATGATGTCGAAAATCGGCATCAGGTTCAACAGGCAAATTTTGTCATTTATCGTTGTTAAATTGGAACTTTTTCAATCGATTCCTCTTCTTGGGTGTCGGAGAGAGAACAAGTCTGTTCGGACGTTGATGCCTCGTCGACCGTTTTGTCCGATTGTCCGAAAAGACGGCCGATCTCTTCCAAAGTTTTGCCTTTGGTTTCGGGCAGGAAGAAACCGACAAAGATGACGGCGCTCAAACAGCAAGCGGCGTAAAGTCCGTAAACGCCGGCCAACCCCAACGCTTCAGCCATTTCGGGGAAGGTGCGCACCACCAAAAAAGTGCAGCACAAGTTGAAAGAAGAAGATATTGTTCCTAATCGGTGTCTGTAGTCGGTAGGGAAGAGCTCGCCCATGATCAGATGGGGCACAGCTCCGAATCCGATGGAATAGGCGATGATGAAGGACATAAGACAGAGCAACGGGAGCCAGCCCAGCTCTTCCAGCACACTCGGTTGGGCCACGGCGCTCTCGTCAACGAGCACCAACTCTTGCCAGGCGCTTTTCAGGTAAACGTAAGTGCTGAGACCGGCCAGCGAAACGCACATCAAAGCACCAGAGATCATTAAAAGGGCCCGTCGTCCGCATTTGTCGACCTTTTAAAAAGCATCCATCAGTCCGTTAACATCTATTTTGAATTCAAAAGAAAAAATAGAACATACAACTAGGGCGGATAAGCCGGTAAAGACGAGCTGGACGACACCAATCATGATGCTGGAAATGAACCGGTCGATGGTGCTACCGGCCTCTTGGAAAATGCTGGCCGAGTAGAAAATGATGGCGTTGATGCCGCTAAATTGCTGGAAGAACATGAGCGCCATAGAGATCATCAACGGCTTCATCAAATAGCCTCTGGTGAGGATTCTGGCGTAGCTCGTCTGCACCGTTTTGGAATGGTCGTTGTTTTTGATCCGTTCGAACTCTGGTTCAATGTCAGTATGCCTAATAACACATCGGTCAAAAAACGAAATGACCATACCGTTAATCGTCAGCTAAAAACAAGAGAAAGGTTCTGCATCAAGGTTAAAAGAGATGATGGCCTAGACGAGGTCAACGAGTCTTCCTACGCAATATCAACAGCAAGTACTTAATAAGTATTCAAGTTTCAAGAGGATGACTTACTTTCCACGGAGCTGCTGTAAAGCGACCCTGGCCTTTTCCTCTTTGTTGTGGGAGATGAGCCAAGAAGGTGTTTCTGGCATAAACATCTGCGTAGGAAAAGAAGAATAAAAGATATCGTTCACGGGTCATTGACAAAGGAATCGGTCAGGTGTCTAAGGTGATGACAGCTTAAGGACGCTCGATTTGATGTAATGGCTCACCATGGCTAAGCCCAAAACGATAGGCAGCGATCCGATGATGAAACAAAGTATTTGCCATTCGACGAGGGCACCAATGATGTAGGCAATGACGATGCCCAAGGACAGAAAAGTGGCCGTAAATGAGCCGAGGGCTCCACGTATCCTCGGAGAAGAGCATTCGCTCACCTTCAACATTCAAATAAACTATATTCATTGCCCTGCTTATTTACTAGGTAAAACGACCATTAGGAAGAAAAGGCAAGGACAAACATATATCTGCGAAGTGGGTGCGGAAGCTCCAGTCAAGATTCCGGTAATGACTCGGCCAATAAAAAGAAGCGGAGCCCAATCGACGTAGTAGGACAATCCCATCAGGTAGAAGCCGAGGACGTACGGCACGGAAATGCCGACCAGAGTCATTCGGCGTCCGTAGACTTGCATCGGCAGAGCGATGAGCAAACTGCCAAAAATAGCGCACAACGGCGGCAGGGACGCTATGATGAAATGATATACGAAGTCAATATTGTTTCATCAGGGGTACGTTACAGATAGTATAGACACTCACTTATCCAAGCGGCTTCTTCTTGTTGGAGGTAGATCGAATCATTTTTGGGCGCCGTCAGCTGCGGAACGGACGATGAACTCCTGTTCAAGTTTGATTATCGCGACGTGTTGAAACAACAAACACGGAGAAGGTTCCAGTAGAGCGATAAGATAAATCAATGAGTGACCCAATGATTTTTTTAAAAAGAGAAATTTGTTATGAATTGTTTACCATCCGCGAACCAAGCCGGTGCAGAGCATGGCCCATGAAGCCGAAGTGGCGCAAACAATCTGCAAAGAGACAAAGGAAAATACGGCATATCAGCTTAGCAGGAACAACAGATCTCGGACAAGAAATTAAGTGAAACCGCATCGGGGGTTGAACAACCCTCATGTCCTACCCCAAAATTCAACTTTCTTTTTCTTTCTTTCTTTATATTCTTTTAGCTTGTCTTATTTGACCAACCACATACACTCTTTTTTTCTTTCTTTCAATTAGACTGTTTATAGATTTCTTTTGTCCCTTTCTTCTTAATAATCACGTTTCTCCCCCTTTGTCTTTCTAGTGGCCATTTGGTTGTTTCCTTTTCACCACTTCCCAATTCGTCTCTCACGCTTCCATAACCACAAAGCAGCGGCGTCTATTTTCAAGGGTCATTTGATACAATAGCCACAGGCCTAATATATATTATATATACTACCCACTACTCTCTATATACTACCTTTATCCCTCAGGAGAAATTGAGAACACTTTCCCCTACGGCTACCTATGCTACCATCAGCCCACGATGGGGCTATTATTAAGCCTCTTATATAACAAAAAAATAGGAAGAGACTACTAAAGTTCAAGGGTAAATCCACAAACCAACTCATCAACAAACGGGAAATAAATAATAACACGACAACGAAACGGCTAGAAAGTTCGAGAAAGTTCTTTGTGCTTTTACCTGTGGAGCGACTTTGGGCCAATTCTTGAACGGCGGAACATTCTTGCGAGTCTTCATGATTATCGCTAGACCGATGAGTTGTTGTCACACACGACTGTCTTTGTTTGCGGCGCGCGGAGAAATAAGGCGAATAGAAGCGGGGCGCAAAGGAAGAACCCTCCGTTGTCTTCCGTGTCCAGCCAAAGCCGAAGAGCGAATGCTTTTCCAGGAGGCGGTGACAGCCCGCTTTTATCGCCCCAGAACGCGCTGCGCTGTCCTGACCCTAATGACTCGATTCTCTTTCTCTCTGCCCGTCAGCTTACTTGCTCTGCCGCTGCAAGTCCTATGTGCGTGAATTATTAGGACAGTACTTATTATTTTTGCCCGTCTTTCCTTGTTAAGACGACGGACAAACCTCTAGTTTTCAATATTATTCTTAAAGGCTCAAATGTTACTCTTGGCAAAAAAGAAAGTAGCGAGTTGCTGCACGTTATCTTTGTTTTAAAAATAGGCGGGACAAAGGGAAAAAACCGCCGTGACATTTTGCCGGTAACATTCGTAATATAGAGATATCGTTCATTTTCCCCTTTATCAGTTGAGGATGGAGAAAAATTGCGCTTATATGGTAGCGTTTTGGTATTTACTGCTTCTACCTTATGGATTTCACGGAAACAGCATGGACACTTTGGTAGACAGAAATTTCTCGAAGGTGCGCTAGCGACGACGGTACGTACTCCCCCAGCAACAACAACAACGCTGCCGCCGCAAATTAGCGATTCAGCGGTCTGCAAACGGAATAAACCCCTTTGGCTAACTGACAGCGCATCACGCGGGAAGAAGAACGTACAGCCTTCAAGGCTGTAACAAGACACTTTACATAACTAGACTACACCCGCCTTTGTCGTCGTCTCCAATATGGATGCGGTTCGAGAATGCGCAAACCTACGCCAAAATCAAAGGGCATTTCGGCTCAATTAATGATTCATCACTACATTCAGGCATCGCATTTCGGATACTATTATCTGCTTATCAATCGGCAGATTAATATCCATAATCGTAAACAGAAGACGATTCTTTTGTTGACACGGGTGTTTATTAATCAATGAAACAAGGGTGACCCATTCGCGAAAAAGATGCGTTTCACTTGAGGACAAAGAAAAGGAATTGGTAGGCAAATAAAAAAATGACCTCGATGTGCTTGCGCTACTTACAACTTGTTTCTTTCAATTCGCATCCATCTCAATCGTGTAGAGGTGCTGCCGTATCCGCTCGTGACGTAATAATCGGGCGATGTGGCAACGATGTCAGACGAGCCGGTGTAAACAACAAATAATGGCGTCGGATTCGCACTCGAATTTGGTGGCTCACAACACAAACCTCGTTGACGACTTTGAAGAAGCATTTCAGGTATGATTCCGAGTCTGTCTGCACTTTACGCTCATTCTCCATCATCCTTATTTAACCTCAAAATGTACCTAATGCAGGGAATTATCAATGGCTTCACCAAAGAGGATGGACTCTCTCACACTCAGGACAACAAAGAAGAATTACGAACGGATGCCGAACAGAATGTTGCTAAATTCATAGAAGTAGCCAAGCAAATGGAGACTTTTTTCCTGCAAAGGCGCTTGCAGCTGTCAGTCTTGAAACCTGAGCAGCTTATCAAAGAAGTAATCTTGATACATCATGGCATAGTCAAAACAAGAATGCTAACCACATGTTGACAGGATTGCAGTGAACTCAAACAAGAGTTGGCAAGAAAGGATGAGCTCATCAAAAAACACTATGAGAAAATCTCCATCTGGCTCAACATGCTTGGTGATCCACAGACTGGACCGGTTTCCAACGGGGCACCTGCCATCGGGGAAGGTGGACCTCAGCAGGCAGCCCCACCCCAACAGCAGCAATCAAATATGATGCCATTCCAACATAGATAATTGTAAAGACAAATCTCATGTTTATATCCTGAAAAACAACATACAATTGCACTAAAATCAAAGATTGAAATTGAAGATTCCATCTGACTTACAGCAAGACTTTTAAAGTAACATGAGTTGGCTTGACAGTCATTTCAGAAAAATTGCACTGTAATCTTTCTGATAAATTTGAATATGTGATTTCAAGGAAACGGGCGGCTCCTGTTAGCCTTTCATCGAAAAGGAGTCGAAATTCATTCCTTTCTGGCGAGCCTCGCCTTGTGCCTAGGCTTCAAATAGAGTTTTCCAGCGCAGAGAAATTTGACTGTATTTCACGCGAATATTGTTGGTGTCGCGTGATGGAGGGCATATCAAAGCATCCAAGTTAATTTTAGCCTTCCGTTTTCGTCAGTTCCGTCTCCTATTGAGCCTCCCTTTAAACAACCAAAAGAAAGAGAGTCAGTTAAGAGATCTTTGTTTGTTTAAAACCTTTTTGTCAGCTGCCAACTAGCCCGAATTCGTCGCTGCCTTACAAAACCCATTCAATAATGATTGTTGTTTGTGTTTGGTGGGGCGGTTTACACAGTTTTAAACCGCGAGTCAGGGCAGCACACACTGCCCTAAAATCGGAGACGTGTAGTCTGTTTTTTCCTGCTCTTTTTTCTGCAGCGAACAATCCAATAATTCAGCACTTTAGTAGTACTTCGTCGGGAAGAAAAATCCAAATCAGCGCAAATTGGAAGAGGTAAGGATGAAGATCGTGGATTACAGTGTCTAGCTTATTCTGCCATCTATTCACGGATGGTTGAGGCGGCCGCATCGTTTCTGACAAGAACAAAATCAGCATAAGCATGCACAAAGTCAAGTGGCTGAATCGCCTTTCTCCGCCATGTATCAACAGCCGCCTCCACCCCGACTTCAAATCAGGTGAAATTCAACCGAAAAGTTATTTTCCTTTTTCTTTCTGTTTTCTTTGTGTTCTATTATTTACAATCCATTCCTTTCCCTTTTTTCGCTTTAATATCTTAGAGTGAAATGCAGCACAATAGTTCGACGACGGTAACGGATCAGTGCTCATTAGGAAATGGCTGTAGCGGTTCCGGTAGAGCGAAGCTCGTCGCCACCGGTTTGTGGCAGACTAAACCGGTCGTCACAATGGCCACCGCGACTTCAACGTAGTCGGCCGTGCCGTACTTGCCAATTTCGATGGCGACCGTTTCGTCTGTGGCGTCCAGCCTGATGAAACTGAGCCGTTAATCGAAGCCGTTTGCACTAGAGGCGTCTTCCCCAGCTGGCCCGTCCGATTGCAGCATGGACGGACACGTCTGTTTAAAAGCGATGTTACTGCCGGCACTGGAAGAGCCCGACCCCACTCGACTCCTCAATGGCTTGGCACCTAAGCAGTGACGGAACCAGCAACCCCAGAATACAAACTTCGTTCTTCCGTCCCTCCGCTTCCGTCTTGCGCAGCAAAATCCGACCCGGTGGAGCCGCTACACCCTCCTATTCATAATCAAGCATTGAACACTGGTGGTTCAATGTGCCTGCTCGTCATCGTCACCCAGCCTTCTGCCGAACACGCTGAAATCTTTCAGCATTCCGCAACTGACCGGTAACCCCAACCGGAAGGAAGTTAAGATGTTGATCCGTGGTCAAGTTCGAATGCCCAACGCATAGTGGACAATGTCACTCTCCTGTCGTCTTTGCCATTTTATTAAAGCACAGCTTGTTGATAATTATGATCCACATGGCCGTGTTGGTTATTTGGCTGTAGAACGTGCATGTCAATACGCGGAAACTTAGAGCTGCCTGGTTCAAAATATCCGGCGATTCAAATGAAGGCGGAAGTCGTACGAGTCCCCGCATTCCAGCACAAATTCCAAACGCGTCCCATTACTTGCGTCATTTTGAACCGAACGCCGATAAATCTCATAATGTTCTTGTTAAGCTAACAATAAACATGAAATTCTAGAGTCACACGCGCTCATTTTCTTATTCATTTTCGTCTATAAAGAGTACGAGGGAAATGCATCGAATCTGCTGATGAACGGCACATAAATAAAAAAAAAAAACATTAATAAAACTTGTTGAAATGTTTTGATATACACTTTTCATTGGATTTTCATTGAATGCGAAAAAAGAAAAACTTGGGGAGGTTGGGTGCGAAAAGTTTGTAGCCTCGGGGCACAAAACTTTTTTTTCGTCCATTGACGGAGTTTGCAATAGATGGCGCTGTAAGAAGGGCTTGGAATGAGTGGACAGGCCTTGTTTTAGCTAGGTTTTTTTTCCTACTTAATAAATCGGCCTGACCACTCATTCCAAGCCCTTCTTACAGCGCCATCTATTGCAAACTCCGTCAATGGACGAAAAAAAAGTTTTGTGCCCCGAGGCTACAAACTTTTCGCACCCAACCTCCCCAAGTTTTTCTCTTTTCGCATTCAATGAAAATCCATACATGAATTTTCATACTTTTTGTATAACAAAATACTTTGATATGAACCTGACTATGTGAGTAGTGGCATACGATTCAACTGCTGGAGTTAATTAATTAACGCGGCTGCCACCCAAGTAATATAAATGGATCATCGAATCCCCCAAATGTCAACAATATCATCAAGTCACATAACGATGTCCCAACATCAACAACAACCAAATTAAAACACAAATAGTGTAAAGAAAGAACTTGGTGTTTATTTCCTGATCACAAATACAATTATACTCAAAATAGAGCTTGGAGATCTTTGCTCTGACTAATCTTGCTCAAAACTTCTACAAGAGTACGAGTTGGCCTTCCAGTCATTCCTGAAAGAGGTAATACACCAATCAAAAGTTAATTTCAAAGTGATGAGATATAATGAGTAAATAATACCTTTTGTCAAATAGGGAACATCGGAGCCATCTACCACCCCACCAACACCTGCTATATCAAGATGCATCCAGTGAGGTGCATCAGTGAATTCCTAGAAACAAAACACCATGTTGAAAGTTCAAATATAGTTCCTTTCACCTACAGGTTTTGAAAAAACTTATACCTTCAAGAATGCAGCAGCGGTACAAGAACCTCCAGCTCCAGTTTTCCCAACATTATTTAAATCCGCCAATTGCGATTCTATAAGGGATAAAGGCAATACAAATACGATTGTTTCGAAATGATTTGATGGATTTTAATTTACCGAGAGCGGCTTGAAAGGTTTTCCACAGTGGCATTCTCCACACTCGATCTCCTGTCACAAAAGCCGATTGGTGAACAACATGCCAAAGAGCATTGGAATTGGTGAAAACGCCAGCCGCTGAGCTGCCGAGCGCAACGTTGATAGCACCTAAACACAGAGCCGTTTAAAGTTACGAACTGGAATAAACATTATATAGTCTAGATGA
The DNA here is from genome assembly GCA_022539655.2 of Ceriodaphnia dubia. NCBI lineage: Eukaryota > Metazoa > Arthropoda > Branchiopoda > Diplostraca > Daphniidae > Ceriodaphnia > Ceriodaphnia dubia. The sequence continues at coordinate 103,615 of JAKUCG020000061.1, read as the reverse complement.
AAACGATACCTGTCAATGTAGCGATATCCAGCACCAGATTGGGTTGATATTGTTTCTGTGCGTAAGCCAAAGCATCGGCCAGAATAAGCCGGCCTTCCGCGTCCGTGTTGTCGATTTGGATCGTCTTTCCATTCAGCGCTTTGACAACATCACCCGGTTTGATGGCCTTGCCGCCCGGCATATTCTCAGCAAGTGGAATCAATCCTAGGGTATCGTTACATTTGAAATCATTCAACTAAAGGGGGAAAAAAATTAGATTAAAACCTTTGAGGTAGAGGGGCAATCCAAGTTTAGCTGCTGTGAGAATAGTGGCAAGTGTGCAAGCTGCTCCGCCCATATCACCACGCATCTTATCCATATTGGCCGGTGGCTTGATGCTGATTCCGCCCGTATCGAAGGTGATGCCTTTACCTATAAAGTAAAAAAGTTTAACCCTTTAGCAAACGTCCATAAATAGGGAACAAAATTGAATTCTTACCGACGATAACGATGGGCTTCTCTTTGTCTGGCAAATTATTATAAGTGATTTCCAGGAAAACGGGCGGTTCCCGCGATCCTTGCGAAACGGCCAAGAAAGAATTCATTCCTTGCTGGCGAGCCCAAGTTTCGTCGTGCGCTTCGGCGCTGACCAGGTGGCTGTCTAGCTTTCCGAAGAGATCTACTGCTTTTCGGGCAAATATGGTCGGTGTCATATGATTGGAGGGCATTTCTGTTAGCCAACGAGCCAAATTCTGACCCGCTGCTTTCACCAATCCCGTCTCCCATCGAGCTTCTCTTTAAACGACAAAAAAAAAGATTAAATCAAGGAACTACTAAACTTTTCTCAACTGCCAACTAACCCGATTTCATCACTGCCGTGCAAAATCACTTCAATATCGGGTTTGCGTTTAGCGGCGCCTTTCAAATCTTGAAACTGCCAGCGAGTCAGGGCGGCGCTCTCTGCCGCGCATTCGGCGTCTGAACACGGATCGATCGAGACCACATCGACGCCAACATCTCGCAGTGCCTTGACACCGGCTGTATAAAATTAAGACAAATCAACTCAAATGAACTAGAAAAACACACACCAAGAATTGTAGAACGTGCCTGCAATGCCGCATCTCAGATTCTCTCTGGCCGTGTCTCTCTCCTCCAAGACGTTCTCTTTTTGATAATTGGCTGCGTCACCATTGGGATCAGGACCCAAATTGACGACGGCCACAGCCGGAAACTCCCGGTCGAGTCCGTACAGCACACGGGCTTTGCCTTTTTTCGGTATTCCACTCCTGAATCGACAAGGAAAGAAGACGATCACGAGGGGAAAAAAATAATAAAGGGTCAATATCAAAATAATCCAAATAAAAAAACTCTTGAAATCGTTCGAACGAGTCACAAACTGTATTAAAAAATAATCAATCAAACGAGCTAGGCACAACATTGGGAATCACGATTTGGCAGACAAGTCACTTGATAACACGTGGTGGTGGCTGCGACCACTGGGAAATCGGTCAAACAGACAGAAAAAGAAAAGTCGAATCATTAGATAAACAAGGAGCGGCAATTGACGGAATTGATGCTAGACGAGTTCGAGAATCTTGATGGTTCCCTGGCTGTTGGCGGCGACAATCACATTAGAGTCCGGCTTCCAACAGACGGCCGAAACGAATTCGGCGCTCTCCTCTTCCGCCCGCTCCTTGTCCAACAGAAGGGCGCTTTTGACGACGTCGAAACGGTAGTGGAGCAGCGGCTGGCTCAATCCCTTAGAGTACAGGTAGAGAGCGTTGTTCTCCGAGCCGCAGGCGATCAAATCGCGACGGTCGTCGTTGCTCCCGTCCGTCGTCGACAAACCCACAAAGTTCTTTTCGTTAGTGTGGCCGCGGAACGAGCGGCTGGAAACGTTGTCGTCCACCGACCACAGTTTCAGTTGGCTGTCCGTGCTGGCCGACACCAGTTCTCGGTCGCTGAGGAACTTGACATACGACACGGCCTTGCGGTGGCCTTTAAACACCCGAAGCGGTTCCTTGGGTTGCCGCAAATCCACGTAGTGGACGCAATGATCCGCCGCGCCGTACGCCAGGCAGTAGCGCGAGTAAGGATTGAATTTGACGCAGCAAACGTTGGCTTTGGCCTCCAAAGTCGCCACTGAATGTTCCGCATTGAGACTCCAGATCTTGACCCGAGAATCGTCGCTGCCGCTGGCCATCAGGTGACTGTCCATCCGATTGAAATCGACGCTCCAGCATCGTTTCTCGTGCTCCTGAAAGACGCGAAGGCGAGTGCCGACGGAAGCGTCCCAGACCGAGACGCTGCCTTCGTAGTCGGAGCTGCACAGCACCGACTTGTGGTAGGCGCTCCACGAGATGCACGAGATCTTGGAGCCGGCCACCATTTCCATGACCGGGTAATGAAGGTCGACGGCGTCGCGGACGACCACCGCGTAGTCGTAGACTTTGATTCGCTTCGTCACGCCGGCAATGGCGAAAAAGTCCGCGTCTCGATCGAATTCGATCGAACTGACGATGTGCGCCGTGTTGAGCAGTTCGCTTCCGTAGCTCAGATTCGCTAGAGGCCTCAAACTGCTCCAGCGGGTCAGTTGGTTCAAGTTCGACTGGAAATCCAGCAGGCTTTTCTTCTCGTCGTCTTCGCCGCCAACCTGGCTGTTCCTCAACGCCCAATATTTGCCCTCTAAATCTTCAAAATGTTGATGCATTCTCACGCGACGCTGGCCGATGTTCAACGGAGCAGGCGCCGAAGAATTGAAAGCCGTTTCGTTGACTGCAGTTTCCTTTTTCTCCTCGCTCTTGACTGTCGCTGTTTCGACGGAATTCAGCGTCTGTGCCGTTTGCAAATCCTTGTCGAGCACTTCCAGTTCTTGCTGAACGTTTCTCAATTCGTTGTTCTTCTTGATTTTCAGCTGATGAAGAAATTCACTTAGCAGTTGTGCTTCGGTTAACTTGCGTTCGGCATCGACGTCGGTCTGTTTGCGGAGTAGCACCTGTTGCATCCGAGCCAGATCTGATGGATGCCAGTCGCGTTTGTCCAGCAGGTCGCTAAAGTCTCTGACGAGGACGTTTCCATCCTGGCTCTCAATGACCCTCTTCTTTTGCTTGGCGATTAAGGCGTTGAGCGTCACGTTGGGGAAAACGGATTGGTTGCGGCCGCTGTTGTCAAGAGGACCGCCGCATTTTGGACATTTACTGGCATCCGCTAAGCTTCTGATGATGCATCCGTGACAAAAGCTGTGGCCGCACGTCGTCACGTACGGTTCCGACATCATATCCAAGCAGATAGGGCAGAGCAGATCACTGTCTCTGTCCTCGTAGGTGTCCTTCACTCCCCCATAGAGCAGCGACTGGGGACCCCTCTTTACCCCTCTGGCTGCCATCTCTCTTCCGTCTGTCACATTCACAGCTGATCTGACCTGAAACACATCACAAACAAGTCAGGAATTGCTCTGACAGAGTCTAGTGTTATCATATCAAGAATTTCAGGTCAGATTAGCTAGAGTTGTTGGCCGATCTAGCATAACTGAGGACTGATTCTACATCAAACCAAATGTGGCTGGAGATTGGCTTACCAGTTCAACGCATCGTTTAGGCGATTGGCCACTTGATCGTTGAAACTTTTGGCCGCCTCCGTCCAAATGAAATCTTTCGTGGAGACGACGTCGGTATCGTTCAACTTGGATGGCGAATAGCCGCCCAATATCAGGCCTTTACCTTTCTAATAGGGACTAAAGATCTACGTATTATTTTATGCAAAATAACATAAAGAAACCAAGTTTTATTCACCTTGAGGTCGGTTGTCTGGCTCGTGAACCAACGGGATGGGAAAGCGACCTTGGAAAAACGATTACAGTACAATAATCGACAAAAGTTGACGTGCGTGATGGACGACGCCATATTGAAATCGAATTTTAGGACTGGTGAAACCTCTTCGCACCCGCGTTCGCACTCCCTACCCATTTTGCAGGAAAAGTTTTTTATTTCCTTTGAAATATTGACTTGTCAGTTAAAAATAAATCATTAAATTAGAATACGTTTTGTTCAATTAGTCTTATCAACCGTTTGCTTTCTAGAAAATCGTACCATTTCCAAGGCAACGATGTCGGCAGAAGAGGAAGGGAAATTACATGGCCGTCTGGTAAAGAAAATCTTTTAACTGTGTTGTTTTGATAGTATTTATGCTGTAAGAATTTGCATTTTTGTTACTGGTCATGCTGAATAATTGAAAATTCTCTCTCAGTTAGATAATTTCTTTTGTTTTTTATCGAACGATGTACTTCACACTTGATTTTTTTGTTCCCAAAATTTACCACTTTTATTTAAGATTTTTTTCATCATATCGTGATTGATTCGTGAAATTCTTGTATAAATTGGGTTACGTTGAAGTTTTCATTTTTTTTTCAGGGTTTCTGAAAAGTTAATCTTTGAAAATCCAAGATGGTCTTCTTCAGCAGCTGCAGAGTTACACCGAAGCTGTACGGAAGTGTGATCATCATTGCCGGCAAACAACAACAATGTTTGATCACCCAGTCACTTGCTCAGCGCAGCATCTCCAGCAAAGCCATGAAGCAAGGGTTGCCAGTACAGCCCAAACCTGCTCCATTTCCCTACAAGGAAAAGAGATACAACTTTTTCCGGGCCCTCTTTGACACCACCACTGATCGATTTGATGAGAACTCCAAACTAATTGTTGTTGAAGGGCCACCTGCAGCAGGGAAAGGTGCCCTAGCCAAAGAGCTGGCAGAAGAGTTGGGCATGGCATATTTCCAGCTCCCACCCAAGCAGAAGAGTACATCAATGATTATGGCTATGATTTAAGAAAATTGGATCCCCAGTTGCCTGAGTCCTGCCAGAGCTATGATGAAAATGATTTCATCAAGGACCCCAAGCGGATGAATGGTGCCAAAGCTGCCCGTTTCCAATTCACCAAGCTAGGTCTCCGCTATCAACGCTATTTGGAGGCTCTCGCTCACATTTTGAATACGGGAGAAGGTGTCGTCATGGATCGCTCCCCTTACAGTGATCTAGTTTACATTACTGCTATGGCCGAGACGGGCATCGTCGGCAAGAACGGTAATTTTTTTTTCTCAAAGTAATTGAAAACACTTTAAGGAATTATTAATATGATTTTCCCCATATAGTTTACCATCACTATCATAAAACGCGAAACAATGCCCTGTTTGCCCTTTGGCGGCCGCATTTGGTGGTCTACTTGGACGTACCTGTTGAGGAAACACGCAAGAGGATTGAAGCGAGGAACCGACCCCACGAAAAAGATTCATTGATTAGCACCCCAGCTTACCTCCAGTGTCTAGAAAACACTTACAAGAAAGACATTTTGAAGGACATCAGGTATGACCCCAAACCGAAACTGTACTTCATCTCGATTGCATTACTCTGAATTTTTCCATTGATGTTGAAACAGTTCACATTCAGAGGTTCTTATCTACGACTGGTCAAAGGGAGGTGACAGTGAAATTGTTGTCGAAGATATCGAACGTGTCAATTTCGATCAGTACGGTCCCTATGACCTCAAGATGAAGGATTGGCGGCGTTATGACAAGTGGGACTGGAACAACAGCCGTCAAAAGTAAGAGTTTCTCCTCATTTCCGAGAATTTTGTACTACTTTTTGTTTCTTTGTTTTGCACAGATTCACCCACGATCAGCAAGAACTGTGTCAGTATTTAAATGTACCAGCCTTTAACGTTCCCGAGATTCTCGTGGACGGAGGAGACAACAAGATCTACGACATAGTCATGAGCGAGGTAAAAGTGATTCTCTTCTTGTCACCAAGGATGATTTTTTACTAATTTTACAAAATTTTGTATTTTTCTGGTATCTGTTACAGGCGCCGGGCAACAAGTACGCCAAGGGATACAATGCCGACATGGGGGACAAGGGATTGTGGTTCAAACTGTCCTAAACGATAATCCAGGATGTGACTGTGTGTAGAAATCACGGTGTGGATAGTTCAAATATATAATGATGAAGTTTAAAAAGATTTCGTTTCTATTTTCCTTGTGCATTGTCTACACTTTGATCAAACGGGTTCGAAAGAGGGGAACTTTGTTCGTAGTAAAATAAGAAATTTAGTCGCTCTTGTTGCCATACCGCTGCTGATGTTGGAGGATTTCCGATCGTACTAGATGCCTTTGTTTGTTTTGCAAGTGAAGGCGAGGTGAGGCCAGAGCTGGGCGGTTTACATCACCGAAAGGAACACGAGGTCGAGCCGACGGAGCATTTTTCTGCAGATTGGGGGAACTCAAGGGACTAATGTTTTTACCGAAACTGTTTTCATCCACGACATTATTCGTGACGGAGCGTTTCGTTTTGTTGCTGGTTGGCTGCTTGACTGGGCTAGGCGCCGGAGTGCTGGAAGCCGCGATGACCAGAGAAGAAAAGTCGAAAGTTTCTTCTGCAGGCAGAGCAGGCACTTCCTCAGGTACTTCCTCAGGTATTTCTTCAGGAACTTCTTCTGTGACCAATGAAGCGTCTTCTTCTATGTTGGAGAGAGAAAGACAGTCCAAGTCTGCAAAATTGAGGACCTGGATCAAGTCTTCTCGTTCCTTCTGGATCAATGCTTTGGTTTCAGATTCCAATGCTGGAACCACTGGTGTGCGAGTTATTCCAAAAGACGGTGATCTGGGATCTTCTGGCCTTTCACTTTCTATTTCTTCTTCAAACTGAAGAGAGGAAAGGAAGAACAAATCAATATTTGTAGAATAAAAATTTAAGGGACACACAAGGCCAAACTCACCACAATTGGCGTTCGGTCAAAGTTCAAAGTAGGCGACCGAGGATCAATAAATTGATTTGCTTGACTCGTTTGAGTGGCACAACGTGCTGGTGTCTGATGGCTGCCATCGACGGGTTTTTCTTCGTCAATTTGACCAATATACTCCTCCAGTGAACCCTTGTCGGAAAAATAGCTAGCAATGTTTCCCATCGCGCGACACGTATTAGTTAGACCGAACTACCAAATGATAAAATCTGAAACACTCTTCACGCTACTTGTAAAAATCGTGCTAGTGTTAGCTCTTCAACTGTCAATGATCATCGGCCGTTTGTTCAAAACTTTTCCATTCGAAATCCACTGACGACAGCGTTGCCACTATTTTCTTAATTTGTAGCGAGCCCAGCGCCACCTATGATTTCTTGCGTCGTGGAAACCATGGAAACAGAGAATAAATAAGTAAAACAAACGTTGTCTGCAGGATACGAAAAACCAAAACACCACTAATTTTTTTTCGTGTAGCAACTACCAAGTCAATTCAAGTACAGCTACAGTATCCTACTTGAGCTTTGTGTTGGATCCATAATTGTATTTTTGATTTTCTAATAGTGAACATTAAGAATGAGAATTGATATGTAAAAATTTGTGTTTTCTTGAATCATGTGAATAATTTTAAATTAAAGGGAATCATGTAATTTAAAATTGATAGATGAACTTTACATAGAATAAAAATAAATGAATTTAGTCGCTCTTGTTACAATACCGCCGCTTGAGGATTTCGGAGTGTACTAGATGCCTCTGTTTGTTCTGTACTGAAGGCGAGACGAAGCCAGGGCTAGGTGGTTTGAATCTCCTAAAGGAACACGTGATCGAGACGACGGAGCTTTTTTCAGCAGACTGAGAGAACTCGAGGGACCACCGTTTTCATCCACGATATTGTTCGTTGTCGGCCGTGTCGTAGTGGTGGAGGCCGCCAAGATCAGAGAAGAAAAGTCGAATTTTTCTTCTAAAGGTAGGGCTAGGACATTAGGCGCTGGAGTGCTGCAGGCCGCAATGCCCAGAGAAGAAAAATCGAAAACGTGGCCCATTTTGCTACAATATGCAACTTGCAGTGACTTCTGGCTGCATTGACTTGCATTTTCCACTTTAATCTGAAAAAGAAATGAATAAAAAATCAATCTTATTAAGAGAAAAAGAGGAATGTTGAAAACTCACCTCAATTGGTGTTCGAGCAATGTTTGGTGACCGTGGATCAAAAAATTGATCAGGATTGCTTGCTTGGTCACAACATTCTTGTGTCTCTTCAATGCTACACATAATTTCATTTTTCACTTCAATCTTACAAGGAAATGATAGACAAATAATCAATTGAAGTAAAGGGAAAGGGAGTCAAACAAAGAGAAAGTCACCTCAATTGGCGTTCGAGCAATGTTCGGTGATCGGGGATCAAAAAATTGATCATCTCCACAATGTACAGATGTCTGATGGCTTCCAGTGATGGGTTTTTCTATCTGACCGATGTACTCCTCCAACGACCCATCGTCGAAAAAGTTGCTAGCAATGTTTCCCATCATGCAACCGAACCGAAAAATAAAAGCCAAGTTATTAATTTCCGATCCACTCTAGCCTTATAGCCCCTCTCCTCAATTCCGTTTGTCCTGTCGGTCGTTTGTTTTGGTCGTTTCGTTCCTCGTGAAAATGTGTTCATTCGAAAATCGAAATCCATCAAACGGCAGAGTTGCCGTTTTGTCTGTGCCCGAGATTAACGCCACCTGTGATTCCTCGCATGGAAACAGAGAAATAAATAAACAAATGGCGTCTGCAGTGTCTGACGATTCCGATATAGCTCCATCAGATTTTCCTTTGTCATCTTCCGAAGACGATTTGTTGGATAAAAATGAGATAGCTGATAAGTGCCCGCTGTGTCGTAGTACGAAAAAATATTTCTTTTGTGCCGATTGTATCCGCAATGGCGATTTCTACGCGTCTCACTGCGTGCAGAGAGAAAGCTCTCAGAGGTATGTTATTGTTTCCAGTGCAACAGGATCCCTACTGACAAGGCTAATCTCCCTATTATGGCAGGTTCGTCGAAAAGAAAATGGCACTGCTTAAAGTCAAGGGGGAAATCCAAGAGCTTCTAAGTCTATCCCAAGCTCGTATGGAAAAGAAAAACAGACTCCAAACTGTGGTTAGAATTCTTTACCTGAAAATCATGATAATATCCCAGAGATGATTGCAAATTCTATTTTCTGCAGCAGCAAGAAATTCAGGGTACCAGAGAGAGAATTCAACTACTCAGGAAATGGAAAGATGAGGTTCAAACATCCCTGGCAACAAGTATAGCATTTTATTTATTGGCTTAGTTGAATTGCTGGAGCTCATTCCTCTGTTGTAGGTCAACCCATTCTCAACGAACTCAAGTCAAAGAGAATGGATCGCCAGAGACTGCTTCTCTCAAACAGTGAATCTCAAAAGATGATACAAGATTTAAAAACCAATGCAACTCTCACACAACAACTGGAAGTGGACAAGCCCCAGTTGAGGGAGATCATTCAAGAAAATGTCAAATTACTTTTGAAAACAATATTCCCCATAACCTGTGAAGGCCTTATGACTGGGTGAGTTATCCTTACTTTTTATTCTAGAAAATCTGTTTGTTCTAGAAATTCTAATGATTGACATTCTGCAGGGAAGAGGACAGCGAGAGCCTCGCGAATTTAATGAAAGCTTTAGACGAAGCTAGCCAAACAGCCTACGTCCGCGGCCAGTGGGTTTACGCGGATACGGGCCATAACGGCCTCTATCGGATCGCTGGAGCCGTCCTTCCTGGTACAGGCGATATGGCTGCATACCAGCTATGTGGTGAGCATTTCGACATGTAATTAGTCGCAAAGAGATTTACCTTGTAATTAAACACACTCTTTGTGTTGACCAGTTGACCAAGCCAATAAGGACGGAGACACGGAGATGCTGCGCCACTTCAAAGTGGCCCTGTCTCACGTGACGCAACTGACTCACCTGTTGGCCTTTTACTTTGGCGTGCGTTTGCCCAAGAAAGTGGCCCACTTGGATTTCATCCGCAGCGATTTGGCGACTCGACGATTCGCTGGGAGGATCGCCCGTCTCCACGCCAACGTTCTCTTTCTCTGCACTTCTCAGGGTGTAGCACCCGACCACCTGCGACACGCCAACCCTCTCGCCCGGCTCTCCACTCTCCTCGAGACCAACATTTGCGACCTGGGAAGATCCGGCCCTTTCGAATTCCCTCCGGAACTCTGGTCGTTTGAGGAAGCCGGCGAAGAGGACGGGTGTCCAGTGTCCTCTTCTTCCGAAGGCGAAGACGACGGTGATATCAACGCAGATTGGGAGTCGGTCAGTGTCCAGTTGTTTTCATTATATCTGGGTGAGTTTTGTCAATGAAACGATTGTTTTCTCCCTTAAAGGTTGGCCATTTGCCATCAGCCGAAACGAGTGATGAAGGCAACTTGCAGCGGACCAGTCCGGCTCCTCCTCCTCCGCCTGGTAGGGGCGCTGAAAATGCAGTCACGAGCAGCGTCTCGAGTGTTGTGAGCGGCGTCGCGTCCTTGTGGAAAGCCTTCCCTTGGTCTAAATGACGTACCGGCCACTACCCGTTTTCCACATTGACAAATCATGTTCCAATTTGCTTCTTCTTCCTTGTTCCTTTAGTTTGGAAAATGAAACCGATTTTTAAAATGCTTCAACTTCCTTTGTTTGCCAATTTTTCTGGTTGACTGTGATTCTTCGATTCGTGCGACCGTATACTGGAAGGCGAATGAAATGTGAACTGAATATAATACAATGATATAATCCAGTATGTCGATTTGTGAAGAAGCAATCGAGGGCTCTTTCTTTTATTTCAAAATTAAAAGGGGGGGACAGGGGTAGAGCACTACACTTTTGGGGGCCGCAATCAGATGCGAGGCCGCGTGCCATTGTGTACAACTGTGCACTTTCTTACTCGTTCCATTGTCATCTTCTGTTGGTTTTCTTTTCTTTTCTTCTTGCTCTTCTGAAATTTTCTTTTAAAACGGATAAGACAAGGTGACGTCCTGTCTGGCCAGTTCCAAGAGCATGGGATCGTCGAAGAATTTGTTGATGGACACGTCCTCACTGAGACCCTTGCGGCGACGCGTCTTGACCATAAACTCGCGGGCCAAGTGGGTCGCCGGTTGAGGCTCCAACGGCCGGAGCACAATGCTCTTGTCTAGCGGATCGCCGGGCACGATCTGCCAGTGGTGAAAGACGGAGAGACAAAAGGCCTGTCCTTGCGTGTGGGTCCGCAAATCAGTTTCGAAACCGAAGGAATCGATGGCCGGAATGAAAGCCTAGACAACAATAACAACAACAGCAACAAAAGAGATTAAAGAGCGACAGTTGGATAAGGCTGGTCCATCGAGCGAAAAAGATCAAAAGAGGAATGTCTGATTTCTTTGGACAATGGAATACCTTGATGATGTAGAGGGGCGATCCGGGGACGGGGGCATCTTGAGTCACGTGACCTCTTCTCCTGGCCAGAACGCTGTAGACAGCCGAGACGCAGTCGGCAGGTGCTTGGACTTCGACAAAGAGGTAGGGCTCCATCAAACGCGGCGTGGCCATCAGGAAGGCCGAATAGGCCACACGACGGGACGTTGGGATGATTTGGCCACCGCCGCGATGGACCGGCTCGTCGGCGATCACCGCGTCCAAAATCTTGAATTTGGCATTTCTATCCATCGACAAATAAAGTAAATCGTTCTGAAAAAACCACATCGTGCAAATTCTCAAAAAATTACCTGATGGGCTCTTCGCAGAGAGGACCTTCTCGCGTGCCCCACTGGAAACCCTGGACGATGGAATCTTTGACCGTGTTGAGCAGACTCTTGTTGACTTCAGACGGGAGCGTGTCGTCAACGAGGATGTTGGGGCCCGTCGAGTCGGGACCGAAGGCCCAGATGGACCGAGCGGCCAGCAAATCCCAATCGTATTTGCTTTGGAAAAATTCGCTCAATTTCTTCCTGCGTAGACCAAACGGTCATTAGTTTTATTTCTCTAATTTCTCTCAAATTCGAATTAAAAAACGAATATTTATACTTGTTCCAGCCGATTTGAACGACGCCGTTCTCAATGTCTTCGGCCAAGCCTTTCTCCAGTGGCTCGGCGATCATCGTGATTTTGTTCTTCTTGTTGGGCGTTTCGGCAAAACATTTCAAGGAAGACGTTTCGACGACCGTTTCGCAAAACGACACGACCGGATCGGCAACTGTAACGTTAATCAGATCGTTAGTTACAAAAATGATCAAATCGCCCCTTTAAAAAACAAGTCTGACCTTTGATGTCGATTTCAGAGTACATTTTCCTGAGGTCGTGCATGACGCAGTCGAGGTAGAGCTCGCCCGTGCCGAGGATGACGTGCTCGCCCGACTCTTCGACTCGTGTCGACAGCAACGGATACGACTTGTTGACCTTACGGAGCCCGTCCAACATTTTCGGCAACTCGCTGGGATTGACGGGCTCGACGGCGATTTTGATGATCGACTGCGTGTTGAATTTCAACGGCCGGCAGATGTAGAGGTCGTCGTCGCTGTCCAAGTGCGTCTGGACGATCGTCGACGTCTTGACAACGGACGCGTCGATGCCTTCGATCAAGACCCAACTGCCGGCCGGCACTCGGTTCACCTCGATCTTGTAGCGGGCCTCGTAGATCCACAGACGGCCGACCGTCACGACGCGCGAGTCTTCTTCGTCGTTCAGAGAGTAGTTCTCTCCTAAAAGACGGACGCTCTGGTGGGCGTGCAGAGTTCCACTCAGGACGCGTCCCAGCACGTTGAATCCCGTACAGTCCTCTGTGGGGTACTGCTTGGTCGTGTGGACAACCAAAAGACCCTGCGGCACAAAAAGGAAAAAGGCATCGTCAAGACAAAGTCGGACTCTAATGGCCGCTAACCCAATATCTCTTACATTGGGATCGCAGTTGACCATGTCCTCGCCGAGCGTCGATTCCAACGGGCCAGTGTAAATGTGTTCGACTTTGTTGCGCGCCGCCACGACCGGCGACGGAATGTGTTTGACGCACATTTCCACGAAGCCGCTAAATGTTCCCAAGTAGCGGCTGCACACCAGTCTCAAAAGCGGCCGAGTGTTGAGTCGCTGCTCCTCGACCGACAGACGAATGCCGAGCTCATCCAGCAGTTGCGGTAGACTCGAGTCCAAATCACCAATGACCTGAAGTACAGAGACACGTTGTAAATCGAGTCATTCAACGCATGGAATAATTTGACTCAAATGACCTGGGCAAAAATTTTGTACAAGGGCTCTAGAATAAACTCGATGAAGCTGCGCTGGGCCGAGCTGTGCGGCGGCTTCTTGGTGAACTTGCGCGTCTTGCTGTTGAAGTAAATGTCGCCCCAAAGACGACGAGCTAGTTCGTTGTCGTTGATATCCGATCCGTATCTGCGGGAATGAATAAGAAATAGAAGAGAATGAAAACAGCCGTCTGGTGGAAAAAGGATCGGGTTCGACGTACGTGTCGCTGTAGAGCTTGGCGAAAGACTTGAGGGTGAAACAGACGGAAAACTGGGCCGAAGCGAAGCAGACATTGCCCAGCAACGGCGAAACAATCCTCGGATTCTCTTCATCGCTGTACAGACTCAACAGGCCGTTGATTTCCTCGACAATGTAGCGCAATTTGTAGTACGCGTCCTGGGGCGGCAGTTTCAGCTCCAAAATGAGTCGATCGATTTTGTTGATGCAAACCGTGATGGCCATTTTCTCCTGTAGAGACAAGTAAATCATTTCATCAGAAAATGGTGCTGCCATAAGGGAGAAATGAATCTTACTTGGACGGCGTGCTTCAAGATGCGCTCCGTGTTGAGCATGACGCCCTCGACGGCGTCGACAAACAGAACGATACCGTCGCACAGCCGCAAAGCAGCAGTCACTTCGTCTGAAAAGTTGACGTGACCTAGACGGGACCCAAAAATAGATTATTCATCGGTTCTTTGAATGGAAAATGGCAATTGACCTTACCAGGAGTGTCAAACATGTTGAGAAGAAAAGATTTCTCATTCAAGTCGGGCATGACAACGGTAATGGGCGTCGCTTTGATGGATACGCCTCTCTCCTGCTCGGTAAAGAGCGTGTCTGTGTACCTCACTGGCTTCTCCTCTCCACTGCCAGCTCGACCTGAAAACAACAAGAGGATCAAACAGATGCTTTCAGAGAGAAAAAAAACCCCCTGAAATTACCAGTCTGAAGTTCGGGGTGGGTTTGCATGAGCAGGCAATCCATGAAGGATGTTTTGCCGTGGTGCAAATGCCCGACAAGAGCCACAGACCTGATGAGCTCTGCGCTATCCATCAAATCTGCCAAAAATTCCATGTTGTAGGTGGTTTCAGGGAGTTCTTGCTCTGCAACCTGGAATGAAAACGCTACAGTCAGTCAGCTGACGGGACTGGGTAAGTGAATGAATCGTTCCCACCTGAAACTTCCTGCGTTTGACAGGAGCGATGATGGGTTCAGTCAGGGGTTGAGCATCTTCCTCCTGAACAAGTGTCTCGACTCCAGGGCCGTAAACTTCCAGAGCAGACGGGTAGTATTTCTTGTCCTCGTGCAAAACGATGGCCATTTGGGGGTCGGCATCGACCACCGTTTGATCCATGGCTTCTTCCGAGTCATTGTCACCGTAGTCTTCGGCATCGTCATCACGTTCGGCTTCATCTCCTTCCTCGTTTTCTTCGTCGTCTGATTCGAGCTCGGGCCCGATGTAGTTGCCGAACTCGTCATACAAATCGGCGTCCATTCTAGAGTGTCAACGGACTCGATCGATGTCGCGATTGGCAGAAAACCGTCGTCGTACACGTCGCAATCAAACAGAAAAATCCAAAACACACGAGTCGACGAAAGGGTATTCAAGAAAAGCCGGGGAATGCGTTTGATGTGCGTACAACACGCCGTGACTTTTGGTGCCAAAAAACAGCGAGGACATCTAGCGGCGAAAGAATAGACGATTTTACTAGCACCATCTAGCTGCTGTGCTTTTTTTAAACCAAACGGCCTGCGCTGGCGGCCCATCATCAGGGCTTTCTCCGTTCTTTTTTTTCGTAGTCAAAATGTTTGTGGTATTTCTGGGAATTCTTGATCCATAATTCCTAGAATATTTCCTCGCACTCAACGCAGGTATTTGACGGCTTTGATGTCAATAAAGGGAATGCCGAGACGAAATGTCGATGGAAAATAGTTGCCGTTGTGGCGTTGCCAAGAAAAATGGCACTCGAGAGACAAGAGAGGTGGGGTGATTTTTTTGCGCCCAAAAGATCTCGGTTGTTGGGTCTTTCTTTTTTGGGTTTGTTGTTGCTGCTGCTGCTGGCTCAAGATGTCTGTGTCTATATAGGAGGATTGTATGCGTGTTTGTGCCAGAACTTCCGTTAGTGGCAGATCGACAAAACCAATGGCCTTCGGTCGTCGTCAGACGTCGAGAAAGAAGAAAGAAAGAAAGAGAGAGAGCTGTTGTCTGGCTTTGGCTGGCTGTATCTCTTTTTTTTGCGTAGATTCCCGTCTCCGGCGGGGTCTCTCTCTCTCTCTCTCTCTCTCATTATGCTGCGCTCCCGTTATTCCCTTTCACCCTCATTTTTTTGCTCCGTTTCGGTCCAGTTGTCAGTTTTTGTTGGCTTTGGGGGTCGGTCACGTATGCACTGGCTGCTAGCGATCGAGTGGTCTAGTGGAACGTACTCGCGATATACATCGGCGGCTATTCATTGCATAACTCTAGCCTGCCTGCCGTCTGGATGACCACGGCGGGCCGGTTGCATGGTCTTCTTTGCCAAAAAGGTTTTGATGGAAATAATACTTGGCTGGGCCGATCCAATCGATAGAGAATGCCTCGCCTCTTCTTCTCCAATAGAATCGAATAAATGTAAGGAGCCGCAAATGCTGAAATGGAGCCGAGTCAGCATGGCTTTTTCGGCTCGGATTTGATTGTTGTTGCGGTTTCTTTGTCCGATTGTCTCCTCTGATTGAATGACTAATCGACTGATGGACGCCAATCGTGTTTGGCGATTCCCAGCCATCGGTTTCGAAAAGAGAACGATCGATCGAGGAAAAGGGGGAAAACCAAAAGAGTCGGAGATTTGTCGGGGTCGTCAATGTTGTGGCCGTTCGTCTATTATCCATTTATCCCGCAGCACGGATCATCAAGACGACGACGACGACGACGGGTTTGGCCTTTATTCTTTTTGAAATTTGTTGTTGAATGCGGCGTTGATATCGGCCGTTGTCTCGGTCTCAGAGATTTGCATGTTTCTGGTTGCGGCGTCGGCTGGGCGCGATCAGGCGGCCCTGCAGGCGGGCGGCCGAGCTGACGAGACACAACAAGAACCGACACGAACCGACACGAACCGACAGGAACCGACAACAACACGACGGCAACAGCAGAGACCAGACAATAATAAGTGATTGAATTGGAGACGACGTTGGAGACGAGTTGTGGAAATAGCCATCGGATCGGATCGGAGACGACGACCAAAGCGGCCACAATAACTGCACGGCCATCAAAACAAGATAAAGAAAGAAAGAAGGAAGAAAAGACTATCCCAAAAGAGTCTGGCAGGAGGAGGAGGAGGAGGAGGAGGAGGAAGGGCGGGTTCCAGCAGCAGCCGCAGCCGCAAAAAAAAACGAAGGGAAAAGCGGGACACGACGAGGAGGGAAATATCTGGGCAATAGCCGAGCCAGCAGAGCCCCCAAAAGAGTTTTATAGAGTTGCACATCAGACACTCTGAGCGGTCGCTCGCTCGGTGGGGGGAAACAACAACCCACAACAACAACAACAACAACAAAAAAGGAAGAGCCGAATAAGAATAACGAAGAAAGAAAGAAAGAAAGGAGGAAAGAAGGGAGGAGAAAAAAAAGAGAAAATGGACGCGGGAAAAAAAGGCGATGGCGAATAAGAAGAAGAAGATGAGAGAAACTCTAGACGAAGAGCCGCGATGCTTCTTTTGCTGCATCTTGTGCTTGAGCTTTTTGTTTCTTTTCCTCTTTTCCTCTCTTTCGAGTTGTTTGGATGTGTAACGGGGTTGCGCGCGACTGGATCGCATCGCATAGCGAGTAGAAGAGAGAAGAAACTGGGAGGGAAGAAGAAGAAGAAGAAGAAGAAGAAGAAGGAGAGACGTCAGAAAAAAGGGCCGACTGCTACTTGGGCTGCTGGCGAGTCGTCTACCAGTTGGGTTTTGGAAGAAGAAGAAGAAGAAGAAGGTGGCCTTCGAGCCAGTCGACAGTCGACTCGCCGTCCAGACGTCCGCCAAGACGCCAGCAGACACTGCTGGAAGAAAGGAATTCATTCATAGGCGACGTCCACCACCACCACCACCAACTCTTCCTTTCCCTTTCCGTTTTTTTCCACGATATTTCTCTAATAACAAGTTGATTTGACAACTCACCGGCGCTAGCACATACCAACAAGTGATGAGTCGTTAGTTGATTGATCTTTTTCTACAATAGTGCCGTGCCGCACGTTTCATCTCACCCCCAAAAGTAGAGTAGTAGTAGTAGCCAGTGCAGTGCGGCCGGTTGGCCGGCATCCCCCCGCCCGTAACGTGCAGTGCTGCGTCTCGTGTCGTGTCGTGTCCGGCCGCATGCCGCCGCTATTTATCGGTGTAGAGGCCAAAGACGGGCGACTCATCAGTCCGGCTGGTTCATCATGACGACGATGATGACGGACTCAATAACAGCGACACAGTGGCCGGACCGAGTGCAGACGGCGTCCGTCGTCAGGACCAATCGAATCAGGACAATCCGTCAACAACAACATCATGGTGGCTATTATTATTATTCGAAAAGGACCAAATCGTCACCTCATTGGCTGTCCGGCACTTGTTCGCCCGTTCTTTTCTTCTTCTGTTTCTTCCTACCGTTTTCCATTGTATTGTCCAGCTGTCGAGGCGATGAGTCAGTGCCCAGTGAGCATCATCATCATCAGCACCGGTCCGTTGTAGATCTCCCCCCAATAGACCTGGCCGTCCCTAGTGATGACTTGACTCGTCCATCAGCAGTCGATCCAGTTGGAACGGGCGACTGGGGCGAGGACGGCCAGAGAAGTGCCAGGAGTCGATCGAGGAGACACTGCCCGTCTTGTCAGATGACGGGCAGCGACCAACACCAACAACAGAGACACAAACCGCCGCTGGAACAGCAGCAAGAACAGACGGCCGGCGATTCTGCCCGTCTCGAGTCCATCAAGCGTCAAATCCTGGTGAAATTGGGACTCAACGCCAAACCGGATCTGCTGTCGACGATGCCGCCCAGGGACTTCATCCTGGAAACGCTTTTGAGGGCGGAAGAATCGACGGTGGCGGCGGCTCCAGCTGTCCGTCCGACGTCCAGCAGCCGCTCCGATCACCATCATCACCATCACCATTCGTCGTCGTCTGATTCAGGCGGGACGACGGACCTGAACAGCGTCGAGGACGATTTCTACGGCAAGACGTCAGAGATCATCGCATTCGGCGAGCCAGGTGAGTGTCGATGCTGAACACATGAATTCTCTTGTCTTGATCTGTTCTGTCCAGAAAATAGTTCTTCTTCTTAGCTTCTTCTTTTTCTTGATTTGGGTTTTTCCCTGTTTGTGAATTTTCTTGCTCCTTTCGACATTCTTTTATAGTCAGCGACTGGAAAGTCGTGTCGTGTCGTGGAGAGGTGACAGGGAACGAGAGTGGCACCTGCTGCTTCCATTTCGGTCGGGTCGACACCTGATGGCCTTCGCCATTTTCTTTCTCTCTTTCTCTCTTTCAGTCTTTCTCTAACTGCATGCCAATAGTTTGACGTTGGGATAGTCGAGTCGGAAATGGCAGCGGCCGGCCTCTAAGTGAAATTTAGGTGTTGCAGCCGGTTATGGAGGCGGCTGCATTTGAGTATTTTACAGGGTGTAGTCGATTTCGTCTCGGCTCTTCTCTTCTCGCAGGAATCGGGGCTTTCGTGTCTGGCCGCCCTGGGCTCCATCGGATCTCCCCGTCCGTCCGTCCGTTCGTCCGTCTGTTGCTGCTATAAACAAGCACCTGCGGACGAAAAGAAAAGAAGAGAAAAGAAAGTGACTTACACACGCCCCAGTGCCAGCACCTGGCCAGCACAACAGCAACATTCTTTCCTCTCTTTTTTTTCATCCCCTGGCTCCACCGTGACCGTCTTCTTTTTCCTTTTTTTTTTTCGTGTGTCTGATGATTATATAATATATAAGAAGATGATGATGAGATGAAATTCCATCGAAGAGCCGGTCAAGTCCCGCCGGTCGTCCGTCTTAATGCGGACAAAAGCCTAACAGGCTCCTTCCTCCTTCGGTTAAGTTATAGTGGCCGGCAGATAAGACTGTGACCTCGCATTACATAGGTCACCTGCCGGCTGTTGGCTGTCGGCTGACGGGACCGATGGGCCGGTCTCGTGACTCGTCGCCCCAGAGCAGACAGAAAAGAAGAGAAGTACAAAACGAGTCGATGAGATCACTTGGCTCGCAGCAGACGAAGCCAGATAGAGCCGGCTAGCTCCTCTGTCTCTCCTGCCTTGTCCTATCCGTCTGCGGTGTGAATCGCCGAAAGGCGTCCGAGTCCCAGTCCCAGTCCGAGTCTGCATGACCGACTAGTGCGCCGATGAGCCCGAGCCAACGGTTTTGCCTTTAGCGTCCGTCGCTCTTGTTCCTTTCCTTTTTTTCCTCTCCGACTCGGTCTGACTCGGTCTGACTTGAAACTATGGCTCCTCTTTTCCAACCAAACCCGTGTACTAGATACGACCAAAGTGGAGTCTGACGAAGAAAGAAAGAGAGAGACAGATGGATGAGGACGACGACGACGAGACCATGAATATGGCCATATGGATATGGCCATAGCAAAGATATGCGTATAGAACTCACCTGTCGACCTGTGTGAATTCACCTGAAAGGGTCCGTCCGTCCGTTTCCCTGGAATCGCCCGGGTCGCGGTGCCACTACACCAGTCCCGTAATTATTCAGAGTCCGACCGAGTCCGACCGACCGGGTCCGACCGACGATTGGCCAATTCCTTCCCAATTTGTCATTTGACAAATTCGGCGAGAAGAAATTCGCGGAATGAATCTGATAAAGAAACAAAACAAAACAAAAAGAAAAGAAAAAGAAAACAAAAAGAAAAGGTGGCGAAATGGCCAGGACCCGTTTCGAGTGTAGTTAGGTACGTACTGTAGTAGCCAGTCTAATCTAATATCAGTGGCGAGTGGCGAGTGGCGACCGCGTCGGTTGACGTGTCGCCGCGTATCGCCGTCTGTGGTCGATTGATGGATGGCCGTGGACCAATTCGGTCGACACAACCTGTAACCGATTGAGCATCGGTAGATTACTATTTTTTGTGTTATATTGTCCGCCTCTCGATCATCCCAATTCAGATTTCGTTTTTTTTTGTGTTTCTTCTTTCTTCCCTTATTCACCACCCCAGTCCTGTTTCAGTCGCCCCGTTTTTCACACTATGACTCGCCCCCATTGACCTAAATGCAGCTGTCTTCACTCAGATTTCTAGATTGTTGTTTTGTTTCTTTCCCTCTCATAAAGCTGTCGTCTAGCTCTTTCCCCAATGCCCATTTATCTCGCTTTCCTTTTTTTCTGTATTGATATGTCGACACCCGTGTGACCAATTTGACCGTGGGAAACGGCCTGCCGTCGCCTTCTTGCGAAATCTCGGAGCAAGGGGAAGGCAGTGTTTTCGGAGGATTCGACGGAAGGAGACGTTGCGATGAAGCTTTCGTTTCGACCAAGAAATAAACTCAGCCTTTGAATCGACAGAGTGTTTTTATTTAAACACTGAGTCCTCAGTCAGGGACATTTTTTGGTGCATCGACCGGGAAATTCCGCCGCATTTGAAATCGACCGACTAGCCTACCACCTACACCTTCTTTGAGTTTCAACATTCGATTGTAAGTTACCTTTCTCTTAGTGCGAATTGTCTGTTGTTGGAGGCGTCGTTCGTTTAGGGGTCTTTGGGAAAAGACCCACTGGCGCGTGCCTTAAACTGTTGGGG
Organism: Ceriodaphnia dubia; assembly: GCA_022539655.2. NCBI lineage: Eukaryota > Metazoa > Arthropoda > Branchiopoda > Diplostraca > Daphniidae > Ceriodaphnia > Ceriodaphnia dubia. Next base: position 82,869 of record JAKUCG020000061.1, on the reverse strand, counting down.
CACAGGACCACGAACACGGCCGTCGACAGATAATTTTGCACGTAGGGATTGGGCTACTGTTTGATCAATCGTATTGTTTTTCTTTATGTTGTCTTACAGACGACTTTTTTATACATGTGGCAATCGCTTCGTCTTGTTTGAATATTTTAAATGTTATTCGAATAGACTATCTTTGATAGTCTATCTGTGGCAAATCGTTTCGTTCGCTTGGCTATTAGCCATTATTCGAACAGACTATCTTTGATAGTCTATCTGTGGCAAATCGTTTCGTTCGCTTGGCTCTTAGCCATTATTCGAATAGACTATTTTGTAGTCATTTGTGGCAATCGTTTCGTCTCGTTTGGCTATTAGCCATTATTCGATTAGACTATCTTTGATAGTTATCTGTGGCAATCGTTTCGTTTCGCGTGGCTTATAGCCATTATTCGATTAGACTATCTTGAAAGTCATTTGTGACAATCATTTCGTTCTGTTTGGCTATGAAAGTCGTTGCAGTTAACCTGTCTTTCGTTGTATTAATCGTTAAATTGGCATGTTTCAACAAATTTAACTGTAATCGGTTCCTCTGAAAAATCTGACTATCGGATTATTATGTCCTACTGTTAGCATAGAATCAGTGTCTTATTCATCAGGCAAAGGACATAATTGATAATGTCTATCAATGAATCGGTTAATAGTCCTTCACGGGAGGGAAGGGACGACAGAATTACCGAGGAAATTGATGAGGTTTATGGGATCGGGGCATTAAAGGTCGTTCGGGACACTATCCGTCGGGGTCTTGTTCGTCATTGTAGTAACCTAGACTTTGTTTTATCGGAAGAAAAGAATAAAGATTCCATTATAGCTCATCGTGAGCATATTTCGATTGCAATTGAGGACCTTAGAAAGGCGCATTCGGACTACGTGGAAGCCTTGCGGCAAGATGGTCAGTCAATTGAAGGAGCCTATATCTATATAAACGAGAATGAATGTATGGTCCGAGAAGTAATAGAAAGGATTGATCACTATTTACAAAATCTAGATACGTCTCATTCTATTTCCGAATCGTTTGATATAGGCAGTATGGACAATGGTTTTCCCCCGCCGAACCGTCGTCTTTTAGAAATCAATCTGAAATAAGACCTTCTGCCAGTATGAATTCGTTTATAAATCCCTACAGCAGTCAATTCCATCGCAGTAGGCCAAATTCGCCTTCGTCGTCTATATGTTCACACGTTTCAAACTACAATCCGTCAAAACGGCCCCGCTACTCTCCAACATCTGAGCAAAAGCCGGTCACGGACTGGATTGACCACAGACGTTCCGTCTCGACGAATCAATCACATTCATTTAACCCAATGTGGATGATGAACGCCATACCCCAATTAAAAATTGAACCTTTCAATGGAGATCCCCGTGAATGGCCCACCTTTTTATCCTCATTTAAGGACATGATTCACGATGTCCTACCCTCCGATAGCCAACGACTCGCAGTTTTGAAACAGTTATTGTCATCTGAAGTACGCTCATATATTTCCGAATATCTTGAGAATGCTTCCACCTATTATGACGCCCTAACAGAGTTACGTAAGCGCTATGGACAGCCACAAGTAGTCGCCCGAGCCCATTTAACGTCTTTGATGAGCCTACCGACTATCAAAGACGATGACTATTCAGAACTTGGCAAATTTTCAAGAACGCTTCACGGGGCGATGTATGCATTACGAAACGGGGGATACGAACAAGATTTAGAGGCGGGAATGACTTTAGAACACATTGTCGGTAAACTCCCACCTCGAATGCGCAATACTTGGGGCATTAAGGTTTATAAAATGATACCGAAACGGGCAACTCTTAAACATCTAGCTCATTGGCTCGATGAGATTGTGATGGGCGAAATGATGATCCGACCGCCGTCAATACAAAATAAGTCTAGTAAAAAGGGGTTTCGAAAGGAACAAGACAACAGTAAGTCACGCACTAACTTTTCGTCTGGTTCGAAGCCTACAGTTTTGTTAACAGATTCGCGGGCTATCTCATGTTTTTGTTGTGGGAAAAATCACTCAATTGAAAAGTGCAATGTATTTATGGAAATGTCAGTAGGGGAAAGAGCCGAGTGCGTAAGAGATAAAAAACAATGTTTTCGTTGTCTTGATGGCCTTCATCGCAGTGTAGAATGCCCTTCCAAATCGACCTGTTCAATCGATCAATGTGGGCAACGTCACCATTATTTGATTCACGGGGCCCCGCGGATGTATCCCTTGAAAGCAAGGGATGTTGAAAGCCACAGCCAGACCGTAAATACGATGTCAAGTAAACGCACTATCTTAAAAACGCTATTAAATGTGGTCCCAGTTATATTACAGGCCAATGGAAAGACGGTGTATACACACGCCTTGTTAGATAACGGAAGTGATGTGACGTTGATACGATTGGATGTTGCCAAAAAACTGAAATTGAATGGAAGGCCTCGTTTAACTACTTTTGGAACGTTTCACGGCAGAGACCCGGCTATTCGAACGTCACAGGTCAGCTTTATTATCAAATCATTAGATGAGTCCTTCGTGGTTGACGTCACTGAAGCTTCCACCGTTCCAAATCTCAAATTACCGAAGAGAGAATACGATTTAAAGAAGCTGAAACTTAGATGGCCTCATCTAAGTGACGTAAAAATTAATGATACTGATTTTGGAGACGTTACGATTCTCATCGGGGCAGAAATACAAGAAGCTCATCAACAATTAGACAGGCGTGCGCCACCAAAGGGAACTCAAGCGCCTTATGGAATTCGCACTCCGTTCGGGTGGTGCTGCGTTGGGCCTGTTCCGGAAAGAGACAAAACAAACCAACCACAGTCACCATTTGTTCTTACAATTAGGAATCAATGCGATTTACACAAGACGGTGGAGAAGTTTTGGGAAACAGAGTCATTTGGGCTCGTCCCCAATTTAAGATTCCCTGAATCAGAAAGAGATAAGCGAGCCAGGGAATTAGTGAAAGCAACGACGACATTCAATGGAACTCGCTACTCCGTAGGTCTTCCTTGGGTGTCCTCCACCATTTCTTTAACGAATAACTATGAGACAGCCTTTCGCAGGCTCCGCTCTATAGAACATCGCTTTCGCCGGGATCGGATTTTCGCCGAGAGGTACACAGCCGTGATAAACGATTATATAGAAAATGGGTTTGCGCGAAAGGTGAATGCAAGTGAGATAGCCGGATGCGAGGGCCGAACGTGGTACCTCCCACACCACGGCGTGATAAATCCTCAGAAACCTAATAAGGTTCGTGTGGTCTTCGACGCTTCAGCCAGACATTGTGGATCGTCTCTTAATGATGTATTGTTAAAAGGACCTAACCTTTTAAATGATCTTGTGACTGTACTGTTACTATTTCGCGAAAGAGCTATTTCTTTGAGCGGGGACATTAAACAAATGTTTCTGCAGGTTCAAGTTAAATCCGAAGATCAATCTGCGCTACGTTTTTTATGGCGGTCACCCGGGGTCCACACTCCTCCTACTATCTATCAGATGCAAGTTCAAATCTTTGGTGCAATCTCTTCCCCCTTCATTTGCTCGAGTGTACTACGACGGAACGCAGAGAAACACTTTAAGGAATTCCCAAGTGTAGCAGATAAAATTGTAACGAACTTTTACGTGGACAATCTACTTGATTCTTTTGATTCGGAGGAGGAAGCGATTTTGTCCAGGAAGGCGTACAGCGCCTTGTTAGAAAGAGGTGGATTTCATTTGAATCAATGGATCTCTTCGTCTAGAAAGGTTTTGACTACAATCCCCAGAGAAGATAGGAACAACCCCACATTAAACTTGGATTTAGAAGCACTACCTATCGAAAGAACTTTAGGCGTTCTATACAACAGCGAATCGGATGAATTTATGTTTAAAATTAACCTAGACTCAGAGGCGAATACCAAACGACGAATTTTGAGCGTCATCTCAACCGTTTTCGATCCGTTGGGTTTTTTAACACCTGTCATTTTAATCGCAAAAAAGGTGATGCAAGAAATTTGGGCGTCGGGGTGTGACTGGGATGAAATAGTAGGAGAAGCTATCTTAATACAGTGGCACCGTTGGATTTGCCACCTTCCTTATTTAGAAAATATAAGAATACCCAGACCTCTCACGCTATCACCCCATTTTAAAGAGGCTCAAATTCACGCGTTCAGTGATGCCTCGATGGTTGGTTTTGGTGCCGTCGTTTATCTGCGAGTTGTTTGCAACAAGGATCTTGCCCGAGTCTCGTTCGTTTTATCGAAGTCCCGCGTGGCACCTATTCGACCGTTAACAATCCCGAGATTGGAGTTACAAGGTGCGGTTGTAGGCTTGCGTCTCGTAAGAAAGGTATTGGACAGCCTTAGGATTCCAATAAATCGAGTTTTTTATTGGTGTGACTCAAAAACAGTTTTACAATGGATTAAGTCTAAAACATGTCGTTATCATACGTTCGTAGCAAACAGAGTTGCAGAAATTCTAGACGGATCCAGTGCGGATGATTGGTCACATGTTCCGGGAACGGACAATCCGGCAGACGAATGCAGCCGCGGATTGTTTCCTACGGAACTTAACGATAATCACCGTTGGTTCTCTGGGCCCGCGTTCCTTTATCAGTCAGAAGATCACTGGCCCGAACAACAATTATGTCGAGAACCATTGTCAGATGACCCCGAAATAGCAAAATCAAAGTGGATCGGTGTGATTAACCATTCTAAAGGGATTGAAGGGATAACAAACCTAATAAAAAATTCATCGAATTTCTTTAAATGTTGCAGAGTAGTCGCTTGGATTGCTAGGTACATACACAATCTTAAAATGAAGGCCAGTGATCAACCAATTCGATTTGGATTCCTAACTATTCCTGAATTAAAAACAGCTAAGGAGACATGTATCCGCCAGGGACAAATAGAATGTTTCGGTCAAGAAATAAAGGCGCTCAAGTCCGGTAAACCGATACGCAATGATTCTCACATTATAAAACTTGCTCCATTTCTTGATAAAGTTGGTTTGTTACGAGTTGGCGGACGTATCGATAAGGGAGATTTTTCATACGACATCAAACATCCTATCCTTCTCCCTCATGATCATCCACTCACAAACCTTATCGTGATGGAGGAACATCTTCTTTTAAGACACCCATCAGTAGAACGATTGCTAAGTAGTCTTAGATCCCGCTTCTGGATTATTCGAGGCCGCCTTACGATCAAAAGATACGTCAATCGATGCTTTACATGTAAGAGGAGGCATAAACAGCCCGATTTTCCGCTCATGTCTTCTCTTCCCCGATGTCGCATTGAGCCTTACCAGCCGCCTTTTACTAATACCGGTCTTGATTATTTTGGTCCATACACTGTTAGCATGTTTCGGCGAAAGATAAAGCGGTACGTCCTTTTATTTACTTGCCTCGTCACTCGAGCTGTACACCTAGAATGGACAGCGACTCTTGACACCAATTCATTCCTCATGGCGTTCCAACGGTTTACTGATAGGAAAGGATGTCCCGCTATAGTTTACAGCGATAACGGTACGCAGATTGTCGCTGGAGATAAGGAAATCAGGGAATGTTTAGAAAGATGGAACCAAGCAAAAATTGATGGAGCTATGAGTAGGCGTTCGATTGAGTGGCATTTCTCTCCACCTGCAGCACCCCACTTTGGTGGTGTATGGGAGAGAATGGTAAAATCTGCTAAGATTGCACTCAATTCAATCATGGATTCACGTCCGCTAACTGATGAGATGTTGATAACTATACTAACTGAGGTAGAATCCCTACTCAATGGACGACCACTGACGCATATAAGCGTTGACCCGCGGGACCCTGAGCCCCTCACGCCTAATCATTTTCTTATAGGAAGAGCAAATCCAAATATCCCAATGGATGTATTTGACGAAACAGAAATAAGTTCCAAACGAAGTTGGCGAGCTGCACAGGTGATGGTGAACCACTTTTGGCGCCGGTGGTTAAAAGAATACCTGCCTACAATTACCGAGCGAAAGAAATGGCTTCGACGAAAACCGAATTTGGAGGTGGGCGATATCGTCCTGTTGGTCAACCCAGATTCTCCGAGAGGACACTGGCCCATCGGGAGAGTCCTTGAAACAATTACCAGTCAAGATGGTGTTGTTAGAGCTGCCAAAGTGAAGACAAAAACCGGAGAATACCTGCGCCCCGCAGCAAAAATGTGTTTACTAGAAAAAGATGTTTTTGAACCTCAGTCAAAAACAGGCCCCGCTGTAACCGATTGAGCATCGGTAGATTACTATTTTTTGTGTTATATTGTCCGCCTCTCGATCATCCCAATTCAGATTTCGTTTTTTTTTGTGTTTCTTCTTTCTTCCCTTATTCACCACCCCAGTCCTGTTTCAGTCGCCCCGTTTTTCACACTATGACTCGCCCCCATTGACCTAAATGCAGCTGTCTTCACTCAGATTTCTAGATTGTTGTTTTGTTTCTTTCCCTCTCATAAAGCTGTCGTCTAGCTCTTTCCCCAATGCCCATTTATCTCGCTTTCCCCTTTTTCTGTATTGATATGTCGACACCCGTGTGACCAATTTGACCGTGGGAAACGGCCTGCCGTCGCCTTCTTGCGAAATCTCGGAGCAAGGGGAAGGCAGTGTTTTCGGAGGATTCGACGGAAGGAGACGTTGCGATGAAGCTTTCGTTTCGACCAAGAAATAAACTCAGCCTTTGAATCGACAGAGTGTTTTTATTTAAACACTGAGTCCTCAGTCAGGGACACAACCTAACCAGGACCCGTCGTCTCCGTTGTCCAACTCTTCCATGACTTTGTCCGTCTTTGCCTGTACGTCTGCAGTTTCTCTTTTGGGAATCGCCGAATCGAGCGATTGTCGAGCGATTGTTGAGCGACAGGAAATCTAGCATTGATTTAGCGCGAGGTGGCCGAAACCGGTCGCGACGAAAACGACGCCGAAACTCGCCATTTCTTTGCACGTGCTCGACAGCCGGGCTGTTGAAATCCCCGTGCGCAACAGAGCGCAATCGCATGGGAAATCGTCTAATGGATCGCAGGCCTTCATTCCGTTCGGCTTGATGCAGCAGGGCTAAGCTTTCGGTTGTTCTCGACCTTGAGCCGGCCCGTCTAGCTGTCTAGCTGCTTTTATCCAGTCAGTCTGTCTGTCCGTCTCTTTCAATTTCCAATTGTAGATTTGTAGGCCATCAGATGGATATCTCGTCTCGGTCCGTCTCGGTGTAGGATGATGTAGGTCGCCGGTTGTCTATTTTCGGTTCAAAGCGTAGATCGATGGAGATTGAACATGTATAGTCCAGTCCAGCCGAGTTCAACCGAGTCCAGCCGTATTCCATGTTGTGTTTGACTGTTTGTGCGGGAGCCGGCGGGAGCGGACCGGCCATCATCAGCTGCACGATGCTGGCCAGCGGAATGGAACGGAAGGAGCAGCACAACATTGGAGTGAACAAAAAACACAGCGGGCCGGTTGCCAAAAATATAAGAAGACGAGGCCGAGACGAAGAAGACGAAGAAGAGGAAAAAGACGAGGGCGACGACTCGATAGACTCGAGAGACTCGGAAGGTTCATCGATGATACGAAGGGTGTTTCATCGTCCAGGGGCAGAGACAGAGACTCGGAGACTCTCCCATGCAGAATCCTCTTTTGGGCTCTCAATAAGTGACGTCGTTTCGATTTTTGTCTGTCTCTTTCCCTGTCTCTGTCTCTGTTGTCGTGCCAAAACATCGGCCGACCAACACGCAGCTGAATTGAACATTGAAACGACCTCTGTCTGGTGCCTGGTTGATGGCTCTTTCTTTGAGAGTCTGTTCAAGCGGGGGTTCGTCGGGAGTTGTCTGTGGCTCTGTCGGTCCAACGATCGGCCACCAGCACCTGACCGACAGACCTCATCTAGTCGGATCAGAAATGGAACCTTGCCGAAAGTACAAGGAAGAGCCGCGAATAGCCGAATGGAAACAAATAATAAAGGCGAAATAAAAAAAAGAAATTTCCCGTCTCCAGTCGAGATTACTGCAGAGTGCATGGACAGTGGCGCAGCAGCAGACGCGCACGTGATGGCCGCCATCAGTCGACCGCTGCCAAAAAAAAACCGACACGAGCCAAACTCTTAGCCAAAACTCGCCACAAAAAACGAAAACGGACGGCACACGCGCCTTTTTTTGTGTCTGAATTTTTGTTTCCCTCGGAGCGCAATGCTTGCCCAGAATCAAAAGAAAACAAGGGTGTACAACATCCCCCCTAGAAATCGATATCCATCGATCGATCCTATCGACTATGAGTGTATCGAGACTTAATCACGTCGATGCTGTCGAGCGGAAGCGGAACGGAACAAGAAAAGAGGGCGATGGGCGATGCTAGATTGCTGGACGATATAGATGCGGCTAAGACTAAGACTAAGAAGTCCGACCCGGCCGTCTATTGAGATAGTCTACAACTCTACAAGAGACGGATCGAGATGGATGGATTCGTTGCCGATAGAATAACCAGTCCCACTCCTCCTGATGTATTAGCAAATTGCCAAGGCAAAAAAAAAGAAAGAAAAAGAGGGGGAAAAGACGGGAGACGACAACGCTGCGGGTGGATTCCGGGTTTTCCCCCGTCGCCAAATGATCCAGCATCAGCCACCCAGACGACGTCCTCTATCTGTCGTCGTCCTTTTTATTTTTTATTCTTTATTTTTTCCTATTTGATTTTCCCGTTTTATTTCGTCTCTTTCGTCTCTTTCGTCTCTTTCGCTTCTCCACTTCTCCCGTTTACGACCCAGACAAGACCATCTAGACAGTTCTCTCTTCTCTCTCTTCCTTCTTTCTTCCTTCTTTCTTCCTTCTTTTGTTTTGTTTTGGTTTTTCCCCGACCGACAAGACATCAAGAACCAAACGGGGCAAAGAGATCCTTGTCTTTGGCCGACGTCTATTTCGCCGTCTCTTTCGCTACTTTTGGCTCTTCTCAGGCGCACCTGCCGGTTGTCTGTGTTGCATCCATAGGGTATATCTGCCTTTGCCATCGCAGACACCCGATCCGCCCGTTCGTCTGACTGTCTGTCAGTTGGGTTCACTCAGACAGACACTTTCTCCTTTCGGCCAAAATTGAAAAACGAAAAACAAAAAAAAAAAAAAAAAAAATCAGGAAAATGGAAATGGCCAAAGGATCAGCGAATATATCAAGAGAATCTGATTGAATCGGACGCGATGAAATCAGCGGGTCATCGGGTTCAAACCGGCTACGGCTACAACGGCGTCATCGGCCATTGGAAACTGCCGGCCGTCCCATCATTGGCCATTTCTCTCTCTCTCTCTCTCTGACTTTATAGAACTCCGTCAGCAGGTTGCCTTATTGGCTTATTCCGACTCGGACTCCGAGTCTATTCTAGCTATACACCTATAGTATGTCCTACTTAATAGTCTACACAACTTGACACCCACTGCGCCTTCAGGGCCGGTCGGTAATAAAACACTTTTGGGCTTTTGTGCACGGCAAATCCATAAATGAAACGAAAGGAAAGAAAGAACGAAAGGAAAGAAGGAATAACGGCGGACAAAAATAGACAGAGAGGCAGACAGACGGACGAACGCAGCAGACTTTTCCTTATTCCTTTTTTTTCTTTCTTTTTCACGCTGCGCGCGCCTATGGAGAGAGAGAAAGAGAGAAGGTGGCACGCCCTGTCGACCTATCGCACCTGGACGTCCTCCTTCTCTTTCTTTCTTTCTTTTTCTTTTTCTTTTTCTTTGTCTTTTCTTTTCTTTTCCTCCAAGGAAGCGAGAGCCCGACAACGTGTTCGACACAAGGCCCAGCACACGAGGGAGGATAGGAAATGTTTTGCGCCGACGACGCACAAGACGTTTATTTCATTCCCATTTCCATTCGATTCTATTCGATTCTATTTCGAGGCCTCTCCAAAAATAGACGGCCATCGGCGCGATGAGAACTGCATGACGAGTTGTTGGAAAATATCGACAGTCGACACACTTGTTGGATCGTGACGGCCCATCGCCCGAATGCTCGCCGCCTCTGCTCCGATTCCTTTGACCTTTTACAGCCTACTATAACCCTTTCCCATTCTGAATTCTTCCATTCTTCATTTGAATATTGCCACTTTTTTTTTCATTCTTCATCTTTCTATCGGCGTCCGAGTCGTCTTCAGATTTGAATTTGATAAACTGTCCGTCAATTCAAATGTGTCTTATTGGCTATTTTTAGGTCCGAGACTGAACGGTCAGGTGTTGGCCGAATTCTCGCGCGTCCAGGAGACGACGCCGGAGCCCAGTCTGCGAGTCAAATCGGCCACTTTGTGGCTCTACGTCCACATCCGTCAACAGCAGTCCAACCCTTTGTCGTCGTCGCACCCTAAAAGTCGCCACCGACACTCCAACAGCCAACAACAGACAACATCGGCAGGAGCTAACGAAAAACAGCAGCAGCCGCACAGGAGGTCGCCGACGCTCTACGTCTTCCGGCTCCTCTCCCACCAGCAACAACACCATCCCTACACCAGCTCCAACCTCAGTCTCGACAAGGTAACGATCGCTCTAATTGACGTTCTACAAAGATCTCCTTATATTATATTATATTTCGCTCTATCTGTCGTTTTATAACAGAACTGGAACGAATTGCTGGCGTCGCAGAGGGTCACGATCCAGCACAGCGGCTGGATGAAAATCAACGTCACCGAAGGCGTCCAAAAGTGGTTCAGCACTTCATCTTCTTCCTCCTCCATGTCCGGCAACAACAACAACAACAGTAATAGTAAATTAAGGCTGCTCGTCGACTGTTCCGGCTGCGGATCCACCGTCCAGCCGGTCCTCTTCTCTTCTTCTTCTACGTCAATCAACAACAGCAGTTTAGAAAGCAAGAAGAAGAAGAAAAAGAGGAGAAGGAGGCGACGGAGGAGAAGGCGGTTGGTGGAGACCAACGACAGAGAAGAAGAGGAAGAAGACGACATCGACGAAGAACTAAGAGGAGCAACAGCAGCGGCTTCCGACGACCCGGAAGCCGGGCGCAAACGCCAGCAGCAACAGCAACAACACCGTCCGTTCATCGTCATCCACACGGACTCGAGTAGTTGGCGGCGGCTGCGTCGGCGAACTCCGCTCGACTGCAGTCCGACGACGTCCGCCTGCTGCAAGCAGCGATTCTTCGTCAGTTTCCGCTCACTCGGATGGGACGACTGGATCATCGCGCCCAGCGGATACTACGCCAACTACTGCCGTGGAAACTGCGGCGGCGGACTCCACGGACCGTCGCGATCGCCCGACACTTTTCTCAGTTACCATTCGCACGTCATCGACCAAGTCCGCAAAATCCAACCGGCGGCAGCGGCGACGGCTCCTCTCTTGTCTTCCGCCTCTTCGCTCCCTTTATTCGGTTCCACCACCACCAGCCAGCAACAACAACAGCAGAAAGAGGCCAGCGAGCGATTGCAACAACAACAACAACAACACCAACTGTACGCCAGTCTGCAGCCGTGCTGCGCCCCGACAAAGTTCTCCAGCATGTCCCTCATTTACTTTGGTCCCGACATGAACATCATCAAACGCGATTTGCCCAAAATGGTCGTCGACGAGTGCGGATGTCCCTGACCGCGTCGCAGATAAACCAATTTGACCCAGACGGACGAGAAATTCATCAAATGTTGTACATTTTTATCAATTGGGACAAAACCCGTCCGTCCGTCCGTTCGTCCCGGAGGCCGATCCAGCTTTTTATATATACTTGAGACTTTTAGTATGAATAATCCACGCCAGAGGATCGGACGCTTTTTGCGTTATTGGGCGGGGAATAAAACCGAACGGACGGACGACGAATAAAACGGTCAGCAGCACAGCACTGCCAGTTGCGCTCTTTTCGTTTTCTCGTTGATAGTATTATTATATTATATAACTACGAAGACGACAACAACGACGACGGACCCGGCAACATGCAGCAAGAAAATTCCATTTCGCAGCTCAGACTTTTGATTTCGCGCGGTTGAATTTCTTCGGCTTCATTCTCCCATCATTCCCACATGCAGTCCATTCAAATTCAGTTGCTCTTTATTTTTTCATTTTATCGATCATTGCGTTTCTTCCTCTTTTTTTCTTTTTGTGACAATAAATACAAAAAAGTGCCAATTCATTCTTACGTTTTGGGTTAGATTCTATTCCGCCGGGCAGCATCAGCCAACATTTCGGAAATATATAGAAAGACGATGGGAAGGCGATGCAGTGGCATCTTGCGTCTGGCGCAGTCATCGCGCAGTCATGATGCTGTCTTCTATTGACCGATAGCTTGTCGACGAGACTATATCTATTTTGTTATGAAAATTGAGTTCATCAGACTATAGTTTAAAGGTTTTAAACAATTCTACATTTCAGACAAATAGAAGAGACTCTAGACGTTGGCCTGCTACACGTGTGTAGGTCATATGATCCGTCTGGCCGATTATTTAGCTAATATAATGATCAGACAGCCGACCCACCAAAATGAATGGCATCAATTCAATTACATTAATGAAGGAGAGCGACCGAGGCCACTCGATCCCAATTGGCCAATAGTCGCGACGGCCTTGTCCATCTCATTATGATGACCAGCTCTTTGTAAACTAATGATGAGCAGCGGCGATGAGTTGTGACGCACAGCAGGCAACGCAGCAGAAAGGGCATCTCTTGGCATTTCTCTCTATATAGGCCTACAGCAGCGGCATGTAGCCAGAAGAGCCTACGGTGGTCATCATCTGTGACGACAGCAGCAATTTAATTGGCCGACTGTTCACAATTCGTATTAGTCGATCATCATCATAATTCATTCTAATGTGATGCCTCCATCATATATCTACGGCATAATAGCTAACATGCTGTATAGTCTCTTATATTGAATCGAGTCCTCTATTATTTTGAGCTGTTGATCTTTGACGGCACTTGGCAGTTGGCAGTGGAAATCGTCGATCCTATATCAGAATAGACGGACGTACCCAAAGTGCCTATCGAGAGGTTTATTGCAGCCGTTTCCTCCCCTCCCCTAGATTCGAAATATATCTATAGGGTGATGTAGGCTGATGTAGGGAGTCTCATCCGGATCTTGGAGAACTAGGGATCGAGCATCAATCTCTTTGTTGCTCTCCAGTAGTTGTACCCTATTATTACACGGTTCCAGTCCTCCACAATCCGTCCCGTTATAGTAGCCTACTCTAATAAAGTACTAGCGCTGATGCTTATACACTCGTAAGAGCGAAACAAGACCATTCTTTTCACTTCCGGCCGACTCTAGAAACGACGACGGCTATTGCTGAGACGAGATGAGGGCCAACTTAGCCTACACATATATAATCTGTTTGTAGTGGACGAGTCGTTGTCGTCGATGCATGGCTGCTATTGGATATGATGACCCCCTCTTGTTTGTCCGTCCTCGTCGCCCTCGCAGCATCACACGACCTTTCTCCATTGTCATCCATCGTTTTTGTTGCCCGGCCCAGCATACAAGACGACGTACGACGACGAGGATTTCTTCCGGTTTCTACAGAACATTCTCACCGTTCAGCAGCCAGTATATTATAGCCCACTATAGCCGAGAGCATCATTGCCAGTCGGATTGTCATCGGAAGGCGAGCTTATATTGTTGCCTGCATGAGAGCTGGATCGATTGATTGGGGTTCCGTCGCGTGGGAAGAAGACGACAATGCGTCGATGCTGTTCAAACTGAATGACCGACTCCCACGCAGCCTCCATGCAGCAGCAGCAGTTCCATCAATCAATCAGTATCTAGCGCAGCAGCAGCAGCCTCGATCTCCATGTCCTCTCGCCTTGTTGTGCGCCAGCGACAATATGCGCGTGGGAGGGTCTCCATGATCCGTCCGTCCATCTCTGATTTGACTCTGCAGTGCTTCTGGGTTCGTGATTTATTGATGGACGCCGGCACGAGGCGCGCATCAATGAATGGCCAAGCGGAATGCATCAATGAACCATCAACGAATGAATGAAATCGGCAGGACGGAAAAGACGGAATGAGAAGTCGACGGGGTCACGCATCTTCGTCCAGCTCAATCCTCTTGTTGTTGTTGTCAAAACGATCGTCGACAATGAAATCGGTCCCTCAATCAAGTGCTGCGCCAATCATCCGATTCGACGTCGATGAATGGCAGATAAAAAATGGTTCTCCCCACTTTGATGACGATTCATGTAGGCTACCTGCATCTGCCATATTCGAATTGTTGCCCGATTTTCCCCGAATTTCACTTGGTTGAATGAATGAATGAATGAAACTTGAGTTTCATCGGCAGAAGAAGAAGTTGTGGTGCTATCTAACGGATGCGGTCGCAGCTATAAGAAGGCAATAAGGAAAAAGAAAAGAAAATAAGACAAGATGGAGCAGCGGCAGCACTTTCTATATATGCAGCGACCTCGGCCCGAGCCAGGATCTGGCGACGGCCACTTGTTCCAGCATCCTATAACGGAAACCGACCGAACGCGGCCTATTATACTGACTGTCTTTCTCCAGGTAGAGCCGCGCTACATTTCCCCAATCATTCGTCAATGTCAATTCGTAGGCCAAGGCTATTATAAGCATAATTTATATGGAAAAATTCAATTGACGTGGACGAACGGCCTTCATCTCGTCAAAGGTCGATCCATCTCGGGCGCCTCACTGTGGGCTGCCGTCGACTCCCATCCGCATCTATCCTATTATTTTTTAGCCGTGCATCAGCTGATGAAGAACGGGAGGCCGTTACTACTTTCGGAAATGCCAGCAATATATATATAACTCGTTTCGACGACAATCATCACGATGGGGCGAGGAATAAGAGGCGCGATGACATCATACCGGTTCTTTATAGGTAAAAAGTTGCAATCGAATCCGACAGTAGCAGGAATACAAGCGACGACTCTTATTGAATAAATATACGTTCTCGCCGGAGAGAGAGAGAGAAAAACGGACAAGAGCGAGCAAACGGAGAGAGCGGGCTCCGGCTCCCTCACCATCAAGGAGAATGGCTTCCACCTTCCATATTAGCGTTGGACCGCTGCTGCTGCATAGCTTTTGAATGACGAGCCCGAAATAGATTCCTCTTATCCATTCCCAGTCGTCCAGTTTGTCTATAATCTGTTGCATGATCTGTTGACTGGTGTCGTGGTGGACGAGAACAACTTGTCTTCGGTTGTTGGCTCCTATCGATCCGTCATCGACACGCGTGACGAGACAAGAAGCAGAACCGGCTCCTGTTATAATACTTAAACAAGGCGAACCGGTGCTATGATGGTGTGGGGTTGTACAGTGGGTGTCAATCTATTGTTATATTACATATATATATTGTCTCGATTGGATTATTTTTGATTATTATAATTACAAGGAGAGTACGAGCAGGAATAAAACAAATGCACCAACACTGATTCCTAATGAAATCCAGCAACAGATGGTGGTGGCATGTTTACCGCAATACGGGACCCACTTTGACGAACGCCACGTTGACACCAAAAATATTTAATAATAATCGACATTTGATTCTCATTGAACAGCAAAAAACAGCAGCTTCAGGCGACGCGCCCCACAAAATTAAACTGGTCGCAACGAGTTTTCCGCGCCGATTGCGGCCGCCACGACTGAAAACCAACGTAGCAGCAGTCGAGAGATCAAATCTGCGCGCGCCCAGCACACACTTGTATATAGAGGCAACGGAGCTAATGTTATTACTGCCGTGCAATGATCAAGACCAGTTGCTCTCGCGGTCGTGCGCGATCAAAACAAAACAAAAAAACAAAAAAAATGGGGGAAAAAGTTGTCCGGTTAAAAATAGAACTTGTCGTATGCAAATGATGACCATGTAGAATAACCTCGTCAACATTCGGCAACGAGCAGCTGTCAATATATATATATATATAAGGGGCGGCTGCGACCGAGCTATTGTCAGTGTGAAAACTACACTTCTCGACTGATTGGAATCTCTTTGCACTTTTTTTCTTGTTCGTTTTTTTCTTTTGCTGAATATTGTGTTGCTTTTTGGCCAATGCCAATTTGGTCGACCCGTAATCGTGGCGCACAGACCGGTAATATGTCAACATCTAGCCGACCATAACTGGTCCAACCTCCATCCCCACGTCTCTTTTTAGCCAAGCCAAGTTCGTACGGTGACAACTGCCATGCAGCTCATGCAGGCCATTCATCATCGCCAAATTCCGCAACCCTCTCGCTCCTGCTCCTGATGAATAAATTCGTTATAGATATATTCTGCACCAGCCAAAAAGCTGCTGTCCGAAAGAATGTTATCGAGAAACGCGACATTAGAGAGAGAAAGAGAGAGAGAGAGAGAACAACAGGATAGCAACAAGATGCAGACCTCATTTTGGCTATTCCATATTATCACTCCGTCTTAGCTATCCATTCAGTCCATATAGCCAATCAGGCAGGAGCAGAGTGTGTATAAATCGTGATATAATACATATACATTGTCAGTGCATGTGGCAGCAATCAAAGTTATTTGTAACAGAAAGAGAGAGAGAGGTAGTGCAGAATATACGTTTTTGTCGTCGTCCCGTAATAAGTCGACGTGTCTGTGATGTAGGTCAGCCACTGATAAGGCGATACGGTAGTTCGTACGTCCCACCCGCTTTGCTTTATTATCTAACGGATAATTGAAATGAAACTTTAAGGCCAAATGACGTCAGATAGACGCGATGAGCGCTTATCCACAGTCGACATGAGACACACTCGAGTGACGCTTTCACCTAGAACTAATAGCCAGCTCCTTGCAGATTTCATGAGCTCGACAAACTTACCAATTAGAGGGTATATTGGTAACACCATCAGACGAGCCAATAAGTCACCTAGTGGTGTTTATAATAATTTGATTTTGCGCAGTCAATTTCGCGCTACGGTAAGTTATAGGGTCAATTGTTTGGCGACAATAGTTGCTCTTTCGTGTTCAAACTTTTGTTTCACTTTGATTTCCTGCTGCGAGAAAACGTAACAACCAACAGCTTTCTTCTACGATACATTTAGATATTTAGCTTTTTGAAAATGGCGAATTTCTTATTCATCAGCTTTCCCTCGTGTCGCCGTGTCCAAATTTTACTCTCATTTTAATGTACAGTCAAAGATTTGGAGTTTGGACAGATGATATTTTTAGAAATTCATAATAAACTAAATAGGGAAATTCTTTTCATTTTTTTTATTTTTTAATATTATAAATATAATATAAATAAATTTTGTCAGTATTACATATCTTGTACGTTACAATAATGAGCAAATGAAATTTATATCTATAAAGCAAACATAAATATTCCCGACGAATCCCGAATTCATTCCGCATGCAGCTGTCTGAATTATTACGAATGATCAATTAGACTGTGTGACCTAGCTGTAATAGACCAAGAGTATTAGGCTTTTATATTAACACAGCATAATAGTTGTCATAAGACTTTGCGACCCAGTAATTAAGAATGATAATATATACACACAGCATACAAATAAATGAGATGCAGATAGCCTAGAACGATGCCGATGTTTAATTTTAAGCTAAAAGAACAGTTAATAAAATGTATTTGCTCTATTAAGAAAATGAGTCCAAGTACACGAAGCGTTGATGATAAGTCGACACCTTCTTACCCATACCGTCGAGCAGGTACATGCAAGCAGCGGTTCTTTCCTCAATGCTAAGTATCATTCTAACTACTTTTATCGTGTACACCTACTGTGTATAGAGGAGTCTTGAGTATTGTAACACAATGTTTACAACTAGACCATTTTTTAAAATCTATAAGGTTTATAATTAATAATTTTTTCAACTTAGACTAAGTTATTGGAAAAAACATGTTTTAATTTCACACCCAAAAGTAAATATTTGGTATATATATACCAACCGAGATACCAACACAGCAGTCTTTGGATTTTCTCTACTAAGAACTCTATATAGACCAAGGTCTGGCCAAGGTGCTTTTAGTTTTGTTGTCCTACTCCAAAGTTTGTTAATCACCCAATTGTATATGATTTGTAAATATTAATATCGGCTATAGGAACGCTCCTACAGAAATATTTGTAGGCTAACACAGTTTGAATATTTTCGGGAAAAAAGTCACTGAATCAGTCTTTTCCTCACCAAATGATGCAAAATTTTAATTTGTTTTATTTAAATGATGTGAAAAGCTTACACGTCTGGAGAGAGACCACATAATAATCGAGTTTTACCGGTTTAAATGGGTGAATTGAATTGATAAAAGAAAGGTTTCATGGGATCCCACGTTACTTCCGACCTTCCACTCTTGTTGCAATTGTCGAGTATTTATTTAATAAACGACAATGAATAACTTTTACGTTTGATAAATTCAAAAAGGTTAATTGAGATATATTAAACTAGCTATGCGAGGTAACCTACTTGTTTATAATTGACGAGAGATATAAAAGACAGCAAACAAATGGGAAGTCAAGTTTTTGTTTATAGAATAATCAACCCCTGGCTCTCATCTATTTGTTGAGTCGATGATGTTAAATAAACTGGATCGTTTATCCTTTACATTATAATTGCATACCATCGATAGACTCCCTAGCTCTATAGGCAAAATGAATTAGCCTACATCATGCTTTGTCCGCACATTTTTTCACTAGTAATAGGCCTAATCGTAGTGGCTTAGTGTTTTATATTTCGAACCAGTTAACCGATTCACTTGACGTACTTTAACCTAATCCCCAGAGACTAGCAGTTGTGGAACAGCAAACGGATCAGCTGTCACTTGACTAACATTCAGCCTAGTATACATATTAAAGCGACGAATAAAGAATAAAGTTCACACGAGAGACGTCAGAGCAGACGTCAACATCAGGAAGAGAATAGCCTATACCTGTCTGCATGCTAAACTATGGCCTTACTGTCGTTAATGTCAATAGCCGCCGGCCAACAAAAAAATCCAGACGATAGATCAAAGGCCAAAACGGAGAAACAATAAGACAATTCCAGAAATACACTCGACAGGAACGAGAATATACAGAATGCCATAGAAAAAAAGTAGCCAAAGTGGCTGAACGTCTTGGGGAGTACTCATGCGAAATCCAAGTACAAAAAGAAAATAAGTTTATCTGACGATGGTTAAGAATGGATGAGGCGGATGAAGTAGACGTATCCAGACGACGAAGGCACTTGACAGGAATGGAACGAGGATAATTCAGTATAAAAAGCGCTAAATAAACAATCACGAAGCAGTCCACCTTACGTCCTTCATCATAAACCGTTGATGCATTATAGTTTATAAGCATTCAGTAGATCTATTTATAAATAGAGAGAGAGTTGTTGGTCGATGGTCGAGGAACGGGTCAACACCATCGTCCATTGGACTGGCAACAGTCCAGCCCAAAAACTACATCAGGCTGCGACGAGGCCAATCACTGCGAATATATATATACAAGAACACGTACGAAAGAAACAAAAAAAAAATGCACAATCATTGTTGGACATCTCTTACATAATCAAACGCGTTCGCGACAGGTTTGCGACTCGCTTATTTTGCGAGAGAGCAACGGCGACACGAATGCCAGCAGAACAGGGCTACTGGAAGGGATCGTCGATGTGATAGAACGACGAAAAAGTCGTTCGCAAAGAAGAGAAAACCGGCAGCGACGACGGCGAGATTTCGTATCAAAAAAGGAGAAAAACTGCAACAACAACAACAAAAAATACTGATGCTTTGCCAACAGGTGAACATAACAGAATCCAAGTGTCAGTTAAACATAATAAGCGCTGGCCAAAAGAAAAAAATGAGAGATGTTGACTAGCGACATTTGAAGAAGCGGAAAACAAAAGAATGACTGATTGCGATGTGCTTATCCACGATGCAGATCCGACGACAGCATCCATCGCAGTTATATTCTATTTTGGGAAAGCGTGTTCCTCTTTCGTCCAACTGGTTTCGGTTTTATTTATATCTCCAAATTCTCCATTGGTCCACCTAATCGATCCACGAGTATATTTATATCCCCCAAACGTATATCAATCTTCTTGTATTATGTATCCTACTTGGGTTATCCGTAGCCATTCAGGTTCACAAGAGAGAGAATGTCAAAGATTTCGGTTGCTATATATTTCTCATCGGAATTCGGTTGCCATATATATTATAAGAGGATCGCCGTATTTGTCCGTATAGTTGAATCGATCGCTGATGACGGACTCTCGAAAAGGCAACAAGTTACCGTCGCCACGAATTTCCTCGAATTATTCATTATTTTCTTGTCGATGCTGTTGGTTGATGGCGTTTGGCAGCCGACTATATGCTCTAGCGACGAGTTCTACAAGTGGAAGGCGACAACTCCAGTTTTGGGCGCGACTTTGGAGAACGGCGATAATCCAGCCGAAAAGCAATGTGCTGGATCGACGACGGACTTGGGTTGTTTGAGTACAACAGCAACACAAGAGACAAAGACGGCAGCTATAGCTCTCTTAGCTGCTGCATGATGTTGGGGATAGTGTCAGTAAATACAAGGAGAGATGACGACGACGACATGGTTATCTGATGGCTGTCATCAAACATCAGCTCGTTTCTCTTGTCAGTTGTCTCTTGTCTTCTTTTCTTTGTCTTCGTCGTCGCTAGCTGCTGATATTGTGGCCACAACTTGTCACTCCCGTCGTCGTTCTCTGCTAGTCTATTTTTAGCGCATTCCATGGCCATTTCCAGATTGAGGAGAAAACTGCTGTCGCCGTCGTCGTCACCGGCCAAGGTGTTGGGGTGTTGGCGGTCAGCAATCGTCATCCAGTTTGTCCATCGCGCGGGTTGATGCTAGTCGTTGTCGCTGCTAATGACTCACTTCAATAATCCGGTTTCGTTGCTATTTTTATGAACGGCCAATAACGAGTCGAAAGCAGAGCAGAAAAGGAGTGAAACAGCAGCAGCAGCAGCAACTGGCCGTGCTGTTGCTGCGTTTCTTTATTCAATTCGAGTTGCTCTCGATGAATCATCAACTGATGTCGATCGACATCGCATTGTCAACGGGCCAAATAACCAGCTGCAGCTACTAGCTCGTTTTTGCCGTCACGCGGTTCTCGGTTGCTCGTCAAAATCTCCTTTCTCATCTCAAAAAAGTCTATTAATAAACCAAAGCGCAAAAAAACCGCATTCGAAAATCGGAAAACTTCTTTCGTCAATTCCGCCCGACGAGTGCTGGGATTTTATATAGATGTTATACATTTGGGAGATTCCAAGCCAAGAAAACCCAAACAAAATAAAAAACAACACCATCCAGACGACGAGACTCGTACATTTGTATTTTAATGATAGCAGCGGCCGTTCCGACCATGCAACGAGTTATGCGATAGCCTACGTCTGACGCTATACTACACTATGACTTGTTTGTCTAGCCATTCCAGCAGCGCAGACAAAATCAGTTCAATATCATCCACTCTTGTTTTGTTTTCTTTTCCCAGTTGGCCCACATTAGCCTAATTCAAATTTTTATCATCTAGCTAGCGCGCTAATCCTATACTCGTGACGGATTTCATTCAGTGCCGGAGAGACGAGAGAATGATGACGTAAATGGGAGTCGACAAAGTGGAATAGACGGCGAGAATAGTAAATATAGGCCGACAACGAGTAGACGGATAGGAAATCCCGCAGTTGCCGGATGAGTGACGTCATCAGCCGTCCGAGAGTGCTGCTGATGCTGCTGCATCGATAATGCGCGTAGGCTCCATCACCCGGCCGTATACGAGAATAGAGAGCCGGGCAAAAGTCCATCCAAATCACATCTGTGAAAATCTCCACATGAATAATAAAGACTTTAACAGCATCAAACGCCGGGGTATGAGATTTATAGTTTAGTCTTTGACGTCATCGCTGCTCCCCGGTCGCCTCTGCTTCTATTTGGCGATCCGTGTTTATATAGGAGAGGCCTTCAGCCCCAGCGCGGAGCTAGCTGCCTTCATTCATTCATTGCCTCTATCTCTCTCTGATGTCGATCCGGCGCGGATTTAGTACAGCCACATCAAAAATCCATGCAAAGTCCTTGAATATGAGAAAAGAATAATATAGCGCGTCCAGAAGTAAGTATAATAGCCAAAGCGGATCTTCTATAGGTATGCAGCTACCCTGAATTCGTCGTGATGAATCGAGAGCAACAACAAAGACCTGATTGAGGAAACGAGAATTTTTTAATATATAGTTTGTATCTTGGAAAAGGAGTATACGAATAAAGCAAGAGAGAGAAAGATGAATATAACGAAAGGAAAGTTGAACTCATTCAAGTCGTCTCTCTATTATGTAGAGCGTAATGGACCATCGTCAGCGTAGGCAGAAGATGACGCAAAGAAAAACTGGTAGACTTGTTTCTTTCATCCGACAACTTTCCTCTTTTTTACTATTCGACTATATTTTTTCCGGCTCTCTGTTATCAAAATATGGATGAGGGCTTTCATCTTTACTATTAAGGGTACCATCATGGCCTATTATAGTAGTACAGCACGCTCCGCCCCGGTGTTGTTGTGTATATAGTCATATATTAGGACACAGCAGCGGAGCGACATGCGGACTGCTGTTGTAGCTCGTTTGCCTCTCCTCTTCTCGTCATCCAGCCCTGCTCGTCGCATCGCAGCGTAGACAAAACAAATTCTTTTACTAATAAGAAATAAGAAAAAAGAAGAATCTGACGATGAGTAGACAAATGATGATGATGCAAGAGGCGCTCTCCGCCACCATTTCCCAAACAAAATGGACGAGAGTCAACTTGGGAGAGAAGACGACGAATAAAGCACTCTCTGCTTTGTCTACGTCGCTATAATATGCTAGTCTGGCGTAGTATGTCCTATCTCTATTGCCTTGTTCCACAGTCTGAGCCGAGAATCTCACAGCATCCCATCATTCACTATGCAGTCCCATGCACCGTAGGGGCAACAGGCAACAGCTATTGGATGCAGCAGAGTGTGTATAGAGCCGACTGCTGCCCTGACCTTAGTCAATCCCAATCATGGAAGCATATCCTTGGCCTTTCCCCCCTTTTCTTATTCAAGTGTTTGGAATAAGGGAAGGCGGCTGCTGCTGCTGCTGCTCCCGTGGGACTCACTGGCCACTAATACCACCGTACCTATGCCTAGAGCACGGTCAAAGTTCCATTGAGGGCTGCCAGTGAGCAGCTGTAGGACTAATGAAGAGCAACGCCTTTCCATTCGTCGCCGGCCCGCCTGGTCTAAAAGTATTTTAAATTGACGTTGGCCCTGAATTTTCTTTTCGAGTTATATACGTCCCCGTGATGTTGTAGACTATATACGAGGACTGACATTGGCTCTGATGTCAGCGACTAAACGAAAGGCGTTATTGACGTTTCCTTTCGTTGTATTAATTGAGACTCTTTTTTGTTTAATTCTCATCCCGTTTCGGAACGGGCTTCGCTGGTTGTTAGGGAGGCTGGATGGATGGAAGAAAGAAATAAGGAAAGAAAGAAAGAAAATAAGTAATAGGCCTGCTGTTGCGCTGCTCTCATCCACGGATGCGGTTATTCTATACTGCTTTCCCTCTGTTTCAGAGCCCATTTCCACACGACGACTGCTGACGGTCTCGACCTTTCCTTTTCTTATTCTAGACCGTCCGTCCCGACATGTCGACTGCTGGCGAGATAATCATCACTGATATAGTAAGCTGTAGGGGTGCGCGTGCACACAAAGCCTCTCTATAACGGCAGCAACGGCCGGCAGGAGGAGGAGGACCATCAGCCGAGAGGCTCATCGCTGCTGAGAGGGGTTGACTCCATCGGGGCCATTCCTATATTCCTATTTAGGCCTATTTCTTCTTCTTCTTCTTCTTTTTCTTCTTCTTCTTTTTCTTTTCTTCTTCTCTTCGTTCTTCTTCTTTCTTTCCATTCCATCATCATTATCCACGTGCCCTCCTCCGTCCGCATTCCGTCTACTCTCTTTTTCCTCATCCTCCGATGAACCCAGAAAGCATCACAGCAATAGTACAGGCGACGAGAACAACCGAAACAACAGCTCGTATTAATGCGCATTAGTAGCCTACATTAAATATATAGAAGAAACATGGGGAATAAATTAATATTTGTGCGCGTGTTTGGCTGTATATGTAGAGAGGGATGTGATTGTGATGTTATTGTTATACTGAATATAACCGGCTGCTGCGTTGATTGGGTATTGCCGCTGCTGATGCTGTTGACTCCACTGCCGCCGCTGCTGCTGTATCTCGTGCTGCTGTCTATGGGTGTTTTTCTTTTTTCTGGCTGATTCCATCCCTTGGCAACAGGCAAACTAATGTTGGGATTGGTTGACGGGCAGAGCAGCAGCAGCAGCAGCAACAGCCCCCGACTTCTTTTCTCTTTCTCGTCGATTTTAGTCGTCGCCCTTTTCTTTCTTTCTTTCTTTCTTTTTTCCCTCTTATTTCAAGTTCTGGTTTTGAGTCGTGACCGTAGACACCAGAAGACCCTCTACTACAACAGCCTCTCTACATTAGTCTAATGATATGTAGGCAGGCTGCTGCAAATTGCAGCAGGCTAGGAAATACCACTATACGATGCGAGTCGCATCTAGAGAGCTGGAGCTCGGTTGGGGCAATAAAATACGACGGGGTAAGGTTGTTTGGATAGGCGAAAAGGACAACAACTGATGGTCGCTCGGGGATCAATTTTAAAAAAATATCCATTCTCATGATTTTCGATTAGAATTGGCTGTATGACCAACCTTTTATTGGCCAACGAGATACTTGAATGGCGTTTTATTGTTTTTGTACAGGCGGACACGTTTAGACGGTGATGAACAACAGGTGTTTTGGCCCAGCAGCTGGCCCTGTCCGGCCGTCTTGTTGACCGTGCTGCCATGCAAATCCAAGTCTCGCCTATTCGCTAAATGCCATCGTCGACTCGTCGATTTTTATAACAAAGAAATAGAGATTATAGGCTAATATATATAGAAGCATCACGTTACTTTTATTCCGAATCGACGACGACCCTTGGACTAGTATGGCCAACTTCTTACTCCCCCACTGCCCACACATCCCATCGATCATTTTCCTTCTTCCTCTTTGATATAATTAGCCAACAACCTTGAGGAAAACTAAGTTTTATATACTCTAGTCTAGTACTAGTACTTTGAACTTGAGCCAAGCAACTTGTTAGAAAGTAGCCTAATACAAACTGCCGACGCTCATGTAGGTTTACCGATGGGCTATATTACTGCCTATATATATAGTAGGCTAAGAGGTGTTATATAAGATTATATTATTGGGCTCGATGATTTCCCTTGACGTAGGCTAACTTTTTAAAGACTTGTGAGTTAAATTTGATGCTAGCATCATCGTGAAAACGGGTATATAGCCTACATTTAAGAATACCGCCAAGGATGAATGTGGCGTGTAAAGCAGAATAGGTCTAAAATATCATAAGGAGAAAAAGAGAAGAGGTAACCGGGCGCTGATGTTGTATATACAAGTGATGCGCTGGCGGAGCAAAGTTGAAGGGCATCCATAGGACGTGAATAAGGGCAAAGGAGAGCCCCTAGAAGAAGGAGAAGAAGAATGGGGCCACATTTTGATGGTGGTGGTAAGAGGACCAAATAATCTAAGCAGCCAATGTCCTCTCCATCGAGTTCTGCTGGAGATGTTATGCATGTGGATATGCCTGACGCTTCTTTGCTGGCCTGATTGTCTTCTTCTTCCTAGCATCCATTCTTCTTTAAGTAGAAGAATGGAAAGTATATAGACAAGTGGCCGATTATATTCGCCAGTGGATGTAGCCTACAAGCGATTGCATGATATAAGGAAGAAGAAGAATGAGAGGAGCTAGGAAGAAGACGAGTGGATGCCGAGTGGCTGGCAAGAGATGGAGATAGAGAGAAAGACGAGGAGAGGGCACGGCACAGGTGACCTTTAAGTGACCCGGCAACAGCCCATAGGCCCAGCCAGTCAGCCAGGGACTGATTGTGTGTGTCTTGGTGCATGTGTCTTCCGTCTATGGGGATGCCAGCAGACAATGAAAATGAAAAAGAAAAATTAAAAATAAAAATAAAAAGAGGGAAAAAGAAGGAGGAGGAACAACCCAAAAACCAAAAAATAAAATAAAAAGAGTCGAAAGAGAAGAAGGAAGAATCAAAAAAGAAAGAAGAGAAAAATGGAAAGGGGGCCGGCGCCTGCCCTGCCTTTTGCCTGGTGCATCTCTCCTTGTGTTCTACTCATCGCTGGCTGCTGTTCCTGATGCCTCTTGTTTGACTCGGCTGCCTCATCGCTCTTTATTTTATTTTTGTATTGTTCGTCTCTGGCCACAAGACCACGGGGTCTTTTTTTCTTTTCTTTTCTTTCTCTTCTTTCTTTCTTTCTTTCTTTCTTCTTTTCTTTTCCCGTTGAAGATGGGGAGGAAAGAAGGAGGAGGAGAAAAAAAGGAGAGAACGAGAAAGAGAGGGCAAGAAGAACAAGGAATCAAAGAGCAACAACCAAAGCCAAACAGAAATCCAATAGCCGGAAAAAGACGGACAGCAGCCGATCAAGCCCGTCTATAATAATAATTTTTGTCTCATAATTCAGTGTCGTGTCCATATTAGTAGCCTACTTGCACACTGTAGGAATAGCTAATTTAGTATAGCTATTTGCAGGCGAATGAAAGAGAGAAAGGCTCTAATAATATAATGGAGCGACAGACCCCGTTCTGTTCTGCATGTAGGCTATAGTGGCAGCAGCATCAGTGGCTGGTCGACTATAGGCCGCTGCCTCTTTTTGACGATGCTCCGACTCTTGTCTTGGGTCTTTGTGGTATATAGTGGCATATAGGCAGCAGCAGCAGAAGCCAGCAGAAGCAGAAGCAGCAGCTTCTGTCTTGTGGCTTCTCGTAGTAGCCTATAGTGGTAGGACAGACAGACAGGCAGAGACGAGAGATAGAGACGGAATTTAGTTGCCTGGGAAATCGGCTGGCGGACGGACGGAGAAAAACGAGACTCGGCTGCTGCTGCTGCTGCTTTCCCTTTTCCCTCGGCCTCTCATCTCGGCCTCTTCAGTCCTCCGCTACCACCACTACCACCACCACTATCAGCTAGCACGAGTCGTCTAGTCGAGCTATATACTTCTACCACCATCTGAAATTAGAGTTGCGCTGGCATTCGATCTTTGAGCCATTTATTTACGATTAGACATTTAGACTGCTCCCTGTGACTCTCGTGTTTTTGGTGTCTCTGCCGACTGTGGATCTCATCGTCAGGCAGCAGCGCCTGTAGGCTTGATTCTCAGTCTCTCTTGCCTCCCTCCCTCCCGGTCGGTCGGTCGGTCACCCATCATCGCTCCCCATCTCCCGCGACGATAGCCAAAGCCAACAACAGCAACAGCAACAGCATCTCAATCTCCGCCAGTCGTCGTTGTCGTCCTCGTCGTCCTCAGTTTTAGTTGCCATCTCCTCAGTTGGTTGTCTCGTTCCCTCGTCCCAGCTCTCCTTTTCATCAGACTTGCTCCAACTCCATGCACCATCGACACAAAGCCAAGAAACTCTATAGAAAATTTGCATTTCTCCTCGTCCGTTTTTGCCCAATTCCGTCACCTCACTGCCCTGCACTGACACTGCCAATGATGGGCTGATATAGGACGTCATGTCATCCAAGTCGCTGGCTCTGCTGCTCCCGTCATCGCTGCTGCCATCCGAATTCCGCTGAATGCGCGGCTCTCTTTCCTCGTCATCGACCAGCTGAATACTGAATAGTTGACATTGTCTACCATCGCCAGCTAGACGGGAGAAAATTAGAAGAAAGAAGAAGAAGAAAAAGAAGCCATCAGAAAAAAAACAACAACAACAAGAAACTCGACAGACAGCCAACTGGTGCTGCTGGTAGGTCACGTTTCCTTTTCTTTCTTTCTTCTTTTTTTTTGGGTTGTTTTTTTGGTTTGCGCCAATTGGGCAGGGCCAACAGTCTCAATGCCGTGTGACGAATGCCGAGACGTTCAGCATTTCCGTTCCTTGGCTAATGGCCGTCTATACCGGTGATAGTAGCCTATATAGTATAATAGTTGTAGTAGTAGTAGTGTACAGGGTAGCATATGAGTAGTGCGGTTGCACTGGCGCAGCCTAGACGAAACAATTAGAATATATAAGTGATCGGTCGACTAAGAGAGGCGATTAGAGAGAAATAGGAACGGGTCTCGGATTGGAACGGGGGCGATCGCTTTGCAGACGGGAAAGGCGAGACGAGACGGCCGGAGCAGCGACAGCAACAGGTGGTTGCTCGCGATTCTCATATCCGCCTTTTCTCCGAAAAGGAAGGAAAATTACTGGGTCCAATCCCGGCCGCCACCAGCACGAGAGGCAGCACTCATGACGCGATGATGTCATCGAGTCGGCGATAGAGGCGATATAGAGTGGGCGACAGTAGCCGGCCGGGGCCGGGCCAGATGGATCGCCACTTCCGCTTCGTCATTCTTCATTCCACATTCCGCCGCATATCTTTAGCATCGATCCAATCTGGCCAGCAGCATGTCTCAACTATTTAATAGCCTACATGTCTATTAGTTTTTAAGAGAAAAGAATAAGAATATTTGCCCCGCGAGCCGCGATGAGTTATAAAGTCTTGCCGGCCGTTGCGTCGACGAGACTAAAAGCACGCAGTCGGCAGCAAGCAACGTGTTACTCCGCTAGTCACAGTAGGCTACGTAGGCTACTACGTGCGTTATGCCCCCAAAGTGTTGCCCCCAACGACGTGATTGCAGACAGGACACTTGACTATAGTCCTCTTTCTTCCATTCTTTTCCATTCTTATTCTTTTTTTGGCTGCACGTCCGCCCCATCAGGAAAACAACAGCAACGGCAGCAGTGAGCTATATATTAAAGCTCTAGTTCTATATTTCTCTTGTTGACGCCGGGTGTCGGCAGAAAAGTTGGGAACAGTTGCTGATGCCTCTACAGTCTACACATTCCATATACATTCTAGATATTAGAAAACGCGTGTTTCTCCATGCAAGATGCTGTTGTCTCGTTAGTCGGTTGTAGGGGGGCAAAGGAAAGGGGAGGGAGGTGACGATGTTGGTTGATGGCCCTGCTGATGTGCTCTGCCACGTGGCAATCTTATCTCACGATCTCCGGCCAGCACCCATCCCGACCGTACCCCACCACACGCTGCTGCAGTGCTGCTGCTACAGCTAGTGCATGCCTACTGCCTAGTGCTAGCCTATTATACTCTCTCTAGGCTCTAGTCTCTAGTCTCTAGTCTCATCTCGGCGCTGGCTCTTTCGATAGCGCCGCTCCGCTCTCTGAATCTCTGAATCTCTGAATCTCTGATCTATAGTTCCTAGAGTATTTGTATGGTGGTAGGGCGGCCCCTCAATGCAGTCGGCTCACGTAACCGAGCCACATATTCGTCTCGCGACACGCCTACGTAAGCAGCTATATTAATACAAAGCGCACATACGGTTCAGTTCAAATTGAAAGAAAAACCCAATAGTCAGAGAGACGAGTCAAAGACAAAAAAAAATATAAAAAAAATGCGACGACTACCATCAGTAAGAGACGAAATCTATGGGTCCTTCCGTCCTTGGGTCCCACGCTAAATACGGATGCGTACTACAGCGTACCCGTTGGGTAGCCAGCACAGCAGATTATCGGCATCAGACGGTTAAAATTCGAATATTATTATTGATGCAGCTGCCGCGACTCTCTTTCACTATTCCACTCTCCATCTGTAGAGTTCTTCTTTCCCAGTCAATTCAGTCTGACGGACGGACGGGCGGACGGACGGACGGGGTCAACAACGGCTCGTATAGCCAATGCCCCCTTTTTGGTCATATCTAATAGCTATAGTGGCTAAATGGCTAATGAGTTGTAGGCTAGCTATTGCTCCCATCAGTCGTCATTGATGCTCGTCAGCAGCTCCTATATAATACGATGATGATGATGATGATGATGATTAGCGATTAGCGATTAGTGTTGTTATGACATTGACGCGCAGAGACATCAGAGACATATCAATAACATTCGTCTCCCTTTCTTCCACTTTCCCTCTCTCTCTCTCTCTCTGTCCCTCCTCTATTTCGCGCATTCGTCAATGGACTCAATCCTCTAATATTTCGTCTGGCTACCAACTAACCGAGGAGCTCTCTTGCCCTATAGCTCTTATCGCCAAAATACAAATAATAATACAAATCAAAATAAAACCAAAGCAGAGCCAAGCACAACATAGAGTAGGCCAATAATCGTACGGACGGACGGGAGGCTACTTTGGGAAGGAAATGAGGCTACATTTGAGCTCGACTTTCGATCACAGCGCAGCGCAATAAGCAACAGAATCAGCTCAGCAGGTTCGCCGTCTCTCGGTCTGGTCGACGGGAACGTAGGACCCACAGAGACAACAACAACGTCAATCATTAGGTAGCCTCTCTCTCTTATTGGCTTATTGTATTGTGTTGTAGCCTATAACCTGGGCGACGATGGTGCGGTGATTACCGAGGCGACTAGGGACAAAGTCTTCTTGTACTCGGCTCGCTCTTCATATTTTCATCGTCGTTGTCAACAAAAGTCGCGCCATCAGCCGGGCGACGCCGCCACAGCCGACCATAAATCGTCTTTGGGAATTGACACGGTCCCTTTAGCTGTCGCGAATTCAACAGGTGATGAAATAGAGAGCGGCCAGAATTTGAGCGGAAAACAATTACAGTCAGGAAATGTAGGTGTTGGGAGTCCAATTGGCAATGCTTTTGCTGGATTGACGATGCTAGTGCCACAATAATAAGAGGCGGCGGCGGCGGGGACGGGGACACGCGACGAGCGCATCAGCCGATAAGAAGGAAACACCGAAACACGTAGGAGGGCATGCATCCTCTCTCCGTCTCTCGGCCTACATCAATATATATATATGGATATAGAGGAACAGAATACGGTAGGCTACGTGCGATGAACGACAAGGCCGGCGTAGGCGTAATATCCGTTACTATTTCGTAGTAGTTGTCGGCTCTTTATTAGTGGGGCACTCTAGGCTATATCAAGAGCGCGCCCTGGCACAGCCCCACTTGATATGTATCGAACCAGCCTTATATATAGGGCCTGTTACATTACATTACCTGAGCAATTGGGTTGCGTCGGCGGGAGGGCTGTTCTACGAAGCGATGCCATAGCCCCATAAGGCCATCATATTACCGCTTTCGTATTTGCAGTAGCAGCATAGACTGAACCAGAAAAAAGGAAATGCTGCTGCGAGGTGTTTCAGGTCTTTCCTGCAGTCAGCCTTGCTGAAAACTTGAAGAGATTCGGAGAGAGACGGCATGGAGCAATATTGAAAACGTAATGAGAGTACTATGGGGCGCATTGAGAGCGTTTTCTACGAACAAAAGGAGGGAAGCGAAGCCCCAGCCGCCGCCACCGTATCAGGCACGTCCGTGATTGTTCTGACAAGGTCGACGGGGAATATCGGGCGTCGGAATATCCATCATCTGCCGCAAAAGGTTGGCGGCGGAGGCGGTGGAGGCGGTGGAGGCGGGCAGGCGGGCAGGCGGCAGTCTAGTCACGACGTCACCGACGCCGTGGCTACCAGACGAAGACGAGTGAATCTCATTTGATGGACGGGAAAATGGAGAATGGAGAATGGACAATGGACAGAGACAGACGGCCATCAGACATTATTGCCCTCTGCTCTCGAACAATTTGCTGGACATTTGCGGTCGGTGCGGCCGCGGGTCTTTCCCTTTCCCATTTTCTTCGTGGAATAAACGCACGGACGGGCGGGTGGACGTGAATTGCGTGGGCTGGACAGCACGAGTTGGTAGAAAATAAGACGAGTTTTATCGTTTTGAAAAGAAAGACGACAAAAAGTACGAAGAATAAAAATAAGAAGAAGAAGAAGAAGAAGAAGAAGAAGAAGAAGAAGAAGGGGTTGCAGTTGAGGAATGAGCGAGTGTAGGATGGGTATTGTCAGATGATGGGACGTGGGCAGGAGGAACAATAAAAGGGCGGAAGCGGACGGAAGGGCGGAAGGACGGAAGGACGGAGCGCGGGGTGGCGTGGGCGTCGCGAGGTGCGCGGAAAGGATCGGATCAACCCGGACGTCTTATTTCTCTCTCTCGTCGGTTCCCGGCTCTTTCTGCGCTGCGTGTTTCTTTTATATAGAGGAAATTCCAGTCACCTCTGTCTGTCTGCGCCCTTTATCCATTCATTCATTGGTGCCATTCGTGTCAATCGTTCATTCATTCATCGTTGAGTCGTCGCTCTCATGTCGAGTCCCGTATGAATGTAAACAAGTCGACGATATCGAGAGAAAGGCGAGAGAAAGGCGAGAAGAAGAGCAGCGCGTGGCGTCGCCGTTCGAGCCGTTCGAGAGGGAGAGTGAAGTGACGGGGAAAAAAAGGCCCCTGAAAGATATAGGCGAAACGAGCCCGTTTCTTCTCTCTCGCCCCTCCTGCTGCTGTTGCTTCTCCTGTCGACGAGTTGGCAAAGAGTCTCTTGGATTTATGGACATGTGAGAGCTAAGGGCTAAGGGGCTAAAGCAAAGCGATGTATAGTCAAAGACTGAGACTCGGAGACTTGGAGAAGAGAAACGATAAGAAGAAAAAAGAGAAAGAACGAGAGCGAGGAAAAGAGAGGTAAAGAGCTAGCGCCAGAGAGCAATCCGAGAGCCAAGAGAGGGAGGGCGATAGAGAGAGAGAGACAGAGAGAAAGAGAGAGAGAAAAGGGCACATGCAGAGCTAGACGAGATCTGCGGGGCTCTCACTCGCTCGCTCGCTCGTCGACTGCTCTGTGCTGGGCAGGCCCCGCGCGCTGCTGCTGCCGTTGCTGCCGCTGCTGCCGCTGCCACCGCTGCCATCGCCGCCGCTGTATATAAATGACGACTGGGGGCACTCGGCCAGTCCAGTCCAGTCCAGAATCCGTTCAGTTGCAGTTGCAGAGCTGATCAGACTCAGTCGCTATAGCAGCTAGCTCGACAGTCGACAAGACCCCCAACCAACACCGACACTAACCAACACCTCGATTAGACCTACTCGATAGCCTACCGACCCCTCCAAAGCGAACACACATTATATCAGATTGCCTTTTCCCCTATTTTTCCCCACCGTCGTCGATCGCTTTTTCCCGTTTTTCAATCATAAAAACAACTATTACGTGACTGTCCGCCACCACAAACAGTGCGTCTTCCTCGTCGTCCAGCAGTCAGGACGCCGCCATTCATTCGCATCCTGTTGACGTCGTCGTCTGTTTCTCGCGCAATCTTACGCCAGCAACAGCAACAGCACAAGCATCTAAAGAACCCAGTTTCCTATTTCGCGCTCTCATCGGAGCTCTCCGTTTCGTTTCGTTCTCCGTTTCTTTCATTCAAAACGAAAAGAAAAAACAACTCCCGCAGACAGACAGATCGCCAGTGTTCTCGACGCCAAAAGCCGATCGAGTGCTCCCCATTCCAATAAAGACGACGTCAATCGAGCCGCAGAACTGATATTCAAATTTGTCTCCCTTCTATATAGTGTGCTCTTCGTCTAACAATCCATCAAACAGAAGGCAGTCGAAAATAGAAAAAAAAGGAAGCCCAATCATTCCATATAAAATGGCCAACTCGCCGTTTGTGACCGTCGTGCTGGTACTGATGGCGGCCGTTTTCGCCTGCTTGGCCGCTGGAGCCTACGACAACAACAACAACGACCCGCAGCCTCACCACAAGTACCATCAGCGTCGACACCAGTCAACGTCGCCGCCACCGCCGCCGCCGCCGCCAAAACAATCGGTCCTAACCGACGACGGCGGCAGCCTCAGCGACCAAATGCTCGAATACGAGACCGACGACGCGGACTCGAACCAATTCTCGACCGACGACGAAAGCGGCGGCGGCGGAGGCGTCGACGGCGACGGTCTCCTGACTCTGCCGTCGCCGGGCTCCTACATCCCGTCCAACTGCTCGTCGTGCGTCCGCCGCGAGGAGCTGCGCCGCCGCAACCTGGAAGTCATCAAGGACCAGATCCTCAGCAAGTTGGGGATGCAGCGGGCGCCGAACATGACGGGCCGTCTGCCGCCGCGCATCCCGCCGCTCGACCACCTCCTCGACCTCTACGGGATGCAAGGGGACGCGCCCGGCTCGGGAGGACTCGGCGGCAACTTCCAAACGGGTCCCGTCTACGACGAAGAGGAGGACGATTTCCACGCCAGAACCGAGAAGGTCATCGCCTTTGCCCAGCACCGTAAGTCCAATACTTTGAATAAAATAGTTTGGCTTTTCTTCTCTTTCTGCTCGTCGTCTATCTCTTTCTTTTTTCTTGGTATTCCTATTCATCAATGATCGCCGATAGAAATCTATAGCCTAATACGCCGGTCAGTCAGAGTTTGATGGATATTGAGACGTATTCGGCAGTAGCCTATGAAACGGGCGGCTTATTCTGGGAAAGAAACGTGTTATACTTTTGTCAGTTCGAGATCGTATTTTCTATTTTGATGAGCGCATCATCGTTGACATTTTAGCGCGGCGGGTTAAATAATCACCGCCGTCCGTCCCGCAAAAGAAATAATTACTCGATAAGAGCAACACCAGCAGAGAGCAGACGAGGAGGGCACGCACACAGTGTGTAGGCTATCGTGTGTATATAGCCTAGGCTACTATATAGCGCGCTGTTTAGTTCAAAAACCAAAGAGCCTATATTCACTCGTGTCTCGTCTCTTGCTGTTGTTTGTTGTTTGTTTATTTCTTGTTTGTTGTTGGGTCTACTCAAATGTCGCGTCTCGCCGGCTATTAATGCGTTGACCGAATGAGATAACCGCCCATTGCAGATGCAGAAGCCAGAAAACTGCGCACATTTGCCCCATCATGTAGAGGCAAATTAGAGGCGATTTGATGATGATGACAACGCCCCCGTCATCTCTTCTAGCTAGTCGCCTATATAGCCGGCCCACGGATTGATGGAATGCAGCTCCACGTGTCTCTTTGTCGGCTGGCTCTTTTTCGGTTAATGGTGTTATCCGACACTTTATTTGCCCATTTCCATGCACCCAATCGCCATGTCACTTTTTCCTCGTAGGCTACGGTCGAACGCATTCGCGCGGGCAAAGGTAGTCGAGTCCGCGTGAGTCGTCATCGTCGGAACACGACACGCTGCATGAGAAGGAGCGGGATGACGACGGATTAATAAGCGTAGGCTATTATATCGCGATCAATCTCAGCACCCGAAATTTATGGGCAATAACCCCATGATGGTGTCGATCGCGGTTCTTGTTTATTCATCGGCATCAAATTCGAGTTCAGTTCAGGCCTCTCGGCCGCGTCCACACCGACACGTGTTGATGGCCCCTCGTCGTCCCTCTAACCCCATCCAGCACTTCCTCATCCCGCCCACCCATACTAGATAGTATTACTCCTATATAGTCTACAGTAGGCTACATGCAGTCTATCGATTTGATCTTGCTGCGTTTCGGCCCACGATGCGACCGCGAGAATCATCGCCTCAGCATTCGTCTCGGCGGCGTCTATATCAGTAGAGTCTTAATACATTAGGCCAACGAAAACATGACATGGCCCATCGTCGTTTGATGCCGTGACAAACGGCAGGTCAACGCTGTTGGAAGGTTAATGGACATTGAGGCAGAAAGAGCCAAGGAAAGAGAAGGAGCACATAGAGAGAGCTAGGATGCAGAACAGCATTCAGCTGTAAATAGAAGACGTACGAGGTTGACGTCAGCGACGGCCACAATTAGCCTATTAGACGATAGAAGAACTCACTTTCGGGTTGGAGCCCTCAGCTTTCGGTTCAAGTGAAGTGTAGTCGCTGCCCTTTCATATTAGTCCAATTGTCTCCCTCTCATTATTCTGGTCGGGTCGTCAGCAATGAGCAAAGCGGTAGTCCGTTTGGACTTGGAGGGTTCGGTTCTTTTTTCCGTCTGTTCGATGAGACGAATGACGAAGGAGGAGAAGGAAAGAAAAGAGATGCACGATGAGGGAAGTTGAGCGCAGGAGAGTTGGCCGCGATAGAATTCCTGTTGCTGCCGGTTGCTGCAGATCCGATGGCTGCCTCTCTGCCTCATCCCGGCCGATGACGGAATAGAATTCCATTGATAAAGCAACTACAACTCGTGGGCGAGAGATAATCAGTTCAGGGGTCGGAGGAAAACACGACAAGGACAAAACGACTCAACGAGAAAACGAGAAAACTGAGGACTAAATATAGGCTACTGGCACTGGCTTGACCACATTTGTAGCCTACTGGATTGCTTGGAACAAGAAACAAAAGTCTGACAAATCCATCGTCTTTCCTTTCCTTTCGGTTGGCAACTCTAGTTCATCGTCGTTCATTTCTCTTCAAACGGACTTGTAACGATTTGGAGAGATATTTGGAGCTAGAGATAATAGGGGAGGACAGAGGACTGCTATAGCGAGTTGTCACTATAGATTCGATCGAATGGACGGACGGACGGACGGACGAAAATAGTTTTCATTGATTGGCATTGCTTGTTCGTAGGGCCACTATCTCTTCTCTGTTTGTCTCTGCGTCTCGGCCGGTGCGATAATAATAAAACAGTCGAAAGAAAGGACGGACGGACGGACGGACGGACGTAGCGGCATCAGGTCGTCTCTCTTCTTCCCTTTTCCTCAATTCCCAAACAACGAAAAGAAAACAAAAAACAGAAAAGAAAAGAAAAAAAAGGGTCCATGGTCCGCGGCCTTTGCTTCTTCCGTTCCGTTCCGTACGTAGGCTACCATGATTGATCCGTCCCATCAATCAAGACACGGCCCTTATTCCCATCTATATTGGCCTATTGGTGTAAAAATAGACATCGTCCATCACGTTGAGCCGGACGGGCGAACGGGCGGACGGGGCGTTTTATCTGCTCTCCCTAGCTATAGCTCTCTTGGATATTCGTTTCGTCAAGACAACAGACTACAGAGCAAGGGGAGCAAAGGACTAAAGGAGAGAAAAGGGTATAAGGAGAGTAGGAGAAAGTCAAGTTTTCCCTTGTTGACGACCGACCGACCGAGGGGTTGATCAATCGCCCACGTGATTGTGACGTAAGTCGACGACGGTCCGTGCGGGTACACGACCGCACAATGGTCCGCCGGGTTTCGCCGAATCTCTCCTGATGTAGTCCTTAGAAACAGGGCCGCTACTAGCGCTACCCATGCAGTCGATTGATGGGGTGGAGCGGAAGTAATTGACCTGCTGCTCCCACAAGGACACTCAAAGGAAGCGCTCTCCCTTTGTTCCAAGTTTTCTCTCTTCTGTTTCTCTTCTATATTATAGCTAACGCGACAATGCGCCTACGTACAGTACGGTAGTCTCTATTATCACAGAGTCATCCCGCACTCGCCCGCTAATGGTGAACTAATGGCTCGACACCTACGTGTGAAACCACGACACTGCTTTGTGGAATCACTCGGTTCAATTCCCGGACGTCGAATGACGTCATCGCGGGCCACCATTGATTCTCTATTATATAGAACTCGATCTCTGGGGACTATCGATCCCGTTTCGACGAAACTTGCCAGTGTGCCATGTGTAGTATATTGTGATTACAATCGCTAACGAGGAATATCCCCGTTTTCTTTCTCATCTCTTTTGGCGTCTAGTGCCGCACGTGCGACAGGCGTTGAAGAGGACCGAGTCGTCTGCCACCAAGGGCATGGAGTCCATGTATTTCAAATTCTCCGACAAAGTGACGCGCAGCAGCAAAGTCGACAAGGCCCACCTGTGGCTCTACATCCGCAACCAGCCGACCAACCAGCAGCAGCAGCATGGGCCGCACTACCATCACCACAACCACCACAGCCATCAACACCCGTCCGTCGGCGGAAGCGGCGGAAGGACCGGAGGCAATTCTACCGTTTGGATTCACATTTACAAGGTATATAATAGCCTATTCCTTCTCTTTTTCGTTCTGTTGGACACTTTGGTTGACGTCGTCGGTTCTGCATCAGGTGGTGCGAGTGCCCGAAGGCGAATCGCCCGTCTTGAGCCCGGTGCGGATGACGCGAGTGGCCCTACCGGCCCTGCTGATGGCCGACGAAAAGGGCGGCAAACACGGGATGAGCAGCAACGGCGGATGGGTCTCGTTCGAAGTCCGCAAAGTCGTCGCCGATTGGTTCCGCTGGCCCGAGGAGAATCTCGGTCTCGTCGTCCACGCCGTCCACGGCGACGCCTCGTCCAGCTCCAGCACGGCCGGCTCCGGCAAGCCGTCAACGGCTCCTCATCCTGCCAACAGTGTTCCCATCATCGTCAACGACCCGCTGCAAGCCGACGGATCGCTGGTGAGTCATTCGCGTCCGTTCTCGGTCGTTGTTGACTATTATAGGCTATTGGCTAACGACTGGCTAATGAACGGATTTTCGATTAGGTGCCGTTCGTGGAAGTGGTGACGACCGACGGACGGAAGCACCGAACGAAGCGGACAATCGGCCTCAACTGCGACGAGACGTCGTCGGAGACGCGCTGCTGCCGCTACCCGCTGACGGTCGACTTTGTCGAGTTCGGCTGGGACTGGATCATCGCGCCCAAAAAGTACGAGGCCAACTACTGCTCCGGCGAGTGCCCCTACGTCTTCCTCCAGAAATACCCGCACACGCACATCGTCCAGCAGGCCAACCCGGCAGGAACGGCCGGCCCCTGCTGCGCCCCGCGCAAAATGTCGCCCATTTCCATGCTCTACTTTGACAACGAGTTCAACATCATCCACGGAAACTTGCCCGGCATGGTCGTCGACCGCTGCGGATGCTCCTAAACTCGCACCGGCAGCCGGCTCCAAGCCGCATCGTCACGCGGCTCCTCTCGCGTTGTGTCGCCCGTCCGCTCGCGCTCGCCCAGTCAGCAGCCAGTCAGATGGGATGGAGCGGCGGCGGCGGCGGCGACACTCGTCAAGCGGAGCGCGAGACTTCATCAAATCAGCAGCAGCGTCGACGACGACGACGACAACAAAACCCAAAAAACAATTAACATCCGGATCGGCAATGGAAAAGAAAAGAAAAGAAAACGAACCGAAAACGTATAACCAAGTGATTGAACTCTTTATGAATGAGAAGGCCCGACGCCAGTGATGATTCCAGCCGACGCCGCATGCAGCGATTGCCATAACACGATTTTATATATATCTATAGCCTACTACTCTGTATTCCTCTTCCTACACGCGACGACAGCGCATTGCGTCGATCCTACAACTCTTATTCAACAACAAAGTGATTGCCGTGAGAAAATGTGTCCCCCCTCCCCTGCTCACCCCATTTCACACGTAGAAGAAAAGAAAAATGCCAAAACAAAGTGATCCCGCGCCATCAACTCGAGTCGTCGCCATCTTCATCTCTTCACGGGCGTCTCATCAGTTCATCAACCCTTGCTCCCCAATTCTGCTGCTACTACTATACAGCTACTTCTGTGTTGTGTTGTGTGTGATCATGCCGTACGTGATGTGTGTTTAGGCCCCAAAAACTGCTGTTGTTTTTGTCCGACGACAGAGAGAGAGAGAGCGAAAGAGAGAGGAGAATGGACGCTCGACGCAGCAGCATATATGTAAAAGAAGGACGGATGGTCGCCACCACCGCGGAATGTGTTCAAACGAAAAAAATAAGAAGGCAAAAGCAGTGTTATTGTACATTCATATGTTTGTTCTTGCCCTTCATCGCTGTTTCGCTTTCCCAGTCCATCCGCATCGTAGCCATATATCTCGTCGTCGAGTGTCTCGGAGAAATTTCTTCCTTCATTTTTAAATATCGCGCTTCTTTTCATTTGCCGTCGTCGTCGCCGTCTTTGCTGTACTAGCCTAGGCCGACGACATTCGGACCGATTCGGACGGCCTAGCAACCGTTTCCCTTTCCGCCCTCTTTTTGACACGCGACACGACCCCGCCCTTTCTTCTTCTCCCTCTCTCTCTTCCCTTTTCTATCGAATCTTTTGATACTTTCGTCTGATCAAAATATTTTCCAATATTCAATTGCGAATCGCCTCCAATTTCCAGCCATTGTTTCCAGTCAAGTTGGATTTGTCTAGTGTTGCCGCGCTCTATACGCGATCGATGAGGGGGGATTCAGGTGGAGCAAAAAGGCAGAGGCAGGAGCAGGAACAGGAACAGAGGGCAGCAACGCCAATACAACTTAGTCACGCAGCCAAATAATGGGATTTATACTAATAGCTAATAGCTAATAGCTATAGGAGTAGGAGAGGAGAAACAATTAAGAGAAAAGAGAGCTAGAAAGGGGCTCTGCTGAGACTTTTTCGGGTTCGGAGCGAAGGGGAAGAGAGCCGAGGAGGAGGAGAAGTTGACGGAGAAAAATGAGGCAAGGACACGCGCGAGAGCACACGACCTTGTCGTCCTTAATCTGATGGTCGACGACAACAGTCCACATGGGTCGTCCACTGATGTTATTTCTTTTTATTTTTTCTATCTTTTCTATTTTTTCTATTTGAATGATATTCAAACTCGCTGCTCCTCCTGCTGTTCTTGCTCCGCTCGTGAACAAGTTGACTCTGATGGGCTTTGAGACGTTAGGCAGTGGCCTCTGCCCGAGGCAAGGACGCGCATTTACATCTGATGTGGTGGCTTGTACATATAGAATGAGAAGACGACGACGACGACGATTCCATTTACAGTCCTAAATGTCCTGTGGATCGAAATATTCAGAAATATATTCGGGCCCGACCCCAATCTGTTGCATCAATTGAGCAAAAGGAAAAAGAATGGAATGAATGAGAAAAGAGCCCGTGTCCCTTCGTCTTCATTCCTTTTCCAATTTGATCGACGATTTTCATCTTCTCCTCCAGATTTCTATTTATTTGATGTGATTTTGTGTGTGAGCGACTCGTTGATGTGTGGGTCGTTCACGGTCTCTCTCTCTCTCTCTCTCTCTCTCTCCATTTCTTTTTAGATTTGTTTGTTTTGTTTTTGTTAAAATTCTGTTTTGATTTGGTTTTTGTAGACTTTTTTTCCCTTCTGTCAATGCGTGTTCCCGTGGGGGGCCATTTCTCTTGTGTCCGGGTTGACATGCGGATGTGATAACGAGACTGTGACATGCTCAGCTATAGCCAGTTAGGAAAATGGTGATGAGGAAGAGAGAGAGAAAGAGAAAGAGAAAAGAGAAGGGATGACGCGTCGTTGTGTCACGCACGGAAGACGCAGCGAGTGTCGTCATTTATAGAATGAGAAAAAAAAGGAAAAAGGAAAAAAGGAAAAAAGGAAAAGAATAAAAGAGTCGGGACGGGATTCGACCGAGTGATGCCCCGTTACGTCACCATCCCCAGCAGCTTCTCGGTCATTTCCCTCCAATGACTCCAGGGACGGCAGCACGCGACCAGAGCCTGGGCCTACACAAAAACAACATGTTAATTTCATATCTTAGAATTCAGCACTTCTTCTCGCTTTACTCGGCTTGACTTTCAGTTCTCTTCTTTTTCCTGTTGTTATTTCTGCTGTTTCTTCTCGACAGCGAAAGCAACAGGAGGAAGATGATGTTTTTGTATGGGCTCCGATCCTATATCATCCATTACAGATGATGTCGAAGCATAGCGGCATGCAGCAGTAGAGCACCTGGATGAGCCGGTGAAAATTCACCCGTTTGTCGGCTCTCTGCTGATCCCGCGACGCGCACATCTTGTTACTGCATTGTGATACCCAGCTTGATGATGATGATGAAGAATGACGATATGATGATTTCGTCTTATTTTTTGTCAATTTCTTTGCCCCGATTTTCGGTCAATGTCGCCTATTACATTTATACAATGATATCGTCAATGTGCCATTCATCGTTTTCTTTTTTTTTTTATCTCTTTTTTCCTTGACTTTTTCTACCGTAATACCGGCCCGTTCGAATTCCTCGTGTTTGTTTCAGATTCTGTTTTCGACGCCGTCTTCACCCTTACATCCATTATTATATTATTTGGAAAAATTGACTCTTTTTTCTTGTTCCGTTGAATTCTATATTATTAAATAGGCTACATAAAAGAAAACCAATGGAAAATATCAGCACGGCTTCAATATTCACTGTACAGTAACGTTCTCCCATTTTGTCCTCCCTTCGCCTCTGTCGCCACTTCGCAAACAAAAGAAACAAACAAACAAAAAAAAATCAATATTAATTATATTAATTATAGTAGGCTATAGTAGAATTGTCCCCTCCTTTTTTAGATACTAAAACTCCATAAGAAAAGAAAAATGCCAAGTCTGCTATATATTGCCCGCCCGTTTGATTAATTCACACGCCGCATAGATCTCGGTCGCTCTTCCGGCCGTCAGCAGATTCACAGGCCACTACGCTTATTATCGTGTTAATACGTCGCTGTGACCCATCAGCCAGTAGACAGCGCAGATTATTAACATATAAAACACAAGCTACTGCTACTGCTACTATATTATACTTGTCTCGCTCTCCTTTCTTCCCACTCCCCCCATTTCATTTGTGTTACATTCACCCCTGAATAATGTGTAGCCTACGTGTGTGTCTGTTTGTGGTGTGTGCGTGCGTGTGAGTGTGCCTCTCATTTTTCATGCCAATGATCCCCCATCATTTGATCGGAACGCCAGCAGAAACAAAATAAGAAATCATAACATGGAAAGAAAGAAAGTAAGAAATGAAGGGAAAAAGATAAAAGAGTCGCTTTTTTGTTATAGCAGTGCATTGACGTGATCACATGATACAATGAAACAAAGAAAATATATATACGTAAAATCTAATCTGACGTCATCAGAAATTGCTGGATGAGAAGTGTATCAACTGATTCTTCTGGTGCTCTTCAGGCTTCTGGGAATCATATAATAAAGTTAAGCAGCAGTATAGGAATTCGTCTCGCCGTTTCATAGTATAGGGCCTATGCGGCTTCGATGTCCGTATCGAATGATGACGATGATGATAATAATAACAACAACTGCTGTTGTTATATAGAGGCGCTTGGAAGCGATCTGAATTTCGAAATAGGAAATAAGAACGACGAAAGATCCGATGATTGACGAAGAAAACGATAGATATTCAATAACGACGAGCCGGCCGTCAAAATGTAGGCTATAGGCTACATGGAAGGACGATGCCGTTGCCGCTGCGTGGGGCGCCGAGAGACCGTTTGTGGGGTCGAATCTTCAACCCATTCACATCGTTCTCATGTTGCCTCGCCCTCTGGGCTGTAGTCTATACAGCGCAGCGTAGGTAGCGCGACAGAGATACAGAGATCCTATACGTCATCATGCATATAGCAGCAGAGACCTGATTCTTTATCCCCTGCTGCTGGATCGTCGAATAATATGGTCGGAAAGATGATAATGGTGTCCGATTATCTCTTCCCAACAATACAGACATAGCCTACGCAGAACAGATTAGAGCAGCAGCAGATAAATAGCCTACCGTAGTCCGTTTCAAAAAGCTCGACAACTCCGGGCCCGGGCCGCGTCTCGCCCACTCGTCGTCGTTTTATAATAATTGGCTTCCTCGTCCTTCTCCATTCTAGACATGTTTTCCCGAAAGCCGAAAATGG
This sequence comes from Ceriodaphnia dubia, assembly GCA_022539655.2. NCBI lineage: Eukaryota > Metazoa > Arthropoda > Branchiopoda > Diplostraca > Daphniidae > Ceriodaphnia > Ceriodaphnia dubia. Next base: position 39,584 of record JAKUCG020000061.1, on the reverse strand, counting down.
AACGGTAACTAGAACGATGATGAATCAAGTTGACTAACGGATATTACGATTAAAGGACGACTTATATTAGAACGATGCCGCCTGCTGAGATGCTGTAGAGAGAAATCAAGTCCATATGCAGCTACGGAACGAAAACAAGGTAGCTAATAACTAAAGAGTGCTTATGGACTCACAGTTCAGGTTACAGACCAGGTATAGGCCAGCAGCCAACACAATAGGTTATCCGGCAGAAGCTTCATAATATATATAAAACGAATCAGTGTAGGTTGTGCATGTAGGCTACAATAATGTAAAGACAACGAGAGCAAATCATCCGTAGCAGAAACAGTATAGCCAGTGCTGTATAGCCGATGCCGGTTCACTTCTTTCCTTATTCATTCTCGTCACATCTGATTCCTAGCACGATGATTATTTCCTAAGGTATTATTGCTGGCGACGAACTTTGAAGTGTATACCGTAAGGGCCATAGAGTCACACCACTTGACCTCCGGCTTGTATCAGTGGACGGTCCATAGGAAGATAACAATTACATGCTGATATGCGATCTGAAGACGCAGCTGCCTACTATCATATATATAGGCTAGTCACACAATCTGCCGTACTCTATTATTGGGGAAAGAAGGAGGAAAAAAGCAACAAAAGTGATGCGCGAGGGTCCAATAGAAAGTTGCGTCAACGACGACGACGACAAGGATATAGTTAAACAAAAAAGAAGCGAAACCTAAGCTTATAATATCCGGCGTCACGGTCGCTTTCATCGCGGCGGCGGTGATTCGGGCGCTGTTTTGGCGACCACGGTAGAAAGCACTGGGTCGACGCGGAGTGAAAATGCTGGAAATTTTAGCAGCTGCCAAGGAAACTTTCCGAACATTCGACGAGCGCGTCCGCGATTTTTGCGCAACGCGATGGCGACGCAAATCCGTGATTGCAACACGATGTACGTCAATATGCTAAATTTGGGGGTCATCCGGCGCATGCAACTATACCGAAGCTGCTGGAGAATATCAGCATAAGCCAAAAGCAATTATATCGTCGTCGTCATCCCGTTTATGGCGGGGAAAAAGGAAAGAATAGCGAATAGCGAAGCCTATTGCGCCAGCGTTCATGCATTCTTCTATTGCGGGTGGATTTTTGGTCCCAGTCCAGACACACCGACGTTGATCGTCGTTTATGCATTAGCTTATAAGACATCACTTGAAATGAACTTGAAGTTTTCTTCGAACTTGATCATTTGCTGGGCTTTGTGACTTTGTCGCATTGACCTATTTGGAGAAGGAACGCCGACGACACGCCCGAGCCAGTTATTAATTTTCCCGAGAATTTTCCCGAACTTCAGAAAAGAATTCAAATCGAGCGCGCGATCGAAGGAATACAAGTGTCCAAAAGAGCTCTCCAGAATTTCGTCAGAACCGTAATCATATCGTCACACGTTATCCTCGACCATTCCAATGATTGCAAAATGTCCTCGCTGGCTATATAAGTCGTCGACGACCTGCTCGGTATGCTGCTGCTTCTGTCGGTTGCTCTATTCGATGACACGATAAGAAGCGCATCTATAGATTTAAAGAAAAAAAAAAAATGAATAAAACATGGTCTTCCATATCTTAAACAACAATTGAATAGAAGGTGTCGAGGAGAAGTAGCCAGCGATATGGACAGATAGACGGATGCCAACTGCTTGCTGCTTTTGTTGCTGCTGAAAGGAGCTAAAAGGAGATTGGAAAACAAAACAAGAAGTGCATGAATAATCTAAAAAAAAAAGAAAGAGTCTACATGAGGCGATGACTGCCGATGGGTGACAATGTAAGAAACGAGTCATCGGCAAGGTCGGTCGTGTAACTCCGCAGCAAAAGAGCCGGGCAAGGTCGTCGCCGTCGTGCGCGTTCGCTCGGCATTCAACATCGCCAGCGATCACGAGTAGACGACGACGAAGACGGCGACGACGAGATTAGCTATTCACGGCAGTCGACTACAAGTCGCACGACTGCTGTCAGATCTATGTACAACGCCATTTTCGGTGTTCTAAGAATACATATTGGATATAATATCAGAATATAATTCAGAGTTTTGGCTATCGCAACTAATATCGTGCAGTGATCCCATCAGATATACCAGGGCGCACCAGTTGCGCTCTTTTCTTTCGCTTAGACTGGACCGCACGCGCCACGCAATTGCTGGTTACGTGAGTAACGTGACGGTATTAGTCACAGCTAGCTCGCCATATCTTTCCAGGTCCTATTATGAGTCTGTCATCCTATGAGCATTGGGGCTAATTGCACCCCGTTGCGACACGTCCAGCCGTTGCCGTTGTCCAAAACGACGACGACAAAGTCGGCAAGTTCCGACAAGTTGATCCGTCGAAAAGGAGAACAGCGTTCGTTGGCAGCTGTCGTCTGTGGTGCTGTGCTGGTCAAATTCCGAGAGAAACCGAAACCATTATCGTACCGAACGAGCTTTTTGCAGCAACAACCCAGATCCGGACGCTTTTCTCCGCTATTTAACGATTCATTAGTTATTTACTGGTGAGTCTTCTCGCACGTGCTCACACATTAACTCAATCTGGTAGACGACTATAGCGAACAATGCCACTTCTTTTATTGAAGACTCATCATTATAAAAAGGAACGTTTATCAGACATAACAGGGGGTGGAATGGAAACGAAGGAAACCGTCCAAATCGACGACGGACTGGCAAACTGAGACGACGAGTCGTTCCAAAAAAACACTTCCACCTCCGGTCCAATGCAATCAAGCATTCTTTGCGACCTCGAGATTTCATATAGACTCGCGTTCTCGTTGCCAACCGAAAGACTTGGGGATTGCCTCGCTTCCCGCTTCGCACATCCCTGCCCACAACACAACTCTATAATAGGGGAACCCACAGGAAAAGAATCTAACAATGAAAAAAACATAATTCTCATCAAGAAACGCATAGAAAAACGGAAACGACGGAAACGGTAAAGAAGGCGATCGTGTCAAGGGTAGAGGTTCAAGGCTGATTGGAGACGAAGCGACTCGACTGGTTGCTGCTGCGGATGACGAAATGTCCGGAGCTCTCTTCTATTCTTTCTGGCTTGTGCTTCGGCCATCGAGTCGCGTCGCGCCCTTTCAGCACACGACCATCTGAATGTGATGATGCGGTCGTCCACTTTATTCCTTGGCCGGCGATTTCGGCTTCAGGCTGCAGACATCTCCGTCGCACCCGGCAGACGCCGCCTTTTGGTTCTCAGCGGGAGTAGAGGACGTCGCTTCGGTCGCTTCTTCCGGACTCAAATTCAAAGCCTACAACAAAAAAAGAAAAATGTCGGGGTGAAATGAAGAGAAAATGGAAACCGTTGGAATTAGTGGCAAACAATTGCCGAGTCTAGAGATTTTCTCTCGTCGAGGAAAATGATGAAAATCTGCCAACACCTGTTGGCCCAAAGAGCGGCAACAGCAGCCGGCATGACGATGAAATGAAACCGACACGCTGAGAAGATCAGACGATCGCATTATATACGATATGGATGCCAACGGGAGAGGAAGGGAAAGGAACGGAAAAAAGGACATAATTCCCAGGGCAATAAATCAGGGAATCGGGCGGGCTAATACGTGACGGGCACCCGGCACTGAGCTCTACTCAATCTGCTCCTGCTGGCATTTGATCCGACTCGACACGACTCGATCCGACTCGAAAATCACGACAGATAACGAGCATTCCTGGTATGTAATACGACGATTACGAGACGGCCCGGCCAATCTTGCCCGGCGCATCCATGGGAAAACAACACGAGGACGTGGCCCGGCAGGCCAAGAGAATCCATCGTTTCGTTATTTGGCATTCTAACTAACACGTCTGATCCAATCGCTGGCCCAACCGCCCGACCGCATCGAATCATGTTTTCATCATAAGTAGTCGATAGATTCATGCATCAATGATGGCACACATCGGCATACATACGTCTACACACCAGGTTTAATTTAAAAAAAAAAAAAGAATCATTTGTTGACACAGAATCCTTTCGAACGGAAAAAGGGGGAAAATTGATTATATCGAACGGCTGATGCCATCTAAGTTCCAACTCTGCAACTTTACTTTGGAAACGGCGCGGGACGATCATACGGAATGTCAACAATCAACAACAAATAATATTCATAGACGCTACCTTGAGGATGTCTTCGTTGGCCGCGTGGTCTGCGGGATTCTCTTGGACAAACGAGTAAAGTAATTGACCTCCTTTGCCAACAACAAGCAGACCTCCGTTTTGGTATCCATCACCTCGTAAATCACCACCAACTCCTCTCTCTCTACCCTGTAAAAGATTTAGATTATTAAAGAGGTCCCAGCTGAAGTCTCTTTCGTTTGAAGTATATGCATTAGTACCTTTGCAGCTTGAGATCGGGCGATTCTGCTCAGCAACAGGCCAGGCAAGCTCAACAATGAAAAGCGTTTGTATCCCAAATCTTTAAAAGACTGTTTCTTCTCATCGATGTACAACTCTGCATCAAATTCAGAAGCAAACATACATTAATGGTTACCACAACTTACACTGTCAGAACTTTTTCAGTTTACCTCCAGCCCAAAATTTCTTTTCCACAAATTCTTCCACTCCCAACTCTTCAAGTCCGATACCGACCAGACGGACATTCTCTCGGCTGAGGCGAGGACTGAGTAGACTCAATTCCTGCGCTGCCAGCCGACAGAACATTCACCCAAATCGTCGCATGAAGAAGATGACACTTGTTTGCTCTTGCCATAATGATCCCAAGGTCACTTGCTACAAATAGAAACAAAAGAATAATGAGCTACAGTTCATGAGAACCTTTCGAGAAACATTTTCACTAGTGTACAGACTTTCAACAAACAATGACTTTCTAGGAATAAAAAATGTCATGAAATAAATCCTTCTAAATAAGAAATAACCTGGTACAGTTTGACTCTTTCATCGTACACAGAGAAACTGTTGTTGTAGGGAACTAAAATCTAGAGTAACAATAAAAATCAAATATCGGCATATAAAACACTGTCATTGCATAACATGGTATGTGGTCAGCTTCCGTGTTTGTTCTTGGTTGAAATTCACAAACAAATTATGTTCTATAGAGAATATCAGGACCATTTAAAGAACAATCTAACAACATTATTACCTGCTTAGTTGGCCACTTCATGACCAGATTAGCGGCGATTTTGGCAACGTCCATATTTTCGGCCTTTTTCGCCATTTGACATGAAACAAGAAAGATATATCTTCAACTTTTCTGGGCTATACCAAACAAAGAGACGACTGTACCTGCTTATCAGCTAGACGAAATTACTTTTATCAGCTTTTTTCAATCGCCTACCTTCGACAAAAACAAAATTATGTAAGTACACAGTATGTCGTGCGTCGTCTGTAGAGCTCTGTTGCCATATTTATCACCGAAACCATTGTGCGCGTAAGCGTTCAAACCAGGTAGTGGAGTACAGTTAATTTTTAAACTATAACTAATTGCAATAACCAATGTTTTACATGAACTTTGATCTATTTAACATGAATGATCATATATAAAAACCCTTCCAAAAAAATAAGCGTATTTACTATATAAAAAACGTAATTCAAATTTAATTTAAGGGGGAAACTTGTTTAAAAAATATTATTTAGTTGGAAAAAATTTCTTCAACTCATAACATATTCCTTGTCATATTCGACATATGTCTACCAAAAATGAATGCGTTTAGACTAGTTCTGGTAGTAAAATGCGGAAAGCGGACACAAGAATCGTGTTCACTTCCTATTTTTGCGGATTTCCTCAATTTTCGAAAGTTGGCCAGAAAGACATGAATTCGATGGCAAATTTGACGGAGATTCCGAAAATCCTGGTTATTTTGACGAGAAAAGAGTCCATCCGTGTCATTTGGGTGATTTTTTCCGTGAAATATGATGTCCAGGAAGGCAATCTGCATTCCACTCGAGTAGTCTAGAAGAAACCAACACTTCCCTTGTGCTTTTCCTGGCCAGTTTCACCCACAAAATGGACTTGCGAAAATCTCAGGCCAGGAATTTTTTATTTCGTTCGGGTAGTAAAATGCGGAAAGCGGACACAAGAATCGTGTTAAGCATGCAAAGAGCTTTGATTTGGCGCCAAGCACGACTCTCTAGCCCCAGGCGTTCGCTACTTAGAGAACGGCACTAGATAGCGGAAAATGGAAAGCGGGAATAGACTCGGCGTGAAATTTTGCACCAGAAACATGGGTCTTTTTAATTTTTTAAAAATTGATGCCAGCGCCACCTGGTGGCGGGTTTCGGAACTACTTCAATATCTCGAGAACGGCGATAGATGGCGAAAAACGGAGAGTGGGACGTGATTCTACGCCGAAAACTGGACTAAAACGAGCAGTTTCCAGGGATTTTCATTTTTTGACCAAAACCGCACTTTTTTCCATACTATAGACTTCCTATTTTTGCGGATTTCCTCAATTTTCGAAAGTTGGCCAGAAAGACATGAATTCGATGGCAAATTTGACGGAGATTCCGAAAATCCTGGTTATTTTGACGAGAAAAGAGTCCATCCGTGTCATTTGGGTGATTTTTTCCGTGAAATATGATGTCCAGGAAGGCAATCTGCATTCCACTCGAGTAGTCTAGAAGAAACCAACACTTCCCTTGTGCTTTTCCTGGCCAGTTTCACCCACAAAATGGACTTGCGAAAATCTCAGGCCAGGAATTTTTTATTTCGTTCGGGTAGTAAAATGCGGAAAGCGGACACAAGAATCGTGTTAAGCATGCAAAGAGCTTTGATTTGGCGCCAAGCACGACTCTCTAGCCCCAGGCGTTCGCTACTTAGAGAACGGCACTAGATAGCGGAAAATGGAAAGCGGGAATAGACTCGGCGTGAAATTTTGCACCAGAAACATGGGTCTTTTTAATTTTTTAAAAATTGATGCCAGCGCCACCTGGTGGCGGGTTTCGGAACTACTTCAATATCTCGAGAACGGCGATAGATGGCGAAAAACGGAGAGTGGGACGTGATTCTACGCCGAAAACTGGACTAAAACGAGCAGTTTCCAGGGATTTTCATTTTTTGACCAAAACCGCACTTTTTTCCATACTATAGACTTCCTATTTTTGCGGATTTCCTCAATTTTCGAAAGTTGGCCAGAAAGACATGAATTCGATGGCAAATTTGACGGAGATTCCGAAAATCCTGGTTATTTTGACGAGAAAAGAGTCCATCCGTGTCATTTGGGTGATTTTTTCCATGAAATATGATGTCCAGGAAGGCAATCTGCATTCCACTCGAGTAGTCTAGAAGAAACCAACACTTCCCTTGTGCTTTTCCTGGCCAGTTTCACCCACAAAATGGACTTGCGAAAATCTCAGGCCAGGAATTTTTTATTTCGTTCGGGTAGTAAAATGGGGAAAGCGGACACAAGAATCGTGTTAAGCATGCAAAGAGCTTTGATTTGGCGCCAAGCACGACTCTCTAGCCCCAGGCGTTCGCTACTTAGAGAACGGCACTAGATAGCGGAAAATGGAAAGCGGGAATAGACTCGGCGTGAAATTTTGCACCAGAAACATGGGTCTTTTTCATTTTTTAAAAATTGACGCCAGCGCCACCTGGTGGCGGGTTTCGGAACTAATTCAATATCTCGAGAACGGCGGTAGATGGCGAAAAACGGAGAGTGGGACGTGATTCTACGCCAAAAACTGGACTAAATCGAGCAGTTTCCAGGGATTTTCATTTTTTGACCAAAACCGCACTTTTTTCCATACTATAGACTTCCTATTTTTGCGGATTTCCTCAATTTTCGAAAGTTGGCCAGAAAGACATGAATTCGATGGCAAATTTGACGGAGATTCCGAAAATCCTGGTTATTTTGACGAGAAAAGAGTCCATCCGTGTCATTTGGGTGATTTTTTCCGTGAAATATGATGTCCAGGAAGGCAATCTGCATTCCACTCGAGTAGTCTAGAAGAAACCAACACTTCCCTTGTGCTTTTCCTGGCCAGTTTCACCCACAAAATGGACTTGCGAAAATCTCAGGCCAGGAATTTTTTATTTCGTTCGGGTAGTAAAATGCGGAAAGCGGACACAAGAATCGTGTTAAGCATGCAAAGAGCTTTGATTTGGCGCCAAGCACGACTCTCTAGCCCCAGGCGTTCGCTACTTAGAGAACGGCACTAGATAGCGGAAAATGGAAAGCGGGAATAGACTCGGCGTGAAATTTTGCACCAGAAACATGGGTCTTTTTAATTTTTTAAAAATTGATGCCAGCGCCACCTGGTGGCGGGTTTCGGAACTACTTCAATATCTCGAGAACGGCGATAGATGGCGAAAAACGGAGAGTGGGACGTGATTCTACGCCGAAAACTGGACTAAAACGAGCAGTTTCCAGGGATTTTCATTTTTTGACCAAAACCGCACTTTTTTCCATACTATAGACTTCCTATTTTTGCGGATTTCCTCAATTTTCGAAAGTTGGCCAGAAAGACATGAATTCGATGGCAAATTTGACGGAGATTCCGAAAATCCTGGTTATTTTGACGAGAAAAGAGTCCATCCGTGTCATTTGGGTGATTTTTTCCGTGAAATATGATGTCCAGGAAGGCAATCTGCATTCCACTCGAGTAGTCTAGAAGAAACCAACACTTCCCTTGTGCTTTTCCTGGCCAGTTTCACCCACAAAATGGACTTGCGAAAATCTCAGGCCAGGAATTTTTTATTTCGTTCGGGTAGTAAAATGGGGAAAGCGGACACAAGAATCGTGTTAAGCATGCAAAGAGCTTTGATTTGGCGCCAAGCACGACTCTCTAGCCCCAGGCGTTCGCTACTTAGAGAACGGCACTAGATAGCGGAAAATGGAAAGCGGGAATAGACTCGGCGTGAAATTTTGCACCAGAAACATGGGTCTTTTTAATTTTTTAAAAATTGATGCCAGCGCCACCTGGTGGCGGGTTTCGGAACTACTTCAATATCTCGAGAACGGCGATAGATGGCGAAAAACGGAGAGTGGGACGTGATTCTACGCCGAAAACTGGACTAAAACGAGCAGTTTCCAGGGATTTTCATTTTTTGACCAAAACCGCACTTTTTTCCATACTATAGACTTCCTATTTTTGCGGATTTCCTCAATTTTCGAAAGTTGGCCAGAAAGACATGAATTCGATGGCAAATTTGACGGAGATTCCGAAAATCCTGGTTATTTTGACGAGAAAAGAGTCCATCCGTGTCATTTGGGTGATTTTTTCCGTGAAATATGATGTCCAGGAAGGCAATCTGCATTCCACTCGAGTAGTCTAGAAGAAACCAACACTTCCCTTGTGCTTTTCCTGGCCAGTTTCACCCACAAAATGGACTTGCGAAAATTTCAGGCCAGGAATTTTTTATTTCGTTCGGGTAGTAAAATGCGGAAAGCGGACACAAGAATCGTGTTAAGCATGCAAAGAGCTTTGATTTGGCGCCAAGCACGACTCTCTAGCCCCAGGCGTTCGCTACTTAGAGAACGGCACTAGATAGCGGAAAATGGAAAGCGGGAATAGACTCGGCGTGAAATTTTGCACCAGAAACATGGGTCTTTTTAATTTTTTAAAAATTGATGCCAGCGCCACCTGGTGGCGGGTTTCGGAACTACTTCAATATCTCGAGAACGGCGATAGATGGCGAAAAACGGAGAGTGGGACGTGATTCTACGCCGAAAACTGGACTAAAACGAGCAGTTTCCAGGGATTTTCATTTTTTGACCAAAACCGCACTTTTTTCCATACTATAGACTTCCTATTTTTGCGGATTTCCTCAATTTTCGAAAGTTGGCCAGAAAGACATGAATTCGATGGCAAATTTGACGGAGATTCCGAAAATCCTGGTTATTTTGACGAGAAAAGAGTCCATCCGTGTCATTTGGGTGATTTTTTCCGTGAAATATGATGTCCAGGAAGGCAATCTGCATTCCACTCGAGTAGTCTAGAAGAAACCAACACTTCCCTTGTGCTTTTCCTGGCCAGTTTCACCCACAAAATGGACTTGCGAAAATCTCAGGCCAGGAATTTTTTATTTCGTTCGGGTAGTAAAATGCGGAAAGCGGACACAAGAATCGTGTTAAGCATGCAAAGAGCTTTGATTTGGCGCCAAGCACGACTCTCTAGCCCCAGGCGTTCGCTACTTAGAGAACGGCACTAGATAGCGGAAAATGGAAAGCGGGAATAGACTCGGCGTGAAATTTTGCACCAGAAACATGGGTCTTTTTAATTTTTTAAAAATTGATGCCAGCGCCACCTGGTGGCGGGTTTCGGAACTACTTCAATATCTCGAGAACGGCGATAGATGGCGAAAAACGGAGAGTGGGACGTGATTCTACGCCGAAAACTGGACTAAAACGAGCAGTTTCCAGGGATTTTCATTTTTTGACCAAAACCGCACTTTTTTCCATACTATAGACTTCCTATTTTTGCGGATTTCCTCAATTTTCGAAAGTTGGCCAGAAAGACATGAATTCGATGGCAAATTTGACGGAGATTCCGAAAATCCTGGTTATTTTGACGAGAAAAGAGTCCATCCGTGTCATTTGGGTGATTTTTTCCGTGAAATATGATGTCCAGGAAGGCAATCTGCATTCCACTCGAGTAGTCTAGAAGAAACCAACACTTCCCTTGTGCTTTTCCTGGCCAGTTTCACCCACAAAATGGACTTGCGAAAATTTCAGGCCAGGAATTTTTTATTTCGTTCGGGTAGTAAAATGCGGAAAGCGGACACAAGAATCGTGTTAAGCATGCAAAGAGCTTTGATTTGGCGCCAAGCACGACTCTCTAGCCCCAGGCGTTCGCTACTTAGAGAACGGCACTAGATAGCGGAAAATGGAAAGCGGGAATAGACTCGGCGTGAAATTTTGCACCAGAAACATGGGTCTTTTTAATTTTTTAAAAATTGATGCCAGCGCCACCTGGTGGCGGGTTTCGGAACTACTTCAATATCTCGAGAACGGCGATAGATGGCGAAAAACGGAGAGTGGGACGTGATTCTACGCCGAAAACTGGACTAAAACGAGCAGTTTCCAGGGATTTTCATTTTTTGACCAAAACCGCACTTTTTTCCATACTATAGACTTCCTATTTTTGCGGATTTCCTCAATTTTCGAAAGTTGGCCAGAAAGACATGAATTCGATGGCAAATTTGACGGAGATTCCGAAAATCCTGGTTATTTTGACGAGAAAAGAGTCCATCCGTGTCATTTGGGTGATTTTTTCCGTGAAATATGATGTCCAGGAAGGCAATCTGCATTCCACTCGAGTAGTCTAGAAGAAACCAACACTTCCCTTGTGCTTTTCCTGGCCAGTTTCACCCACAAAATGGACTTGCGAAAATTTCAGGCCAGGAATTTTTTATTTCGTTCGGGTAGTAAAATGCGGAAAGCGGACACAAGAATCGTGTTAAGCATGCAAAGAGCTTTGATTTGGCGCCAAGCACGACTCTCTAGCCCCAGGCGTTCGCTACTTAGAGAACGGCACTAGATAGCGGAAAATGGAAAGCGGGAATAGACTCGGCGTGAAATTTTGCACCAGAAACATGGGTCTTTTTAATTTTTTAAAAATTGATGCCAGCGCCACCTGGTGGCGGGTTTCGGAACTACTTCAATATCTCGAGAACGGCGATAGATGGCGAAAAACGGAGAGTGGGACGTGATTCTACGCCGAAAACTGGACTAAAACGAGCAGTTTCCAGGGATTTTCATTTTTTGACCAAAACCGCACTTTTTTCCATACTATAGACTTCCTATTTTTGCGGATTTCCTCAATTTTCGAAAGTTGGCCAGAAAGACATGAATTCGATGGCAAATTTGACGGAGATTCCGAAAATCCTGGTTATTTTGACGAGAAAAGAGTCCATCCGTGTCATTTGGGTGATTTTTTCCGTGAAATATGATGTCCAGGAAGGCAATCTGCATTCCACTCGAGTAGTCTAGAAGAAACCAACACTTCCCTTGTGCTTTTCCTGGCCAGTTTCACCCACAAAATGGACTTGCGAAAATCTCAGGCCAGGAATTTTTTATTTCGTTCGGGTAGTAAAATGCGGAAAGCGGACACAAGAATCGTGTTAAGCATGCAAAGAGCTTTGATTTGGCGCCAAGCACGACTCTCTAGCCCCAGGCGTTCGCTACTTAGAGAACGGCACTAGATAGCGGAAAATGGAAAGCGGGAATAGACTCGGCGTGAAATTTTGCACCAGAAACATGGGTCTTTTTAATTTTTTAAAAATTGATGCCAGCGCCACCTGGTGGCGGGTTTCGGAACTACTTCAATATCTCGAGAACGGCGATAGATGGCGAAAAACGGAGAGTGGGACGTGATTCTACGCCGAAAACTGGACTAAAACGAGCAGTTTCCAGGGATTTTCATTTTTTGACCAAAACCGCACTTTTTTCCATACTATAGACTTCCTATTTTTGCGGATTTCCTCAATTTTCGAAAGTTGGCCAGAAAGACATGAATTCGATGGCAAATTTGACGGAGATTCCGAAAATCCTGGTTATTTTGACGAGAAAAGAGTCCATCCGTGTCATTTGGGTGATTTTTTCCGTGAAATATGATGTCCAGGAAGGCAATCTGCATTCCACTCGAGTAGTCTAGAAGAAACCAACACTTCCCTTGTGCTTTTCCTGGCCAGTTTCACCCACAAAATGGACTTGCGAAAATCTCAGGCCAGGAATTTTTTATTTCGTTCGGGTAGTAAAATGCGGAAAGCGGACACAAGAATCGTGTTAAGCATGCAAAGAGCTTTGATTTGGCGCCAAGCACGACTCTCTAGCCCCAGGCGTTCGCTACTTAGAGAACGGCACTAGATAGCGGAAAATGGAAAGCGGGAATAGACTCGGCGTGAAATTTTGCACCAGAAACATGGGTCTTTTTAATTTTTTAAAAATTGATGCCAGCGCCACCTGGTGGCGGGTTTCGGAACTACTTCAATATCTCGAGAACGGCGATAGATGGCGAAAAACGGAGAGTGGGACGTGATTCTACGCCGAAAACTGGACTAAAACGAGCAGTTTCCAGGGATTTTCATTTTTTGACCAAAACCGCACTTTTTTCCATACTATAGACTTCCTATTTTTGCGGATTTCCTCAATTTTCGAAAGTTGGCCAGAAAGACATGAATTCGATGGCAAATTTGACGGAGATTCCGAAAATCCTGGTTATTTTGACGAGAAAAGAGTCCATCCGTGTCATTTGGGTGATTTTTTCCGTGAAATATGATGTCCAGGAAGGCAATCTGCATTCCACTCGAGTAGTCTAGAAGAAACCAACACTTCCCTTGTGCTTTTCCTGGCCAGTTTCACCCACAAAATGGACTTGCGAAAATTTCAGGCCAGGAATTTTTTATTTCGTTCGGGTAGTAAAATGCGGAAAGCGGACACAAGAATCGTGTTAAGCATGCAAAGAGCTTTGATTTGGCGCCAAGCACGACTCTCTAGCCCCAGGCGTTCGCTACTTAGAGAACGGCACTAGATAGCGGAAAATGGAAAGCGGGAATAGACTCGGCGTGAAATTTTGCACCAGAAACATGGGTCTTTTTAATTTTTTAAAAATTGATGCCAGCGCCACCTGGTGGCGGGTTTCGGAACTACTTCAATATCTCGAGAACGGCGATAGATGGCGAAAAACGGAGAGTGGGACGTGATTCTACGCCGAAAACTGGACTAAAACGAGCAGTTTCCAGGGATTTTCATTTTTTGACCAAAACCGCACTTTTTTCCATACTATAGACTTCCTATTTTTGCGGATTTCCTCAATTTTCGAAAGTTGGCCAGAAAGACATGAATTCGATGGCAAATTTGACGGAGATTCCGAAAATCCTGGTTATTTTGACGAGAAAAGAGTCCATCCGTGTCATTTGGGTGATTTTTTCCGTGAAATATGATGTCCAGGAAGGCAATCTGCATTCCACTCGAGTAGTCTAGAAGAAACCAACACTTCCCTTGTGCTTTTCCTGGCCAGTTTCACCCACAAAATGGACTTGCGAAAATTTCAGGCCAGGAATTTTTTATTTCGTTCGGGTAGTAAAATGCGGAAAGCGGACACAAGAATCGTGTTAAGCATGCAAAGAGCTTTGATTTGGCGCCAAGCACGACTCTCTAGCCCCAGGCGTTCGCTACTTAGAGAACGGCACTAGATAGCGGAAAATGGAAAGCGGGAATAGACTCGGCGTGAAATTTTGCACCAGAAACATGGGTCTTTTTAATTTTTTAAAAATTGATGCCAGCGCCACCTGGTGGCGGGTTTCGGAACTACTTCAATATCTCGAGAACGGCGATAGATGGCGAAAAACGGAGAGTGGGACGTGATTCTACGCCGAAAACTGGACTAAAACGAGCAGTTTCCAGGGATTTTCATTTTTTGACCAAAACCGCACTTTTTTCCATACTATAGACTTCCTATTTTTGCGGATTTCCTCAATTTTCGAAAGTTGGCCAGAAAGACATGAATTCGATGGCAAATTTGACGGAGATTCCGAAAATCCTGGTTATTTTGACGAGAAAAGAGTCCATCCGTGTCATTTGGGTGATTTTTTCCGTGAAATATGATGTCCAGGAAGGCAATCTGCATTCCACTCGAGTAGTCTAGAAGAAACCAACACTTCCCTTGTGCTTTTCCTGGCCAGTTTCACCCACAAAATGGACTTGCGAAAATTTCAGGCCAGGAATTTTTTATTTCGTTCGGGTAGTAAAATGCGGAAAGCGGACACAAGAATCGTGTTAAGCATGCAAAGAGCTTTGATTTGGCGCCAAGCACGACTCTCTAGCCCCAGGCGTTCGCTACTTAGAGAACGGCACTAGATAGCGGAAAATGGAAAGCGGGAATAGACTCGGCGTGAAATTTTGCACCAGAAACATGGGTCTTTTTAATTTTTTAAAAATTGATGCCAGCGCCACCTGGTGGCGGGTTTCGGAACTACTTCAATATCTCGAGAACGGCGATAGATGGCGAAAAACGGAGAGTGGGACGTGATTCTACGCCGAAAACTGGACTAAAACGAGCAGTTTCCAGGGATTTTCATTTTTTGACCAAAACCGCACTTTTTTCCATACTATAGACTTCCTATTTTTGCGGATTTCCTCAATTTTCGAAAGTTGGCCAGAAAGACATGAATTCGATGGCAAATTTGACGGAGATTCCGAAAATCCTGGTTATTTTGACGAGAAAAGAGTCCATCCGTGTCATTTGGGTGATTTTTTCCGTGAAATATGATGTCCAGGAAGGCAATCTGCATTCCACTCGAGTAGTCTAGAAGAAACCAACACTTCCCTTGTGCTTTTCCTGGCCAGTTTCACCCACAAAATGGACTTGCGAAAATTTCAGGCCAGGAATTTTTTATTTCGTTCGGGTAGTAAAATGCGGAAAGCGGACACAAGAATCGTGTTAAGCATGCAAAGAGCTTTGATTTGGCGCCAAGCACGACTCTCTAGCCCCAGGCGTTCGCTACTTAGAGAACGGCACTAGATAGCGGAAAATGGAAAGCGGGAATAGACTCGGCGTGAAATTTTGCACCAGAAACATGGGTCTTTTTAATTTTTTAAAAATTGATGCCAGCGCCACCTGGTGGCGGGTTTCGGAACTACTTCAATATCTCGAGAACGGCGATAGATGGCGAAAAACGGAGAGTGGGACGTGATTCTACGCCGAAAACTGGACTAAAACGAGCAGTTTCCAGGGATTTTCATTTTTTGACCAAAACCGCACTTTTTTCCATACTATAGACTTCCTATTTTTGCGGATTTCCTCAATTTTCGAAAGTTGGCCAGAAAGACATGAATTCGATGGCAAATTTGACGGAGATTCCGAAAATCCTGGTTATTTTGACGAGAAAAGAGTCCATCCGTGTCATTTGGGTGATTTTTTCCGTGAAATATGATGTCCAGGAAGGCAATCTGCATTCCACTCGAGTAGTCTAGAAGAAACCAACACTTCCCTTGTGCTTTTCCTGGCCAGTTTCACCCACAAAATGGACTTGCGAAAATCTCAGGCCAGGAATTTTTTATTTCGTTCGGGTAGTAAAATGCGGAAAGCGGACACAAGAATCGTGTTAAGCATGCAAAGAGCTTTGATTTGGCGCCAAGCACGACTCTCTAGCCCCAGGCGTTCGCTACTTAGAGAACGGCACTAGATAGCGGAAAATGGAAAGCGGGAATAGACTCGGCGTGAAATTTTGCACCAGAAACATGGGTCTTTTTAATTTTTTAAAAATTGATGCCAGCGCCACCTGGTGGCGGGTTTCGGAACTACTTCAATATCTCGAGAACGGCGATAGATGGCGAAAAACGGAGAGTGGGACGTGATTCTACGCCGAAAACTGGACTAAAACGAGCAGTTTCCAGGGATTTTCATTTTTTGACCAAAACCGCACTTTTTTCCATACTATAGACTTCCTATTTTTGCGGATTTCCTCAATTTTCGAAAGTTGGCCAGAAAGACATGAATTCGATGGCAAATTTGACGGAGATTCCGAAAATCCTGGTTATTTTGACGAGAAAAGAGTCCATCCGTGTCATTTGGGTGATTTTTTCCGTGAAATATGATGTCCAGGAAGGCAATCTGCATTCCACTCGAGTAGTCTAGAAGAAACCAACACTTCCCTTGTGCTTTTCCTGGCCAGTTTCACCCACAAAATGGACTTGCGAAAATTTCAGGCCAGGAATTTTTTATTTCGTTCGGGTAGTAAAATGCGGAAAGCGGACACAAGAATCGTGTTAAGCATGCAAAGAGCTTTGATTTGGCGCCAAGCACGACTCTCTAGCCCCAGGCGTTCGCTACTTAGAGAACGGCACTAGATAGCGGAAAATGGAAAGCGGGAATAGACTCGGCGTGAAATTTTGCACCAGAAACATGGGTCTTTTTAATTTTTTAAAAATTGATGCCAGCGCCACCTGGTGGCGGGTTTCGGAACTACTTCAATATCTCGAGAACGGCGATAGATGGCGAAAAACGGAGAGTGGGACGTGATTCTACGCCGAAAACTGGACTAAAACGAGCAGTTTCCAGGGATTTTCATTTTTTGACCAAAACCGCACTTTTTTCCATACTATAGACTTCCTATTTTTGCGGATTTCCTCAATTTTCGAAAGTTGGCCAGAAAGACATGAATTCGATGGCAAATTTGACGGAGATTCCGAAAATCCTGGTTATTTTGACGAGAAAAGAGTCCATCCGTGTCATTTGGGTGATTTTTTCCGTGAAATATGATGTCCAGGAAGGCAATCTGCATTCCACTCGAGTAGTCTAGAAGAAACCAACACTTCCCTTGTGCTTTTCCTGGCCAGTTTCACCCACAAAATGGACTTGCGAAAATTTCAGGCCAGGAATTTTTTATTTCGTTCGGGTAGTAAAATGCGGAAAGCGGACACAAGAATCGTGTTAAGCATGCAAAGAGCTTTGATTTGGCGCCAAGCACGACTCTCTAGCCCCAGGCGTTCGCTACTTAGAGAACGGCACTAGATAGCGGAAAATGGAAAGCGGGAATAGACTCGGCGTGAAATTTTGCACCAGAAACATGGGTCTTTTTAATTTTTTAAAAATTGATGCCAGCGCCACCTGGTGGCGGGTTTCGGAACTACTTCAATATCTCGAGAACGGCGATAGATGGCGAAAAACGGAGAGTGGGACGTGATTCTACGCCGAAAACTGGACTAAAACGAGCAGTTTCCAGGGATTTTCATTTTTTGACCAAAACCGCACTTTTTTCCATACTATAGACTTCCTATTTTTGCGGATTTCCTCAATTTTCGAAAGTTGGCCAGAAAGACATGAATTCGATGGCAAATTTGACGGAGATTCCGAAAATCCTGGTTATTTTGACGAGAAAAGAGTCCATCCGTGTCATTTGGGTGATTTTTTCCGTGAAATATGATGTCCAGGAAGGCAATCTGCATTCCACTCGAGTAGTCTAGAAGAAACCAACACTTCCCTTGTGCTTTTCCTGGCCAGTTTCACCCACAAAATGGACTTGCGAAAATTTCAGGCCAGGAATTTTTTATTTCGTTCGGGTAGTAAAATGCGGAAAGCGGACACAAGAATCGTGTTAAGCATGCAAAGAGCTTTGATTTGGCGCCAAGCACGACTCTCTAGCCCCAGGCGTTCGCTACTTAGAGAACGGCACTAGATAGCGGAAAATGGAAAGCGGGAATAGACTCGGCGTGAAATTTTGCACCAGAAACATGGGTCTTTTTAATTTTTTAAAAATTGATGCCAGCGCCACCTGGTGGCGGGTTTCGGAACTACTTCAATATCTCGAGAACGGCGATAGATGGCGAAAAACGGAGAGTGGGACGTGATTCTACGCCGAAAACTGGACTAAAACGAGCAGTTTCCAGGGATTTTCATTTTTTGACCAAAACCGCACTTTTTTCCATACTATAGACTTCCTATTTTTGCGGATTTCCTCAATTTTCGAAAGTTGGCCAGAAAGACATGAATTCGATGGCAAATTTGACGGAGATTCCGAAAATCCTGGTTATTTTGACGAGAAAAGAGTCCATCCGTGTCATTTGGGTGATTTTTTCCGTGAAATATGATGTCCAGGAAGGCAATCTGCATTCCACTCGAGTAGTCTAGAAGAAACCAACACTTCCCTTGTGCTTTTCCTGGCCAGTTTCACCCACAAAATGGACTTGCGAAAATTTCAGGCCAGGAATTTTTTATTTCGTTCGGGTAGTAAAATGCGGAAAGCGGACACAAGAATCGTGTTAAGCATGCAAAGAGCTTTGATTTGGCGCCAAGCACGACTCTCTAGCCCCAGGCGTTCGCTACTTAGAGAACGGCACTAGATAGCGGAAAATGGAAAGCGGGAATAGACTCGGCGTGAAATTTTGCACCAGAAACATGGGTCTTTTTAATTTTTTAAAAATTGATGCCAGCGCCACCTGGTGGCGGGTTTCGGAACTACTTCAATATCTCGAGAACGGCGATAGATGGCGAAAAACGGAGAGTGGGACGTGATTCTACGCCGAAAACTGGACTAAAACGAGCAGTTTCCAGGGATTTTCATTTTTTGACCAAAACCGCACTTTTTTCCATACTATAGACTTCCTATTTTTGCGGATTTCCTCAATTTTCGAAAGTTGGCCAGAAAGACATGAATTCGATGGCAAATTTGACGGAGATTCCGAAAATCCTGGTTATTTTGACGAGAAAAGAGTCCATCCGTGTCATTTGGGTGATTTTTTCCGTGAAATATGATGTCCAGGAAGGCAATCTGCATTCCACTCGAGTAGTCTAGAAGAAACCAACACTTCCCTTGTGCTTTTCCTGGCCAGTTTCACCCACAAAATGGACTTGCGAAAATTTCAGGCCAGGAATTTTTTATTTCGTTCGGGTAGTAAAATGCGGAAAGCGGACACAAGAATCGTGTTAAGCATGCAAAGAGCTTTGATTTGGCGCCAAGCACGACTCTCTAGCCCCAGGCGTTCGCTACTTAGAGAACGGCACTAGATAGCGGAAAATGGAAAGCGGGAATAGACTCGGCGTGAAATTTTGCACCAGAAACATGGGTCTTTTTAATTTTTTAAAAATTGATGCCAGCGCCACCTGGTGGCGGGTTTCGGAACTACTTCAATATCTCGAGAACGGCGATAGATGGCGAAAAACGGAGAGTGGGACGTGATTCTACGCCGAAAACTGGACTAAAACGAGCAGTTTCCAGGGATTTTCATTTTTTGACCAAAACCGCACTTTTTTCCATACTATAGACTTCCTATTTTTGCGGATTTCCTCAATTTTCGAAAGTTGGCCAGAAAGACATGAATTCGATGGCAAATTTGACGGAGATTCCGAAAATCCTGGTTATTTTGACGAGAAAAGAGTCCATCCGTGTCATTTGGGTGATTTTTTCCGTGAAATATGATGTCCAGGAAGGCAATCTGCATTCCACTCGAGTAGTCTAGAAGAAACCAACACTTCCCTTGTGCTTTTCCTGGCCAGTTTCACCCACAAAATGGACTTGCGAAAATTTCAGGCCAGGAATTTTTTATTTCGTTCGGGTAGTAAAATGCGGAAAGCGGACACAAGAATCGTGTTAAGCATGCAAAGAGCTTTGATTTGGCGCCAAGCACGACTCTCTAGCCCCAGGCGTTCGCTACTTAGAGAACGGCACTAGATAGCGGAAAATGGAAAGCGGGAATAGACTCGGCGTGAAATTTTGCACCAGAAACATGGGTCTTTTTAATTTTTTAAAAATTGATGCCAGCGCCACCTGGTGGCGGGTTTCGGAACTACTTCAATATCTCGAGAACGGCGATAGATGGCGAAAAACGGAGAGTGGGACGTGATTCTACGCCGAAAACTGGACTAAAACGAGCAGTTTCCAGGGATTTTCATTTTTTGACCAAAACCGCACTTTTTTCCATACTATAGACTTCCTATTTTTGCGGATTTCCTCAATTTTCGAAAGTTGGCCAGAAAGACATGAATTCGATGGCAAATTTGACGGAGATTCCGAAAATCCTGGTTATTTTGACGAGAAAAGAGTCCATCCGTGTCATTTGGGTGATTTTTTCCGTGAAATATGATGTCCAGGAAGGCAATCTGCATTCCACTCGAGTAGTCTAGAAGAAACCAACACTTCCCTTGTGCTTTTCCTGGCCAGTTTCACCCACAAAATGGACTTGCGAAAATTTCAGGCCAGGAATTTTTTATTTCGTTCGGGTAGTAAAATGCGGAAAGCGGACACAAGAATCGTGTTAAGCATGCAAAGAGCTTTGATTTGGCGCCAAGCACGACTCTCTAGCCCCAGGCGTTCGCTACTTAGAGAACGGCACTAGATAGCGGAAAATGGAAAGCGGGAATAGACTCGGCGTGAAATTTTGCACCAGAAACATGGGTCTTTTTAATTTTTTAAAAATTGATGCCAGCGCCACCTGGTGGCGGGTTTCGGAACTACTTCAATATCTCGAGAACGGCGATAGATGGCGAAAAACGGAGAGTGGGACGTGATTCTACGCCGAAAACTGGACTAAAACGAGCAGTTTCCAGGGATTTTCATTTTTTGACCAAAACCGCACTTTTTTCCATACTATAGACTTCCTATTTTTGCGGATTTCCTCAATTTTCGAAAGTTGGCCAGAAAGACATGAATTCGATGGCAAATTTGACGGAGATTCCGAAAATCCTGGTTATTTTGACGAGAAAAGAGTCCATCCGTGTCATTTGGGTGATTTTTTCCGTGAAATATGATGTCCAGGAAGGCAATCTGCATTCCACTCGAGTAGTCTAGAAGAAACCAACACTTCCCTTGTGCTTTTCCTGGCCAGTTTCACCCACAAAATGGACTTGCGAAAATTTCAGGCCAGGAATTTTTTATTTCGTTCGGGTAGTAAAATGCGGAAAGCGGACACAAGAATCGTGTTAAGCATGCAAAGAGCTTTGATTTGGCGCCAAGCACGACTCTCTAGCCCCAGGCGTTCGCTACTTAGAGAACGGCACTAGATAGCGGAAAATGGAAAGCGGGAATAGACTCGGCGTGAAATTTTGCACCAGAAACATGGGTCTTTTTAATTTTTTAAAAATTGATGCCAGCGCCACCTGGTGGCGGGTTTCGGAACTACTTCAATATCTCGAGAACGGCGATAGATGGCGAAAAACGGAGAGTGGGACGTGATTCTACGCCGAAAACTGGACTAAAACGAGCAGTTTCCAGGGATTTTCATTTTTTGACCAAAACCGCACTTTTTTCCATACTATAGACTTCCTATTTTTGCGGATTTCCTCAATTTTCGAAAGTTGGCCAGAAAGACATGAATTCGATGGCAAATTTGACGGAGATTCCGAAAATCCTGGTTATTTTGACGAGAAAAGAGTCCATCCGTGTCATTTGGGTGATTTTTTCCGTGAAATATGATGTCCAGGAAGGCAATCTGCATTCCACTCGAGTAGTCTAGAAGAAACCAACACTTCCCTTGTGCTTTTCCTGGCCAGTTTCACCCACAAAATGGACTTGCGAAAATTTCAGGCCAGGAATTTTTTATTTCGTTCGGGTAGTAAAATGCGGAAAGCGGACACAAGAATCGTGTTAAGCATGCAAAGAGCTTTGATTTGGCGCCAAGCACGACTCTCTAGCCCCAGGCGTTCGCTACTTAGAGAACGGCACTAGATAGCGGAAAATGGAAAGCGGGAATAGACTCGGCGTGAAATTTTGCACCAGAAACATGGGTCTTTTTAATTTTTTAAAAATTGATGCCAGCGCCACCTGGTGGCGGGTTTCGGAACTACTTCAATATCTCGAGAACGGCGATAGATGGCGAAAAACGGAGAGTGGGACGTGATTCTACGCCGAAAACTGGACTAAAACGAGCAGTTTCCAGGGATTTTCATTTTTTGACCAAAACCGCACTTTTTTCCATACTATAGACTTCCTATTTTTGCGGATTTCCTCAATTTTCGAAAGTTGGCCAGAAAGACATGAATTCGATGGCAAATTTGACGGAGATTCCGAAAATCCTGGTTATTTTGACGAGAAAAGAGTCCATCCGTGTCATTTGGGTGATTTTTTCCGTGAAATATGATGTCCAGGAAGGCAATCTGCATTCCACTCGAGTAGTCTAGAAGAAACCAACACTTCCCTTGTGCTTTTCCTGGCCAGTTTCACCCACAAAATGGACTTGCGAAAATCTCAGGCCAGGAATTTTTTATTTCGTTCGGGTAGTAAAATGCGGAAAGCGGACACAAGAATCGTGTTAAGCATGCAAAGAGCTTTGATTTGGCGCCAAGCACGACTCTCTAGCCCCAGGCGTTCGCTACTTAGAGAACGGCACTAGATAGCGGAAAATGGAAAGCGGGAATAGACTCGGCGTGAAATTTTGCACCAGAAACATGGGTCTTTTTAATTTTTTAAAAATTGATGCCAGCGCCACCTGGTGGCGGGTTTCGGAACTACTTCAATATCTCGAGAACGGCGATAGATGGCGAAAAACGGAGAGTGGGACGTGATTCTACGCCGAAAACTGGACTAAAACGAGCAGTTTCCAGGGATTTTCATTTTTTGACCAAAACCGCACTTTTTTCCATACTATAGACTTCCTATTTTTGCGGATTTCCTCAATTTTCGAAAGTTGGCCAGAAAGACATGAATTCGATGGCAAATTTGACGGAGATTCCGAAAATCCTGGTTATTTTGACGAGAAAAGAGTCCATCCGTGTCATTTGGGTGATTTTTTCCGTGAAATATGATGTCCAGGAAGGCAATCTGCATTCCACTCGAGTAGTCTAGAAGAAACCAACACTTCCCTTGTGCTTTTCCTGGCCAGTTTCACCCACAAAATGGACTTGCGAAAATTTCAGGCCAGGAATTTTTTATTTCGTTCGGGTAGTAAAATGCGGAAAGCGGACACAAGAATCGTGTTAAGCATGCAAAGAGCTTTGATTTGGCGCCAAGCACGACTCTCTAGCCCCAGGCGTTCGCTACTTAGAGAACGGCACTAGATAGCGGAAAATGGAAAGCGGGAATAGACTCGGCGTGAAATTTTGCACCAGAAACATGGGTCTTTTTAATTTTTTAAAAATTGATGCCAGCGCCACCTGGTGGCGGGTTTCGGAACTACTTCAATATCTCGAGAACGGCGATAGATGGCGAAAAACGGAGAGTGGGACGTGATTCTACGCCGAAAACTGGACTAAAACGAGCAGTTTCCAGGGATTTTCATTTTTTGACCAAAACCGCACTTTTTTCCATACTATAGACTTCCTATTTTTGCGGATTTCCTCAATTTTCGAAAGTTGGCCAGAAAGACATGAATTCGATGGCAAATTTGACGGAGATTCCGAAAATCCTGGTTATTTTGACGAGAAAAGAGTCCATCCGTGTCATTTGGGTGATTTTTTCCGTGAAATATGATGTCCAGGAAGGCAATCTGCATTCCACTCGAGTAGTCTAGAAGAAACCAACACTTCCCTTGTGCTTTTCCTGGCCAGTTTCACCCACAAAATGGACTTGCGAAAATTTCAGGCCAGGAATTTTTTATTTCGTTCGGGTAGTAAAATGCGGAAAGCGGACACAAGAATCGTGTTAAGCATGCAAAGAGCTTTGATTTGGCGCCAAGCACGACTCTCTAGCCCCAGGCGTTCGCTACTTAGAGAACGGCACTAGATAGCGGAAAATGGAAAGCGGGAATAGACTCGGCGTGAAATTTTGCACCAGAAACATGGGTCTTTTTAATTTTTTAAAAATTGATGCCAGCGCCACCTGGTGGCGGGTTTCGGAACTACTTCAATATCTCGAGAACGGCGATAGATGGCGAAAAACGGAGAGTGGGACGTGATTCTACGCCGAAAACTGGACTAAAACGAGCAGTTTCCAGGGATTTTCATTTTTTGACCAAAACCGCACTTTTTTCCATACTATAGACTTCCTATTTTTGCGGATTTCCTCAATTTTCGAAAGTTGGCCAGAAAGACATGAATTCGATGGCAAATTTGACGGAGATTCCGAAAATCCTGGTTATTTTGACGAGAAAAGAGTCCATCCGTGTCATTTGGGTGATTTTTTCCGTGAAATATGATGTCCAGGAAGGCAATCTGCATTCCACTCGAGTAGTCTAGAAGAAACCAACACTTCCCTTGTGCTTTTCCTGGCCAGTTTCACCCACAAAATGGACTTGCGAAAATTTCAGGCCAGGAATTTTTTATTTCGTTCGGGTAGTAAAATGCGGAAAGCGGACACAAGAATCGTGTTAAGCATGCAAAGAGCTTTGATTTGGCGCCAAGCACGACTCTCTAGCCCCAGGCGTTCGCTACTTAGAGAACGGCACTAGATAGCGGAAAATGGAAAGCGGGAATAGACTCGGCGTGAAATTTTGCACCAGAAACATGGGTCTTTTTAATTTTTTAAAAATTGATGCCAGCGCCACCTGGTGGCGGGTTTCGGAACTACTTCAATATCTCGAGAACGGCGATAGATGGCGAAAAACGGAGAGTGGGACGTGATTCTACGCCGAAAACTGGACTAAAACGAGCAGTTTCCAGGGATTTTCATTTTTTGACCAAAACCGCACTTTTTTCCATACTATAGACTTCCTATTTTTGCGGATTTCCTCAATTTTCGAAAGTTGGCCAGAAAGACATGAATTCGATGGCAAATTTGACGGAGATTCCGAAAATCCTGGTTATTTTGACGAGAAAAGAGTCCATCCGTGTCATTTGGGTGATTTTTTCCGTGAAATATGATGTCCAGGAAGGCAATCTGCATTCCACTCGAGTAGTCTAGAAGAAACCAACACTTCCCTTGTGCTTTTCCTGGCCAGTTTCACCCACAAAATGGACTTGCGAAAATTTCAGGCCAGGAATTTTTTATTTCGTTCGGGTAGTAAAATGCGGAAAGCGGACACAAGAATCGTGTTAAGCATGCAAAGAGCTTTGATTTGGCGCCAAGCACGACTCTCTAGCCCCAGGCGTTCGCTACTTAGAGAACGGCACTAGATAGCGGAAAATGGAAAGCGGGAATAGACTCGGCGTGAAATTTTGCACCAGAAACATGGGTCTTTTTAATTTTTTAAAAATTGATGCCAGCGCCACCTGGTGGCGGGTTTCGGAACTACTTCAATATCTCGAGAACGGCGATAGATGGCGAAAAACGGAGAGTGGGACGTGATTCTACGCCGAAAACTGGACTAAAACGAGCAGTTTCCAGGGATTTTCATTTTTTGACCAAAACCGCACTTTTTTCCATACTATAGACTTCCTATTTTTGCGGATTTCCTCAATTTTCGAAAGAAAGTTGGCCAGAAAGACATGAATTCGATGGCAAATTTGACGGAGATTCCGAAAATCCTGGTTATTTTGACGAGAAAAGAGTCCATCCGTGTCATTTGGGTGATTTTTTCCGTGAAATATGATGTCCAGGAAGGCAATCTGCATTCCACTCGAGTAGTCTAGAAGAAACCAACACTTCCCTTGTGCTTTTCCTGGCCAGTTTCACCCACAAAATGGACTTGCGAAAATCTCAGGCCAGGAATTTTTTATTTCGTTCGGGTAGTAAAATGCGGAAAGCGGACACAAGAATCGTGTTAAGCATGCAAAGAGCTTTGATTTGGCGCCAAGCACGACTCTCTAGCCCCAGGCGTTCGCTACTTAGAGAACGGCACTAGATAGCGGAAAATGGAAAGCGGGAATAGACTCGGCGTGAAATTTTGCACCAGAAACATGGGTCTTTTTAATTTTTTAAAAATTGATGCCAGCGCCACCTGGTGGCGGGTTTCGGAACTACTTCAATATCTCGAGAACGGCGATAGATGGCGAAAAACGGAGAGTGGGACGTGATTCTACGCCGAAAACTGGACTAAAACGAGCAGTTTCCAGGGATTTTCATTTTTTGACCAAAACCGCACTTTTTTCCATACTATAGACTTCCTATTTTTGCGGATTTCCTCAATTTTCGAAAGTTGGCCAGAAAGACATGAATTCGATGGCAAATTTGACGGAGATTCCGAAAATCCTGGTTATTTTGACGAGAAAAGAGTCCATCCGTGTCATTTGGGTGATTTTTTCCGTGAAATATGATGTCCAGGAAGGCAATCTGCATTCCACTCGAGTAGTCTAGAAGAAACCAACACTTCCCTTGTGCTTTTCCTGGCCAGTTTCACCCACAAAATGGACTTGCGAAAATTTCAGGCCAGGAATTTTTTATTTCGTTCGGGTAGTAAAATGCGGAAAGCGGACACAAGAATCGTGTTAAGCATGCAAAGAGCTTTGATTTGGCGCCAAGCACGACTCTCTAGCCCCAGGCGTTCGCTACTTAGAGAACGGCACTAGATAGCGGAAAATGGAAAGCGGGAATAGACTCGGCGTGAAATTTTGCACCAGAAACATGGGTCTTTTTAATTTTTTAAAAATTGATGCCAGCGCCACCTGGTGGCGGGTTTCGGAACTACTTCAATATCTCGAGAACGGCGATAGATGGCGAAAAACGGAGAGTGGGACGTGATTCTACGCCGAAAACTGGACTAAAACGAGCAGTTTCCAGGGATTTTCATTTTTTGACCAAAACCGCACTTTTTTCCATACTATAGACTTCCTATTTTTGCGGATTTCCTCAATTTTCGAAAGTTGGCCAGAAAGACATGAATTCGATGGCAAATTTGACGGAGATTCCGAAAATCCTGGTTATTTTGACGAGAAAAGAGTCCATCCGTGTCATTTGGGTGATTTTTTCCGTGAAATATGATGTCCAGGAAGGCAATCTGCATTCCACTCGAGTAGTCTAGAAGAAACCAACACTTCCCTTGTGCTTTTCCTGGCCAGTTTCACCCACAAAATGGACTTGCGAAAATTTCAGGCCAGGAATTTTTTATTTCGTTCGGGTAGTAAAATGCGGAAAGCGGACACAAGAATCGTGTTAAGCATGCAAAGAGCTTTGATTTGGCGCCAAGCACGACTCTCTAGCCCCAGGCGTTCGCTACTTAGAGAACGGCACTAGATAGCGGAAAATGGAAAGCGGGAATAGACTCGGCGTGAAATTTTGCACCAGAAACATGGGTCTTTTTAATTTTTTAAAAATTGATGCCAGCGCCACCTGGTGGCGGGTTTCGGAACTACTTCAATATCTCGAGAACGGCGATAGATGGCGAAAAACGGAGAGTGGGACGTGATTCTACGCCGAAAACTGGACTAAAACGAGCAGTTTCCAGGGATTTTCATTTTTTGACCAAAACCGCACTTTTTTCCATACTATAGACTTCCTATTTTTGCGGATTTCCTCAATTTTCGAAAGTTGGCCAGAAAGACATGAATTCGATGGCAAATTTGACGGAGATTCCGAAAATCCTGGTTATTTTGACGAGAAAAGAGTCCATCCGTGTCATTTGGGTGATTTTTTCCGTGAAATATGATGTCCAGGAAGGCAATCTGCATTCCACTCGAGTAGTCTAGAAGAAACCAACACTTCCCTTGTGCTTTTCCTGGCCAGTTTCACCCACAAAATGGACTTGCGAAAATTTCAGGCCAGGAATTTTTTATTTCGTTCGGGTAGTAAAATGCGGAAAGCGGACACAAGAATCGTGTTAAGCATGCAAAGAGCTTTGATTTGGCGCCAAGCACGACTCTCTAGCCCCAGGCGTTCGCTACTTAGAGAACGGCACTAGATAGCGGAAAATGGAAAGCGGGAATAGACTCGGCGTGAAATTTTGCACCAGAAACATGGGTCTTTTTAATTTTTTAAAAATTGATGCCAGCGCCACCTGGTGGCGGGTTTCGGAACTACTTCAATATCTCGAGAACGGCGATAGATGGCGAAAAACGGAGAGTGGGACGTGATTCTACGCCGAAAACTGGACTAAAACGAGCAGTTTCCAGGGATTTTCATTTTTTGACCAAAACCGCACTTTTTTCCATACTATAGACTTCCTATTTTTGCGGATTTCCTCAATTTTCGAAAGTTGGCCAGAAAGACATGAATTCGATGGCAAATTTGACGGAGATTCCGAAAATCCTGGTTATTTTGACGAGAAAAGAGTCCATCCGTGTCATTTGGGTGATTTTTTCCGTGAAATATGATGTCCAGGAAGGCAATCTGCATTCCACTCGAGTAGTCTAGAAGAAACCAACACTTCCCTTGTGCTTTTCCTGGCCAGTTTCACCCACAAAATGGACTTGCGAAAATTTCAGGCCAGGAATTTTTTATTTCGTTCGGGTAGTAAAATGCGGAAAGCGGACACAAGAATCGTGTTAAGCATGCAAAGAGCTTTGATTTGGCGCCAAGCACGACTCTCTAGCCCCAGGCGTTCGCTACTTAGAGAACGGCACTAGATAGCGGAAAATGGAAAGCGGGAATAGACTCGGCGTGAAATTTTGCACCAGAAACATGGGTCTTTTTAATTTTTTAAAAATTGATGCCAGCGCCACCTGGTGGCGGGTTTCGGAACTACTTCAATATCTCGAGAACGGCGATAGATGGCGAAAAACGGAGAGTGGGACGTGATTCTACGCCGAAAACTGGACTAAAACGAGCAGTTTCCAGGGATTTTCATTTTTTGACCAAAACCGCACTTTTTTCCATACTATAGACTTCCTATTTTTGCGGATTTCCTCAATTTTCGAAAGTTGGCCAGAAAGACATGAATTCGATGGCAAATTTGACGGAGATTCCGAAAATCCTGGTTATTTTGACGAGAAAAGAGTCCATCCGTGTCATTTGGGTGATTTTTTCCGTGAAATATGATGTCCAGGAAGGCAATCTGCATTCCACTCGAGTAGTCTAGAAGAAACCAACACTTCCCTTGTGCTTTTCCTGGCCAGTTTCACCCACAAAATGGACTTGCGAAAATTTCAGGCCAGGAATTTTTTATTTCGTTCGGGTAGTAAAATGCGGAAAGCGGACACAAGAATCGTGTTAAGCATGCAAAGAGCTTTGATTTGGCGCCAAGCACGACTCTCTAGCCCCAGGCGTTCGCTACTTAGAGAACGGCACTAGATAGCGGAAAATGGAAAGCGGGAATAGACTCGGCGTGAAATTTTGCACCAGAAACATGGGTCTTTTTAATTTTTTAAAAATTGATGCCAGCGCCACCTGGTGGCGGGTTTCGGAACTACTTCAATATCTCGAGAACGGCGATAGATGGCGAAAAACGGAGAGTGGGACGTGATTCTACGCCGAAAACTGGACTAAAACGAGCAGTTTCCAGGGATTTTCATTTTTTGACCAAAACCGCACTTTTTTCCATACTATAGACTTCCTATTTTTGCGGATTTCCTCAATTTTCGAAAGTTGGCCAGAAAGACATGAATTCGATGGCAAATTTGACGGAGATTCCGAAAATCCTGGTTATTTTGACGAGAAAAGAGTCCATCCGTGTCATTTGGGTGATTTTTTCCGTGAAATATGATGTCCAGGAAGGCAATCTGCATTCCACTCGAGTAGTCTAGAAGAAACCAACACTTCCCTTGTGCTTTTCCTGGCCAGTTTCACCCACAAAATGGACTTGCGAAAATTTCAGGCCAGGAATTTTTTATTTCGTTCGGGTAGTAAAATGCGGAAAGCGGACACAAGAATCGTGTTAAGCATGCAAAGAGCTTTGATTTGGCGCCAAGCACGACTCTCTAGCCCCAGGCGTTCGCTACTTAGAGAACGGCACTAGATAGCGGAAAATGGAAAGCGGGAATAGACTCGGCGTGAAATTTTGCACCAGAAACATGGGTCTTTTTAATTTTTTAAAAATTGATGCCAGCGCCACCTGGTGGCGGGTTTCGGAACTACTTCAATATCTCGAGAACGGCGATAGATGGCGAAAAACGGAGAGTGGGACGTGATTCTACGCCGAAAACTGGACTAAAACGAGCAGTTTCCAGGGATTTTCATTTTTTGACCAAAACCGCACTTTTTTCCATACTATAGACTTCCTATTTTTGCGGATTTCCTCAATTTTCGAAAGTTGGCCAGAAAGACATGAATTCGATGGCAAATTTGACGGAGATTCCGAAAATCCTGGTTATTTTGACGAGAAAAGAGTCCATCCGTGTCATTTGGGTGATTTTTTCCGTGAAATATGATGTCCAGGAAGGCAATCTGCATTCCACTCGAGTAGTCTAGAAGAAACCAACACTTCCCTTGTGCTTTTCCTGGCCAGTTTCACCCACAAAATGGACTTGCGAAAATTTCAGGCCAGGAATTTTTTATTTCGTTCGGGTAGTAAAATGCGGAAAGCGGACACAAGAATCGTGTTAAGCATGCAAAGAGCTTTGATTTGGCGCCAAGCACGACTCTCTAGCCCCAGGCGTTCGCTACTTAGAGAACGGCACTAGATAGCGGAAAATGGAAAGCGGGAATAGACTCGGCGTGAAATTTTGCACCAGAAACATGGGTCTTTTTAATTTTTTAAAAATTGATGCCAGCGCCACCTGGTGGCGGGTTTCGGAACTACTTCAATATCTCGAGAACGGCGATAGATGGCGAAAAACGGAGAGTGGGACGTGATTCTACGCCGAAAACTGGACTAAAACGAGCAGTTTCCAGGGATTTTCATTTTTTGACCAAAACCGCACTTTTTTCCATACTATAGACTTCCTATTTTTGCGGATTTCCTCAATTTTCGAAAGTTGGCCAGAAAGACATGAATTCGATGGCAAATTTGACGGAGATTCCGAAAATCCTGGTTATTTTGACGAGAAAAGAGTCCATCCGTGTCATTTGGGTGATTTTTTCCGTGAAATATGATGTCCAGGAAGGCAATCTGCATTCCACTCGAGTAGTCTAGAAGAAACCAACACTTCCCTTGTGCTTTTCCTGGCCAGTTTCACCCACAAAATGGACTTGCGAAAATTTCAGGCCAGGAATTTTTTATTTCGTTCGGGTAGTAAAATGCGGAAAGCGGACACAAGAATCGTGTTAAGCATGCAAAGAGCTTTGATTTGGCGCCAAGCACGACTCTCTAGCCCCAGGCGTTCGCTACTTAGAGAACGGCACTAGATAGCGGAAAATGGAAAGCGGGAATAGACTCGGCGTGAAATTTTGCACCAGAAACATGGGTCTTTTTAATTTTTTAAAAATTGATGCCAGCGCCACCTGGTGGCGGGTTTCGGAACTACTTCAATATCTCGAGAACGGCGATAGATGGCGAAAAACGGAGAGTGGGACGTGATTCTACGCCGAAAACTGGACTAAAACGAGCAGTTTCCAGGGATTTTCATTTTTTGACCAAAACCGCACTTTTTTCCATACTATAGACTTCCTATTTTTGCGGATTTCCTCAATTTTCGAAAGTTGGCCAGAAAGACATGAATTCGATGGCAAATTTGACGGAGATTCCGAAAATCCTGGTTATTTTGACGAGAAAAGAGTCCATCCGTGTCATTTGGGTGATTTTTTCCGTGAAATATGATGTCCAGGAAGGCAATCTGCATTCCACTCGAGTAGTCTAGAAGAAACCAACACTTCCCTTGTGCTTTTCCTGGCCAGTTTCACCCACAAAATGGACTTGCGAAAATTTCAGGCCAGGAATTTTTTATTTCGTTCGGGTAGTAAAATGCGGAAAGCGGACACAAGAATCGTGTTAAGCATGCAAAGAGCTTTGATTTGGCGCCAAGCACGACTCTCTAGCCCCAGGCGTTCGCTACTTAGAGAACGGCACTAGATAGCGGAAAATGGAAAGCGGGAATAGACTCGGCGTGAAATTTTGCACCAGAAACATGGGTCTTTTTAATTTTTTAAAAATTGATGCCAGCGCCACCTGGTGGCGGGTTTCGGAACTACTTCAATATCTCGAGAACGGCGATAGATGGCGAAAAACGGAGAGTGGGACGTGATTCTACGCCGAAAACTGGACTAAAACGAGCAGTTTCCAGGGATTTTCATTTTTTGACCAAAACCGCACTTTTTTCCATACTATAGACTTCCTATTTTTGCGGATTTCCTCAATTTTCGAAAGTTGGCCAGAAAGACATGAATTCGATGGCAAATTTGACGGAGATTCCGAAAATCCTGGTTATTTTGACGAGAAAAGAGTCCATCCGTGTCATTTGGGTGATTTTTTCCGTGAAATATGATGTCCAGGAAGGCAATCTGCATTCCACTCGAGTAGTCTAGAAGAAACCAACACTTCCCTTGTGCTTTTCCTGGCCAGTTTCACCCACAAAATGGACTTGCGAAAATCTCAGGCCAGGAATTTTTTATTTCGTTCGGGTAGTAAAATGCGGAAAGCGGACACAAGAATCGTGTTAAGCATGCAAAGAGCTTTGATTTGGCGCCAAGCACGACTCTCTAGCCCCAGGCGTTCGCTACTTAGAGAACGGCACTAGATAGCGGAAAATGGAAAGCGGGAATAGACTCGGCGTGAAATTTTGCACCAGAAACATGGGTCTTTTTAATTTTTTAAAAATTGATGCCAGCGCCACCTGGTGGCGGGTTTCGGAACTACTTCAATATCTCGAGAACGGCGATAGATGGCGAAAAACGGAGAGTGGGACGTGATTCTACGCCGAAAACTGGACTAAAACGAGCAGTTTCCAGGGATTTTCATTTTTTGACCAAAACCGCACTTTTTTCCATACTATAGACTTCCTATTTTTGCGGATTTCCTCAATTTTCGAAAGTTGGCCAGAAAGACATGAATTCGATGGCAAATTTGACGGAGATTCCGAAAATCCTGGTTATTTTGACGAGAAAAGAGTCCATCCGTGTCATTTGGGTGATTTTTTCCGTGAAATATGATGTCCAGGAAGGCAATCTGCATTCCACTCGAGTAGTCTAGAAGAAACCAACACTTCCCTTGTGCTTTTCCTGGCCAGTTTCACCCACAAAATGGACTTGCGAAAATTTCAGGCCAGGAATTTTTTATTTCGTTCGGGTAGTAAAATGCGGAAAGCGGACACAAGAATCGTGTTAAGCATGCAAAGAGCTTTGATTTGGCGCCAAGCACGACTCTCTAGCCCCAGGCGTTCGCTACTTAGAGAACGGCACTAGATAGCGGAAAATGGAAAGCGGGAATAGACTCGGCGTGAAATTTTGCACCAGAAACATGGGTCTTTTTAATTTTTTAAAAATTGATGCCAGCGCCACCTGGTGGCGGGTTTCGGAACTACTTCAATATCTCGAGAACGGCGATAGATGGCGAAAAACGGAGAGTGGGACGTGATTCTACGCCGAAAACTGGACTAAAACGAGCAGTTTCCAGGGATTTTCATTTTTTGACCAAAACCGCACTTTTTTCCATACTATAGACTTCCTATTTTTGCGGATTTCCTCAATTTTCGAAAGTTGGCCAGAAAGACATGAATTCGATGGCAAATTTGACGGAGATTCCGAAAATCCTGGTTATTTTGACGAGAAAAGAGTCCATCCGTGTCATTTGGGTGATTTTTTCCGTGAAATATGATGTCCAGGAAGGCAATCTGCATTCCACTCGAGTAGTCTAGAAGAAACCAACACTTCCCTTGTGCTTTTCCTGGCCAGTTTCACCCACAAAATGGACTTGCGAAAATCTCAGGCCAGGAATTTTTTATTTCGTTCGGGTAGTAAAATGCGGAAAGCGGACACAAGAATCGTGTTAAGCATGCAAAGAGCTTTGATTTGGCGCCAAGCACGACTCTCTAGCCCCAGGCGTTCGCTACTTAGAGAACGGCACTAGATAGCGGAAAATGGAAAGCGGGAATAGACTCGGCGTGAAATTTTGCACCAGAAACATGGGTCTTTTTAATTTTTTAAAAATTGATGCCAGCGCCACCTGGTGGCGGGTTTCGGAACTACTTCAATATCTCGAGAACGGCGATAGATGGCGAAAAACGGAGAGTGGGACGTGATTCTACGCCGAAAACTGGACTAAAACGAGCAGTTTCCAGGGATTTTCATTTTTTGACCAAAACCGCACTTTTTCCATACTATAGACTTCCTATTTTTGCGGATTTCCTCAATTTTCGAAAGTTGGCCAGAAAGACATGAATTCGATGGCAAATTTGACGGAGATTCCGAAAATCCTGGTTATTTTGACGAGAAAAGAGTCCATCCGTGTCATTTGGGTGATTTTTTCCGTGAAATATGATGTCCAGGAAGGCAATCTGCATTCCACTCGAGTAGTCTAGAAGAAACCAACACTTCCCTTGTGCTTTTCCTGGCCAGTTTCACCCACAAAATGGACTTGCGAAAATTTCAGGCCAGGAATTTTTTATTTCGTTCGGGTAGTAAAATGCGGAAAGCGGACACAAGAATCGTGTTAAGCATGCAAAGAGCTTTGATTTGGCGCCAAGCACGACTCTCTAGCCCCAGGCGTTCGCTACTTAGAGAACGGCACTAGATAGCGGAAAATGGAAAGCGGGAATAGACTCGGCGTGAAATTTTGCACCAGAAACATGGGTCTTTTTAATTTTTTAAAAATTGATGCCAGCGCCACCTGGTGGCGGGTTTCGGAACTACTTCAATATCTCGAGAACGGCGATAGATGGCGAAAAACGGAGAGTGGGACGTGATTCTACGCCGAAAACTGGACTAAAACGAGCAGTTTCCAGGGATTTTCATTTTTTGACCAAAACCGCACTTTTTTCCATACTATAGACTTCCTATTTTTGCGGATTTCCTCAATTTTCGAAAGTTGGCCAGAAAGACATGAATTCGATGGCAAATTTGACGGAGATTCCGAAAATCCTGGTTATTTTGACGAGAAAAGAGTCCATCCGTGTCATTTGGGTGATTTTTTCCGTGAAATATGATGTCCAGGAAGGCAATCTGCATTCCACTCGAGTAGTCTAGAAGAAACCAACACTTCCCTTGTGCTTTTCCTGGCCAGTTTCACCCACAAAATGGACTTGCGAAAATTTCAGGCCAGGAATTTTTTATTTCGTTCGGGTAGTAAAATGCGGAAAGCGGACACAAGAATCGTGTTAAGCATGCAAAGAGCTTTGATTTGGCGCCAAGCACGACTCTCTAGCCCCAGGCGTTCGCTACTTAGAGAACGGCACTAGATAGCGGAAAATGGAAAGCGGGAATAGACTCGGCGTGAAATTTTGCACCAGAAACATGGGTCTTTTTAATTTTTTAAAAATTGATGCCAGCGCCACCTGGTGGCGGGTTTCGGAACTACTTCAATATCTCGAGAACGGCGATAGATGGCGAAAAACGGAGAGTGGGACGTGATTCTACGCCGAAAACTGGACTAAAACGAGCAGTTTCAGGGATTTTCATTTTTTGACCAAAACCGCACTTTTTTCCATACTATAGACTTCCTATTTTTGCGGATTTCCTCAATTTTCGAAAGTTGGCCAGAAAGACATGAATTCGATGGCAAATTTGACGGAGATTCCGAAAATCCTGGTTATTTTGACGAGAAAAGAGTCCATCCGTGTCATTTGGGTGATTTTTTCCGTGAAATATGATGTCCAGGAAGGCAATCTGCATTCCACTCGAGTAGTCTAGAAGAAACCAACACTTCCCTTGTGCTTTTCCTGGCCAGTTTCACCCACAAAATGGACTTGCGAAAATTTCAGGCCAGGAATTTTTTATTTCGTTCGGGTAGTAAAATGCGGAAAGCGGACACAAGAATCGTGTTAAGCATGCAAAGAGCTTTGATTTGGCGCCAAGCACGACTCTCTAGCCCCAGGCGTTCGCTACTTAGAGAACGGCACTAGATAGCGGAAAATGGAAAGCGGGAATAGACTCGGCGTGAAATTTTGCACCAGAAACATGGGTCTTTTTAATTTTTTAAAAATTGATGCCAGCGCCACCTGGTGGCGGGTTTCGGAACTACTTCAATATCTCGAGAACGGCGATAGATGGCGAAAAACGGAGAGTGGGACGTGATTCTACGCCGAAAACTGGACTAAAACGAGCAGTTTCCAGGGATTTTCATTTTTTGACCAAAACCGCACTTTTTTCCATACTATAGACTTCCTATTTTTGCGGATTTCCTCAATTTTCGAAAGTTGGCCAGAAAGACATGAATTCGATGGCAAATTTGACGGAGATTCCGAAAATCCTGGTTATTTTGACGAGAAAAGAGTCCATCCGTGTCATTTGGGTGATTTTTTCCGTGAAATATGATGTCCAGGAAGGCAATCTGCATTCCACTCGAGTAGTCTAGAAGAAACCAACACTTCCCTTGTGCTTTTCCTGGCCAGTTTCACCCACAAAATGGACTTGCGAAAATCTCAGGCCAGGAATTTTTTATTTCGTTCGGGTAGTAAAATGCGGAAAGCGGACACAAGAATCGTGTTAAGCATGCAAAGAGCTTTGATTTGGCGCCAAGCACGACTCTCTAGCCCCAGGCGTTCGCTACTTAGAGAACGGCACTAGATAGCGGAAAATGGAAAGCGGGAATAGACTCGGCGTGAAATTTTGCACCAGAAACATGGGTCTTTTTAATTTTTTAAAAATTGATGCCAGCGCCACCTGGTGGCGGGTTTCGGAACTACTTCAATATCTCGAGAACGGCGATAGATGGCGAAAAACGGAGAGTGGGACGTGATTCTACGCCGAAAACTGGACTAAAACGAGCAGTTTCCAGGGATTTTCATTTTTTGACCAAAACCGCACTTTTTTCCATACTATAGACTTCCTATTTTTGCGGATTTCCTCAATTTTCGAAAGTTGGCCAGAAAGACATGAATTCGATGGCAAATTTGACGGAGATTCCGAAAATCCTGGTTATTTTGACGAGAAAAGAGTCCATCCGTGTCATTTGGGTGATTTTTTTCCGTGAAATATGATGTCCAGGAAGGCAATCTGCATTCCACTCGAGTAGTCTAGAAGAAACCAACACTTCCCTTGTGCTTTTCCTGGCCAGTTTCACCCACAAAATGGACTTGCGAAAATTTCAGGCCAGGAATTTTTTTATTTCGTTCGGGTAGTAAAATGCGGAAAGCGGACACAAGAATCGTGTTAAGCATGCAAAGAGCTTTGATTTGGCGCCAAGCACGACTCTCTAGCCCCAGGCGTTCGCTACTTAGAGAACGGCACTAGATAGCGGAAAATGGAAAGCGGGAATAGACTCGGCGTGAAATTTTGCACCAGAAACATGGGTCTTTTTAATTTTTTAAAAATTGATGCCAGCGCCACCTGGTGGCGGGTTTCGGAACTACTTCAATATCTCGAGAACGGCGATAGATGGCGAAAAACGGAGAGTGGGACGTGATTCTACGCCGAAAACTGGACTAAAACGAGCAGTTTCCAGGGATTTTCATTTTTTGACCAAAACCGCACTTTTTTCCATACTATAGACTTCCTATTTTTGCGGATTTCCTCAATTTTCGAAAGTTGGCCAGAAAGACATGAATTCGATGGCAAATTTGACGGAGATTCCGAAAATCCTGGTTATTTTGACGAGAAAAGAGTCCATCCGTGTCATTTGGGTGATTTTTTCCGTGAAATATGATGTCCAGGAAGGGCAATCTGCATTCCACTCGAGTAGTCTAGAAGAAACCAACACTTCCCTTGTGCTTTTCCTGGCCAGTTTCACCCACAAAATGGACTTGCGAAAATTTCAGGCCAGGAATTTTTATTTCGTTCGGGTAGTAAAATGCGGAAAGCGGACACAAGAATCGTGTTAAGCATGCAAAGAGCTTTGATTTGGCGCCAAGCACGACTCTCTAGCCCCAGGCGTTCGCTACTTAGAGAACGGCACTAGATAGCGGAAAATGGAAAGCGGGAATAGACTCGGCGTGAAATTTTGCACCAGAAACATGGGTCTTTTTAATTTTTTAAAAATTGATGCCAGCGCCACCTGGTGGCGGGTTTCGGAACTACTTCAATATCTCGAGAACGGCGATAGATGGCGAAAAACGGAGAGTGGGACGTGATTCTACGCCGAAAACTGGACTAAAACGAGCAGTTTCAGGGATTTTCATTTTTTGACCAAAACCGCACTTTTTTCCATACTATAGACTTCCTATTTTTGCGGATTTCCTCAATTTTCGAAAGTTGGCCAGAAAGACATGAATTCGATGGCAAATTTGACGGAGATTCCGAAAATCCTGGTTATTTTGACGAGAAAAGAGTCCATCCGTGTCATTTGGGTGATTTTTTCCGTGAAATATGATGTCCAGGAAGGCAATCTGCATTCCACTCGAGTAGTCTAGAAGAAACCAACACTTCCCTTGTGCTTTTCCTGGCCAGTTTCACCCACAAAATGGACTTGCGAAAATTTCAGGCCAGGAATTTTTTATTTCGTTCGGGTAGTAAAATGCGGAAAGCGGACACAAGAATCGTGTTAAGCATGCAAAGAGCTTTGATTTGGCGCCAAGCACGACTCTCTAGCCCCAGGCGTTCGCTACTTAGAGAACGGCACTAGATAGCGGAAAATGGAAAGCGGGAATAGACTCGGCGTGAAATTTTGCACCAGAAACATGGGTCTTTTTAATTTTTTAAAAATTGATGCCAGCGCCACCTGGTGGCGGGTTTCGGAACTACTTCAATATCTCGAGAACGGCGATAGATGGCGAAAAACGGAGAGTGGGACGTGATTCTACGCCGAAAACTGGACTAAAACGAGCAGTTTCAGGGATTTTCATTTTTTGACCAAAACCGCACTTTTTCCATACTATAGACTTCCTATTTTTGCGGATTTCCTCAATTTTCGAAAGTTGGCCAGAAAGACATGAATTCGATGGCAAATTTGACGGAGATTCCGAAAATCCTGGTTATTTTGACGAGAAAGAGTCCATCCGTGTCATTTGGGTGAACTTGCGAAATCTCAGGCCAGGAATTTTTTATTTCGTTCGGGTAGTAAAATGCGGAAAGCGGACACAAGAATCGTGTTAAGCATGCAAAGAGCTTTGATTTGGCGCCAAGCACGACTCTCTAGCCCCAGGCGTTCGCTACTTAGAGAACGGCACTAGATAGCGGAAAATGGAAAGCGGGAATAGACTCGGCGTGAAATTTTGCACCAGAAACATGGGTCTTTTTAATTTTTAAAAATTGATGCCAGCGCCACCTGGTGGCGGGTTTCGGAACTACTTCAATATCTCGAGAACGGCGATAGATGGCGAAAAACGGAGAGTGGGACGTGATTCTACGCCGAAAACTGGACTAAAACGAGCAGTTTCCAGGGATTTTCATTTTTGACCAAAACCGCACTTTTTTCCATACTATAGACTTCCTATTTTTGCGGATTTCCTCAATTTTCGAAAGTTGGCCAGAAAGACATGAATTCGATGGCAAATTTGACGGAGATTCCGAAAATCC